>JARFXV010001550.1:0-345000 GCA_031761425.1 Cosmopolites sordidus
AATCATGGCAAATGCCATCATGGAACATCAAATATCTGGTCAATTTTCATGGAACGTTTTACATCAGAGCAACGCTTGCAAATTGTTGAAATTTATTATTAACATAACTTTTCTGTGCGCCAAACATAGTCTTTTATGGTGCACTTAATCGGCCCAACCGAACGATTTATTCACCGAATTATCAACAAATCCCGAACACATTTCACGTTGCTCTATATAAAAACAATAACAAGACAAAAAACTTTACGTTCCGAAGAAAATATCGCCGCTATTGCTAGCAGTGATGACGAAGATCCACATTTATCAATTTATTAATGGGGACAATAGGACGGTTCCACACATCCAATGCAACAATCGATTTATTGAGGGGACAATTCGATGAGAAATTTTTTTCGAGGAACGGAACTGTGACTGCATACTTTTTTATATTAGTAACATTATAAATAATAAATGTCATAGTTTTATGCTTGAGATTTATCGGACAGAAGATCAACTTATAGAGCTTGTTTGAAGCACTGTGTATAAGTGTATAAAACTTAACACTTTATTATCTACCATCATCGGGTATATCAAAGTAATTCTTATAATTTATTTAATCGGTCTTTCACGGATATAATTTTATCCTTTCTTTAATACCTGTATACTATATATGGAAGTCGGCATCCTTTTCTAAACAGTGTCTTTTATAAAGCGACATGAACTAATAATAACAATTTGAAGAATATCAACCACTCCATTTGATGGAGTTGAGAAATTCTTTGAGAAATTATTTACATTGAAACAATGTAAATAATTTCACCACTCCAATCCCGCTGTAAATAATTTCTTATTTACGCAATATTATATTTGTTTACAATTTATTCTTTTAAATTATTTGAAATAATGTCTGCAGTTTCACTGACATGGAATGATACCACCCATCTGGATCGGGCAACAACGTGCAACTGTGTGACCTTTGACCTTTTACGCTTCGCTTCGGTTTAGTCTTCCTCTTTTTCTCTCACTTCTCCCGATATTCTACTGGCAGGGGCGGTTCTATTCGTGTCATTTTAAAAATTTACAGTTATTTTTAGTTCATCCCTTTTTCGACAGAAAATATCATTTATTATTTTACTGCATTTATAGAAATATATGTTTTTTGGAGTTGGTATGTAGTAATCATTTTATTATGTACGTATGCATGTTTTTTGTTTTTTTTTTGTAAAATTAAAATAATATCATAATTATTCTTAATAACGTCTTAGGAAGTTTGAAATTGGGATAGGAAGGAATAATTAGTAATTAATAGGTATCTTTAATTACCCTGTTGATATTTTAGATTGAATTGCTCTACTGATATCTGGGGGATTGTGTTATTACTAATACTATTACTTAAAATTAGGAAATAAGTAATTACTATTACTTAAAATTTATGCCTAATAATTTAATCCTTTCAAGAGATGGCAACAAGGGTTGGTTCACAGTTTAATCTTTTATGTCATTTTATTGCTACGTCAGTGAATGCCGAGACCCCATTGATGTTTAAACGATTTCGAGTTATCGTCATATTTTTTTGTGTGGTAAATATTGGTGGAGTTTCGAGCCAAATAAAGAGTATTTGCGGCACGTACTGCTTTTCTTGTTCACTCAAAAGAAAAAGCGAGTGAAAGCCGTCATATAATTGTGGAAACTTACGGTGACAATGTCCAATGCCAGACGATTATGTGGCGTTGATTTAGATGATTTACAAGTGGTGATTTCGACTTGAAAGACAAAGAACGCTCAGGCCAACCGAAAAAAATAACCTCTCTAGGAGTTTAACCTCTCTAGGAAATAGAATATTGGAAATATTTGCAAATAAATGCTTTGTTTTTGGTATTCATCTTTCTACATAAAAATATTAGCATATTAAGTACTCACTCTTGTACTGCACAGTGATTTTACAATTAAACAATTAAAATAATGATTATTTAAAATACAATTTAAACAATGCACAGTATACACAAATTAAACTTTTCACGTGGTCAATTTAACTTCACTTGCTGCTACTGCAGCATGTCAGTGACGCGAACTCACAAGACTTTACCCATCCAAAAAGAGTCCGACATGCACATGATACAGTCGAGTATATACAATGCATTAGTGTATCTATGCGTAGACATGTACACAGGCCGCTGCGCGACACGTCACTAGCATGTTGGTGACGCGAACCCATAAGTTTTGTCCCTACTAAAAAACGCTCAACACGTCAAAAGAAGTTTTTACTTCTAAAGTAATTATGGATTTTTTTACTTAATTTTAAAACTTTATCATACATAATATTGATAATCGATGCGAAAAACTTTTTAAAAACTTGTTACAATTAATTATAAATGAATTAAAATATATACAATTTTAAAAATCACGTGACTACGAATGAGTGTTATCACGTCAGTATTGTCAACGGCTTCTATTCGTATATATACTGTCAAAATTATTGTTAGTTAAGTGCAAAATAAAATATTGTTGATTACTAACTTAGTTCAGTAATGTGTGACAAAGAGTTCATAAAGGCTAACTATATATATTTTTATAGTCACGGATTTTCTGAAAAATGACATTCGGTTTAATTCAGCTGAAGTGAATTATACAGGGTGTTTGGTGCATTGTTTGTCAAATTAAAATGGCCGAAAGGAGGAGTTTTTTGCTATCTCTTCAGCCTTCATAAAACATTATTGGGACCATAGGTTTTTTTATGTTAATTATTATTAAATAAAAATTCAAGTATTAACTTGAATTAAAAAAAAAGTTATTGGTATATCCTCCAAATTATTTTTTTATTTCAATGTGTAATGTTGTAGGGTTTTATGAAAATTAAAATTACATGCAAGCGACATCTATATTTTTTATGGACTCGTAAAGTTTTTGGAAGAAGTAAATATTAATTTAAGCTCAACTTTAAATTGCATATAAAAAAAATTCGAATTCTTTAAAAAAATTCTGGTTTATCATCTTTCTAACTGTATACATTCATGCCATAAAAACCTTTTACTAACTTCACTAATTTGCTAACTTTGTGTATCGGGGCGCATTGGGTTGATATTCGAGATGCAGGAGAAAAACCTGTTGTAACGACACGCGCAAAGCAGGTAAAAACTGTCATCTCCCTGATACACAGTAGAATTGTATCATCTGTCTCTCTCTTTCATTAGGTAAACGGAAAACCAGCTCAAAAACACATTAACACATTTATTGCTCCAACGCAACGCCACTAATCTTTTAATTATGATACTTGTGTTATTTGCTTTTGTTTAGTTGTGTTAGTTTTTATTTACTTTTGTTAGTGTTTTTGTTACATTGTGTTGATTTGATGATGGCTGCATTCTCTAATGAAGAATACGCGGACATTTTGATGACATATGGAAGCGCTAATGATGTTACCCAGAAGCGCAAGGAGTCCATCAAGAACTCTTTCCTCACAGACGCTTTATTTTACTTTTACTTCACTTTACTTTCACTTTATTTTTACTTCTTCCAAAAACTTTGCGTGTCTATAAAAAAAAGTAAATGTCGCTTGCATGTAATTTTGATTTTCATAGAATCCTACAATATTACACGTTAAAATAAAAAAAATAATACTTTGGAGGCTATACCAATAATTTTTTTTTAAATTCAAGTTTCAATGCTGACTTTTGGAATTTTTCAAATAAAGAATTAAATAATTAACATAAAAAAACCTGTGGGCCCAATAATGCTTTATGGAGGCTGAGGAGATAGCAAAAGACCCCTCCCATCGGCCATTTTAATTTGGCAACCGATGCACCAAACACCCCATATACATATTTGTTTGATTGTATTCATTGAAGTTTACAATAATTTTAAAACCACACCGATTCTTCAAACCATCACACTAAACTCAATTAACAATATTTTTTAAAAAATCCACCCATACTACATTATTGCTTTAATTAAGGTTTTCAGTATTTTTAAAACGATGGTGATTTTTCGCCTTACATGATTTACAAACCACCACATTAGAGTCTTGATTTAGTAATATTTGCAAATATAAATAGATCTGGCTGCTAACTAACTCTAATGCATGACCAGTCAGAGATTTCCCAAATAAGAGAAGGCACCTAAACCATTTTTTTTTTAGTGGAAAACTTACAGTCGAAGTGTGAGACTATCCTGTTAAGGTCTACCCACTAGAAAATCACTATGTACCACAACATATTTTTATACTTTTATACATATTTTACATATTTTTATTCAATATTATATACTTTACTTTTTGTTTGGATAGTAGGTTTGCTTTTCTATTTTTCTTTTTTTTTGCATACTCCATCAGATGTTTGTTTTGATTCCATGAAAAACTGCTTTGCCAGTCCTTAATTTAACTAGTTGGTGTTCATCCAAGTGATCACACAAATTTCTGTACTCTTCGACTATCTACAAATTAGATTAACCTGTAAAACTTTCATAAGACTTTTCATATACGATTACCTTCCAAATCAGTAGTCGAATTTTGTTCTTGTTTATTCTTGTCTAATTTTTGAATATCATTATTTACTCATTATTACTCTTTCTCATTATTACTACCCTCGGTTGTGTTACTACATGTAGATTCTTTGTTTTTCAAAAGCCCAATTATTTACCACAAGTCCTGGTTCCTAAATGATAGGCAATATAATAATACAATTAAAGATGAAGTAATGACTTACAATTATCATCTGGAATACCATTTGGAACATATGATACAATGTTTGAAATGATGAATTGCAAACATTATCTGAATAATGTTTCTGTCCAATACAATGAAATTAATTTTAATTATTGGGTAAGATGCATCTACCCAAAAAAACTAATTTCTACGCCATAAAAAGCCGGTCAAAGCTGAAGCTTTCGAAATTTATTTGTACGATTTGTTACACCCATTATTATTTATTTAGATTCAGTATTTATAGATTTTGTGGAAAAATCAAATTTCTGCTGTCTACCATTTCTATGAAAGTCTAATTTTGCGTAGTTCAAATTGCGATGTCCGTCCATATTTGCGAAGTAATACTATATGTCACAAACATACATATGTGCGAACTTTACGTTTTATAATGTTTTCAACTGTTTTTAAATGTTTTAAGTTTTAAGTGAATCAAGTCATTTGTTTTCTTCCTGTTCTTGAGCCTTGATTTCCTTCCACCTTTCTCTCGTTCGAAAATGGTTCGATTTCAATGAAAGGGTGACCGATGATCAACGATGTTCAGGTAAATATGTTACAGTGGATTTTGATACTATGGTTTGTGCAACCTAGTTAATTTCAATCCATTGTTCAGCATCAATAACATTTTTGCAGTATAACAATGTAATGCAATGTATTTGGAGAGGCTGAAATTCAAGTTCGTCACTACACAAGATGAATGTTTCATCTGTTGAATTGTAATGTAATTAAAATAAGTCAATAACACGCACACGGACCATCTGTTGTCGATTTTCTCGTGAGCGTCAAAAGAATTTGCGGCGCACAGGATTTGTGGGTGGACATGTTGTTGATGTTTTAGTTTCAAAAAGATACATACGTCACGTGGCTGTATTAACATTTATCATTTATTGAGTAACTGATTGTAGTCAAAGTCGGTCCGAGCATATTATTATGTTGAAGAAGTGTGCTGCATTCATAATATTGAACAATTTATTTAAGAAAAAGGAAAACAATCGCAAGAAAAGGCCTTATTGGATGAAGCTTTTGTACCAAAACAGAAAAGTATAAGCTATAGAAAATAAGTATAAACACTTCAAAATATAAACTTTATTTTTGATGTTTGTTGGAATAACCTAATTAAACATAATCTACCAACATCTATCTCAATGTACACATACAGATGGAGCGGGGCGTACAGCGCGAGTAATAACCCCAAACCGACGGTTATCGCTTGCCTAGCGCTGACTAAGGCATTGTTATAGTATATAAGTAAAGAATTGTAATGTTAATGTTACTCAATATTATAGTGTCAAAGCTGTATTGCTGTTCATAATATTGTTTCATTAGTTAAGTGCCCTTATTGTAAAATAAAGTTTTTTAAAAGCAAAGTTGTCGGTCTTCACATTTAACTGGCGCTGCGAACAGGATAGTGTCATTCTGCCCTTTATCGGTTTACCGTTGTGCAGAAGTGATTTTCAAGTCTTAAGACACTATCGAAGAAAGGTGAGAATTCGAGATCAAGCTATCGTCTACCGTGTTGTCAGAGAAGCTGTGGTCCAGTTCCTGCCTACCCCAGAAGACCAACAATTCAGAGCGCCATTCAGCCACGCCTTTATAGGGAACCCTTTGGTTGTGGAACTAAACAGTATAAGCTTTATGGATCCATCCTTGATTATATTGTAAGTTAAAACTGAATTGCCATTTTTACATATTTCTATGTGAATGTCTGAAACTTCTAAACGTTTAGCAAAGATTTTATTGAATAATAGGGCAAAATTAGGATTAAGTGAAAGTCAAGTAAATACAGAAACAAGTTCAAACTCAATAAATCAAGAAGATTTATTAAACCTTTTAAGTAATTTAAGTTTAGATTCTAATATTAATTATACTAGTCAACCAAAAATGGAAAATATCAGATTCCACACGTCACTCTTGCCAACTTTTTCCGGTGCTCAAAGTCATTTGGAGAGTTTCTTAATTTCTATAGACGAATTTCATTATCTTTATTCTAGTAACGATAATGAAAATCTAAATAAAGTAATTTTGGCCGCGATAAAATCAAAATTAGTAGATAATGCTAGAGAATTTCTTCTCTCAAGACCAGATCTGCATAATTGGCTCGAAATAAAAACAGCTTTAAGAGAAAAATTTGGTGATCCAATTACTTACCAAATTTTAATGCAGCAATTGCAATACATCAAAATAAATAAGAATGAAAACATCCTTAACTTCGTAGATCGACTTAAAGCATTTGTTCAAAGAATATTTTCAAAAATACAGTGCGAAGTTCAAGATCAAAATTCAAAATTAATTTTATTTAGTCAAATACAGAAAACTGCCGTTTTAATTTTAACTGCAAATTCGCCACAAACCTTGAAAACAATGCTTATGCTACAAAATCCTGATACACTTGATAATGCTTATACGCACGTTGTAAACTTTAATATGATAGAATCGCAAGTCAACTTTGCAAATAATTCAAGTATATTCCACCAAGATATGAAAACACCATCTCAAAAACCATTCAACTCCTTTCAACATTCAATTAATTTTCCGCAAATGCAACAATCGAGATTTCCTAGCCAACCAATTCACATTCAACCTCGACCAGTTCAGAGGCATTATCCGACAAACGCTCAAGTGTTTGGCAAACCCAGGAATAGTTTTGCACTACAAAATAATAAACCCATTAAACTAGATGCCCCTACACCTATGTCCATTTCCACTGGAGGTCCTTCGAGAATATTCCAGAATCGACCACCTCATAGGTATCCCAACGCTTTTCAACCAACAGGTCCAAGAAAATTTGTCTCTCAAGAACTAACAAATGTGGAGACGTATACTGAACCTTATAATGAAGAATATTTCGTAGAGGAACCTTCTGAACCCCCTCAAGGATATGACTATTCACAATATCATTTCCAACAACAAGATTTCCCTTCAGAAATGTCTCACACCGAATTATGTCAACCATTCCCTACTGGAGAACAAAACGCTGAAGATAATCCAGATAATATATCTGAAAATTTTCACAAGATAGGCCCTTATCTGCCATCAACCTAAACAACATAGCCCAAAGGATCGAGTTACCATATTTCTATCTTCCCCAAATGCAAATATCTGTCCTTATAGATTCCGGTGCTACTGATTCCATAATAACACCGAAAATAGCTAATTTATTTCCAGAAAACCTCTTTTTCGAACCCTTTGAAGTTACAGCTTGTAAAACTAGATATAAAGAAGATACAAATTTAATAATACCTTTACTAAAAGAATTAGGACTTAATTATGATATTAGAATGAGAGTGTTAAATTGGCATAACGATTTCGATGCACTGATAGGAACAAAGGATCTGAGAAACTTACACGCACTAATAGACTACGAAAAGAAAATTCTAACACTTCAAAATATAAAAATTCCATTTTCTCTCGCTTATAACAAACCTTTAGTTCGACCAATCCACAATTTTCATAACAATTATCTCGTTATTCCGGTAAATCACGAAAACGGCGTTGCTATCTTACCTTCTCTTACAATTGGAGATCATATTATACCTGATAGTTTAATCAATGTAAAGAATGGATATTGTAAAATTCCGAATCCTACTCCTGAAGTTAGTATTAATTTCCATCAAAGACTAAAAGTTATTCCCCAAGATCAATTCGATTTAATAGACCCTCCTCGCGAATATAACAGACAAAAATTCGACCCGACAAAACAACTAAGGTTAGATCACTTAACACCTGTAGAGAAATCAAAAATCATACCTCTTCTTCACGATTTCAAAGATATTATGTATCACGAAGGATGCGATCTCTCTTTTACCAGCCAGACGAAACACGTTATCCGTACAACAAATGATCGTCCTGTCTATGTAAAATCTTATAGACATCCACCTTCCATGAATCAGGAAATACAAGCTCAAATTCAGAAACTATTAGACAATAAAATAATTCGACCTTCGATATCACCTTATTCCGCCCCAGTATGGATCGTTCCAAAAAAGGCAGATGCTTCTGGTAAAAAGAAGTTTAGACTAGTGATCGATTACCGCCAACTTAACGATGTGACAGTTGAAGAGAAATGGCCACTCCCACGCATAGACGACATTCTCGATAATCTGGGAAAATGCACTTATTTCACCACTCTTGATTTAGCTCAAGGTTTCCACCAGATTGAAATGAGCCCAGAATCCATTGAAAAAACGGCATTTACTGTAAATAATGGTCATTTTGAGTACCTCAGAATGCCATTCGGCCTCAAAAACGCCCCTGTCACGTTTCAACGAATGATGGACGAAATATTAAGAGAATACATCTACAAATTCTGCTTCGTTTATATGGATGATGTTGTTATCTTTTCTAAATCTCTTTCAGAACACATCGATCATATTCGAATTATACTGAAAAAATTGAAAGAAGTAAACTTGAAAGTACAGTCCGACAAATCCGAATTCCTTTGCAAAGAAGTTGCCTTCTTAGGGCATGTTATCACTTCAGAAGGGATAAAACCAAATCCAACAAAGGTTGAAGCCATCCAACGTTATCCCATCCCAAAAAGCCAAAAGGAAATAAAAGCGTTCTTGGGATTGGTAGGCTATTACAGAAGATTTATAAAGAATTTTTCACGAATCACCTTTCCATTAACCAAATGCCTCCGAAAAGGTAGTTCTGTCGATACCGAAAATTTTGAATACAAAAACGCCTTCCAAAAATGCAAAGAGCTAATCTCGAACTGTCCTATTCTACAGTACCCCGACTATAGTAAACCATTCAAATTAACCACAGATGCTTCAAACATAGCAATAGGAAGCGTCCTTTCTCAAAACGAACATCCCATTGCGTTCTATTCCAGAACCCTCAATACAGCTGAGAGAAATTACTCTACTATTGAGAGAGAACTTTTATCTATAGTTGAATCCACTAAACACTTTCGCCCGTATTTATATGGACAAAGGTTCATCATTGAAACAGACCATAATCCTTTAGTTTGGCTCTCCAAGATAAAAGAACCCAACTCCCGTTTAATTAGATGGAGACTCAAATTGGAAGAATTCAATTTTGAAATTAAATACAAAAAGGGTAAAGAAAATGTCGTTGCCGATGCTCTCTCCCGTATCGAACTTAATATTCATGAATCCAACGACGCACATTCAAGTGTCCCCAATGTTGACGCTACAGTTGCCAATCTCGCCGAATTCGATCTTGCAGACTTTGTCCATAGCGAAAAATATAACGAAATTATTTCAAACCAAGTAAAAGATATTAACAAAAACGTAGACAAAGAAAATACTGCCGAAAATACAAGAGACGAAGATGTCACCTCCGACATTACTGTACATTCCAACAATGACACCCGAGGAAAATATCTCCCGATATCTGAATTACCTGTTAACTATGCCACGAATCGCCTAATCATCAATTACGGTCAAAAATTCAAACACTCATATTCAAAACCTTTTAAGAAAAAACACCATTTTATCGAAATCTCCAAGACGGAACGTCAAGAGGATATAATCAAAATATTGAAAGAAGTAACTAGACCTGACACGTCTTTCACAATTTATATTCCAGATCAAGAACTGAGAATAGAATTCCAAAGAATCATCAATGCAAACTTGAACCCATCCGCAAAGCTAATCTTTTCTAACATATATTTGACTGACATCACTGACACTAACCAACAAAAAGAAATTATTTCCAACTATCATCAAACCAATCATAACGGCATAACAGAAACGTACAATCATCTTAAGCAAAAATATTATTGGCCCAACTTAAGAGATTCTATCACTAACATCGTGAATATGTGTGAAATCTGTTTGCAAAGCAAATACGAAAGGCATCCCTACAAAATAGCTTATGAAGGCCCTCTTTTAGCAGAAAAACCTTTTAAGACTCTACATCTCGATATATTTCAATTCCTAAACTGCCAATTTTTAACTATCATCGATTCATTTTCAAAATATGCTCAAGCTTATTTCGTAACTGACAAAAATGCAGTTACCATCGTTGGAAAATTAAGGCACTATTTCTCCCATCATAATTCTCCCTCGAAAATTGTCGTTGACAATGGTGCAGAATTTAAAAATAACCTTTTCAAAGAATTCTGTCAGTTATTTTGTATAGAAGTCCACTACACGACATCTGGAAATTCATCTTCCAACAGTCCAATAGAAAGACTACATTCCACATTATTAGAAAAATTACGAGTTCTGAAATTGCAAAATCCTGATGAAACGCTAAAAACTTTAATGACTTCCGCTATATTAATATACAATCAAAGTATTCATTCGACCACGGGTCACTCTCCATTTTCAATACTATATGGCCCCTACCATAATGAACCTAATATAAATAACGACCTTACTATTTACGAACAATACAATCAAAGATGAAAAAGTGAACTAATACCTTTTCATGAAAATATTTACAAAAACACTTACAGAAAGCAATCCGAAAACACACAAAAACAAAATAATAATACAGAACAACCCCCTGAAATAATTCCCGATCAGACTATCTATAGGAAAAATACCCTACGCAATAAAATGAACCCGCAGTACATACCGACTAAAGTTACCGAAACAAACAAAAATAAGATAACAGGCATTTCAAAGAAAAAACCCATAACCACACACGTAAGAAAAATCAAGAGACTTAGAAAGACTCTTACTCCCTTTCAGCCTCCTGCTCCTGACAGTGCAGAATCCATCGAACCAATGCCAAGCACTTCAGGTACACAAGCTATCAAATAATGGCTATTTCACTGAAGACATATCCCCTTCTTTAGTTGTAAGTCATTATCATACAACATATATTCCTTTTAATATGACAAAATTAAAATTTACGTTAACTAGTTTATTCAACAATGTTCTTATTATAAATCATATGGTAAATAAGCAAAACAATAATTTAACGTCGACCCAATTTCAATATATCTCTGAAGCATTCAATAATACATACGACACATATGCAAAATTGACTAACTACGATTCAAGTCGCAGGAAACGTGGGTTAATAAACTTCCTTGGAAGCGGTATCAAGTTCATTACAGGAAACTTAGACAACAATGACCTAGAGACAATAACGCAAAATCTGCAGATTTTAAAGCATAATCAGTTAAATACCATGCATAAGATAAATGACCTCAGTTCATTCGCCGGTCACATTATCAGCAAAATGGAAAATAATATGAAACTCGCAGACGAAAATACCAAAACTATTCGCTATGTAATCTTGAAGTCTAGTGACGAGGTGAATCTAATGCTTACAATGCAAAACCAGTATTTACAAATTAGTCGATTAAATAATTTTTTAGAAAAACTATTACGCATCATATCCTTTGCGCATTTAAAGACGTTAGACCTCGAAATATTAAATGTAAATGATATTAAAGACATGTGGAAATATCTAGAAATACACTATCCCAAAAATGCTCTATGGCCAATAAAACATTTGTCAGAACTTACATTAATTTGCACAACCGGTCTTATGATATTAACTGAAATGGCAATTCTAGTTATTAGGATACCGATCTTTGAAAGAAATGTATGTAATTTAAAATTTGTATACCCTATACCTAGGAATGATTGTAAAATGATGATAACACCTAGTAAATATTATTGTAACAATTTATGGTACGAACAATGCGAAGAAGTTAACACAAATTGGATCTGTTCTAACCCTATTGCCAATGGATGCTCTTTTCCAAAAGACTGTCTATATGCTCTTATTCAAAATAATTATAAAGTACATGCACTAACTTATCATAAATCACTTTTGCTATGTACGAAAACTGTAGAAACAATATATGAAAATTGTTTCCAATTTCAAAAAACTGATCTCCAGCATTGTAACCTTATTCAGAGCCAATGCGATGTGATCATCGGCCAACATAAATATTCATTAGAAATTAACAATATTTCCTTACAAATTCCGACAAGTGACAACATCCAGGACTCTAATTTAACATTAGATTTACAAATCAAACACTTAGAGAATCCCTGGAAAGTCAAAGAAGATTTGATGGAGCCACTGAATATGCAAGATGTTATTCCTCAACAACAGGCTTATTATATATTTATAATCATATGTATTATGTTATTCTTTGTTATAGCTTTAGTGATATATCTATGGCAAAAACAGAAAGGAGACAAATCTGTTCCGATAAAACTATTACAAAAGCTTGTCGACGAGGACGTCGAAAAAACTAAGGGTGGAGGAGTAATAACCCCAAACCGACGGTTATCGCTTGCCTAGCGCTGACTAAGGCATTGTTATAGTATATAAGTAAAGAATTGTTAGTATATAAGTAAAGAATTGTAATGTTAATGTTACTCAATATTATAGTGTCAAAGCTGTATTGCTGTTCATAATATTGTTTCATTAGTTAAGTGCCCTTATTGTAAAATAAAGTTTTTTAAAAGCAAAGTTGTCGGTCTTCACATTTAACTGCGCGCACAACACAAATGACTGGGTGTGGTAATTTCGCGTCGTAAATATTTTCGCCGCACAGAAAAGTCAACACACGCAAATTTATATTGGTTTGGACTCAGCTTAACATACAAGACAATTTTTATCGATATTTAAATTTTTTGTAGACAATAATTGTTTGATTAGATATCATCATATGCTGATATTCGAGTTCGATTGTTTTGCTTTCAAACTTGTATTGCTTTAATGTGATTATTTCAGGTCTTGAAGAAAAAAATTACCGCATTTTGTGAGTTTGAAAGAGGTCGAATCACGAGGTTGTGAAAAAATAATTACTTGATATTGCCACATTGTTTTATAGGCACATCTGTATGCAAGTTACATGATAATGTTATCAAAGTGTCATTGGGCCTGGTTTAAAAAAGGCCGAGAAAGATGTGTTAGGTATAATGACGTTGACGGATTATCGGCTGGGATTCTTTTTTCAGAAAACATTTTGCCACTGAACTGCGAACGAATAAATTAGTTGGAATGTGAATTGGATGATGTCTAATAAGATCATTTGAGCTTGTATTGTGATTCCTTGGTTGTATTTAATTTTGTATTGTCTTCTACACTTGAGTGCTGATGTGAAAGTTTGAAGTGGTCACTGGCATTCTGCCTGAAATGTGTAATAGAATAGAGTTGTATTTAGTGACCTAAAGCGGTTTGGTATAAACATCCATGGTTGATCTGCATTAGTTAGAAGGCGAAGAGGACGAAATATAGTACTTTTATCAGGTGAATAAATAAAATAATGAGACTGCTGGCGTAGCTTTCGACCTGCTGCGTCATCATTACGAGTTTGTCAATTTGAGTATTTTTTGTACTTGGTGGTCTGAAGCCATTCTTTTACTAAACCGGATTTTTTGGCGTGTTCTGAAAATGAGTGACTACAATTTTGAGCACCGGTGCGCTATCAAGTTTTGCTGCAACATAGTGTGACGGAAAATTTTGCAAAACTTCAACAGGCTTACGGAAACAGTGTTTTATTAAAACCCAAGGTTTGGGTTTTGATTGAAGATGAACCTCGCGGAGAGAACAATGGCAGTCTTTACCATTTTTTTCATTTCCCAGGGTTGAAAGTTCACCTCAAGGGATACTATTATGGGACATTAGAGAACATTGAAAAGTCCATAACTGACCAGCTGAAAGCAATTCCAGTATTTGAGTTTCAGCACGGCTATGAAGAGTAAAAAATATGAGAGAGTAAAATTTCAATTGATTAAAGAATTATAAAAAATCAGTCTCGTTACTTTAATTACACACCCTGTAACCCTTAGACATGAGGTATAAGTAGTTTCGGATAATATAAACCAAAGGTCTTCAAACTACATGTCTTCAATAAGGCTCGCGACTAGCGAATTTAGCAATCGTATGCTCGTTTAAGGCGCGTACTCGGCGATTAGTTTAGAAATTATAGTTTAAAAATTAAAACAAGGATTTTGGTTCTTGGAACTTAGTGGAGTAATCAGTATGGCCCTAAGACTGGAAAGTTTGAAGACCCCTGATATAAACCATGGGAAAATCAGCTATCTCATTTAACTTCAATGTTATCCAATGAGTGCGGAAGGAATGGAAGTCTATTAAAATGAATTAAATATAGTAATACATTCAAGGTGTCTACATTTCTCTCACCCAGCATATTTACTTTATTATTACCAGGCCATATTAATTCACAAGAGTAAATATTATTGAGAAATTCTCCCCATTATTTATATATTAGTTAAGTTATTCATATTTCTACCATAACACTATTTGATTATTATGCAAAATATTTTGTATGGGGGAAAATATTCTTTTAATGATTTTTGCTTGTCATAGGCTTTTTTATTAAGAAAGGGTCAATTCGAAAGAGAAATGAATACAATTTACAAACTCGTATAAAACTATTGCGTAACATAAAAAAACTGCTTTCTTTTATTCACAATAGAAGTTTTTTTCTAAAATTTACATAATATTGGGAAACAGACCTATTATGATTCGGGGCGGAATGATTCCAGTTCTATTCTGAATTCAAGATCCCCACTCTTCTCAATTCGCAGCAATTTATCGTCGCGGTTTTTTCTTTTTTTTTGTACGAGGTACAATTTTCCGAGCTAGGATGTACAATTATTTTATTTACAATGTCACATGAAAACTACAATTTTCCGAGCTAGGATGTACAATTATTTTATTTACAATGTCACATGAAAACTATATATTTGTGTTGAATTAGCATTTCGATATTTTTAATGTCGGAATATAATTGTGAGAATACGTAAAAAGTAAATATTTAGGAGTAGAGGCGTATCAGCAACTGAGATTATTCAGCAACTAGACCTACAGCTTAAGGTGGAGAACATACATAGAATTCCTCTGAGAAGGCATTCGGCCTTACTCAGTCTCGAATTGTGTAACTGAATTCCAATTCTTTGTTGGTTTTTTACTCTCGTGCCTGTTGAAATGCAGTACGTAAGTGTAGTCTCTCCTCGGAAGGTCACCCATTCAAGTACTAGCGGTAACAAGTGACGCGGCTTTCGACCTCCAAGTTGCCGGAATATGGGAGATGCGAATCTTCCGGTCTAGAAAAAAAGTGTTTTCCAACACATCTTCAAATAAAAGTAAGATTGAACGCGATTTCTTAGAAAAAGGATTATCGTGGGGCCTGATCATTCTCTATATTCAACTAATTTGATTTTATATGGTTTGTGTTTATTTCCAGAATCTGATTTTGATCTCTTCGCTCGTGCTTTGAAGCAAATTTCTTAATATGAACCAGAATTGCCAAAAAATTATGATCGCTTTCAGCGCTGTATTGACTCACAAAGAGTTTTGAACAAAATGTAATATAAACTATAAATATATAACTCTTATGTTAATGTAATAGTGATTTTACTTTTATCACACAATTAATTTATTTTATTTTTTTTGAAAATGACACATGAATAACATTTAATTTCGGCTTTTTCGATTACTAATTCGATTCGATTTTAAATCAAATAAAGTAAAATTAAATTTATTAGTAAAGTATAAAGCTAGTAATAAAATGTAAAGTATTAATAATGTAACAATATATTTTTCGTTACGATTTACAAGTTGAAATTATATTCACATTTGGAGTCTACTCGTTTTCTTTTGATGACAGTTTTTATTCTCTGTTGTTGCCAGTTTGTTGTATGAGACTAAGTTTTCAAATTTCAAATTCTATTCAGATCAAATTCAGTCTAGATAAACAAAAATAATAATTGGACATTCGTGTATATTTAATTTTTTCAGCGTTAGTCCATGTAGTTCATTTAAATTAATGATAATAATAATAATAATTTATTTGAGTGATATTCATATAAGGCATATAAATCGGCATAGTAAAAAGTATGTTGAATGCTCTGTTTTTATATTAGTTCACTTATGACATCAATCTTTGGTGTAGCTGAATATAACCCACTTGGTTTTAGTCTTTCTTGAACATTATCACTGGTCTCTTTGGGATTATATTTCACCAAGTTCAAAAAGTGTATGTTTGCAGAGCGTATTTTACTTTTATGTTTACATGCTTTCATAGCTGATGCAATGTATGTTATTTGCGATTTGAGGTTAACGTTAGTGTATTGGGAAAGTTTAGAATACATATTCAAAACTAATGATGTAAATCTAAATGTCATTTGTTGGATAGAAGTTTGAAGGAGTTTTGGTATATTCAATAGTTGGTTATAATTATAGAAATAATTTTGAAATTTTTTAGAACATATTTTTTTGTAATATTTTGAAAATACACTATTTTACAGAAATACAATTTTTTATGTTCTTGTTTATTAATATGAGCTTTAAATATAGGAAAATAATTTATAGTTTAATTCTGTCCATTAAATCTTGTAAGCCTGGGTTCTCTTCAATAAGTTTCTAACATATCATTAAAATCATCTATAACAAAAGAACGTTGATATTTCGTGAATTAAAATATCAAGCAAGTAGGGAGATATGAATCATAATCATTGGATCATAACTGCCTCAGTACTAAATCCTGAACTGCATTGATATGTTGGTCATCTATTTTGCAAATTAGTTTGGTTTCGTATATAACAACACCATTTACGAATGGTAGTGAAGGCATTATTTATTGCTTAGCAATGTTTAGAGAGACTTTGGATTAAAATATTAGATAGATATAGGTATATATTGCTCTTTAAAACCATTTTTTTGTTTGAAACTGCAACACGCAACTAAAGGTTCCTACATGAAGAGTCCCGCTTTAATTGGTTTATTAAGTAGTTATTTTAATTTTCTTCAGTCGTGGGTGATCTGTTTCGGAAACTACACCAGCCGATTTATATATATATATATATATATATATATATATATATATATATATATATATATATATATATATATATATATATATATATATATATATATATATATATATATATATATATATATATATATATATATATATATATATATATATATATATATATATATATATATATATATATATATATATATATATATATATATATATATATATATATATATATATATATATATATATATATATATATATATATATATATATATATATATATATATATATTGGGACCGAGTCCCACCCATAACTGCATCCAATTAGGCAAGTTCTGACAAAGTTCTGATTTCATTCTGATGAAGATAATGTTAGCGAAACACGTCAGATATAAATATAATACAGTGAAAAATTAGCCAAATTAGATTTTTGCATTAAGCATATTTTAACACTTTTAACACTTAACACAAAAAAAATTAAATCATTCTCTCTGTATTTATAATACGATTATTAAGAAGTCATAATATTCAAGTATTTTGCATATAACTTTGTTATTTTTATTTACATAACCCAGCTGAATACTAACCATATTTCCTTTAATGCTTCCATAACATTTCCAAATAGAATTTTTTTCATTCTTTTCAACTTACACCAAATTATTTTTTGTGGAATTTCCTGCGAACTCGTTATCTTGGTTGTGGAATCTAGTTTGCATAAAAATTCCGGCCCCAACTTTAAGTCGCACTTTAATATTTATCATTCATATATTCGAGGAACTTTAGCATTGCTTACGCCAAATTAGGTCATCTGCTCTTTTACCATAATAGCAGCGAATTTACATATTCTGTTTTGATATCATTTTTCACATTTGAGAATGTTTTTATTTCCATTTTTAATAGCAGAAATCAGCCGAAATTTGCTATTGATTTTTAAGCTTGTTAAAAATTAAATTTTGTATTAAAACCTTTGTCGTGAAATACCAAACTTAGAGATTTATCACTAAATTCCAAATCATTTATTTTCAAGAGATCTTCATTTCATTCTTTCATAATCTTCATATCTTTCAAATCGGCATAACAGTTATTTTTGTTTTAATAGGCTCTCGAAAGCAGATAAGTTTGATATTTTTGCTATCACAGAAAAATGTAAATGTCGTGTGTTGATTAAACAGTACCCTTTGTCAAACTCAAAGAAATTTACCACTATATACCAAATCACTTCTTTTAAATTTCCGACGTTCATTTCGCTGGCCATGTTGTATCATCAGATGATGAATCTTGAACCATCTGAAACTAATATAACATGGTTGATGAAACGCGCGTAGGTAAATTTAAAACAAAGTGATTTGGTGTTTAGTGGTATATATCTTTGAAATCTGTACGTCTTAAAAATGATAATATATTATCACTATAATTACAATACAAGAGTTTAAATTTCAGTCCGCATGTACGCGTAATGATGTATTCAATAAGTAGTTTATTTTTCAATTCTTCTATTGAAACTTTCGGAGTGAAACACTAAATTCGAATGGATTTACTACTAAACACCAAATCACTTTTTGAAACTTCTCGACGCACGTTTCGCTAACCATGTTAGCATCATCAGGAGGTGATTTAATCTAATTACTAAAATATGTTCTATTTATATGATAAACGTACCTAATAACGGGTGTAAAAATCATGAACCGTGAAAGTTACTGAACCTTACATTAAAAATTGAAAAAGTTGACTGAACGGAATAGGTCCTTTTTCCGGTTCATGATTTTTTTACATTTTTCTATTTGAATGCTTTCGTGTGCATCCAAAGTCCTATTGATATTTACACATATTACCAGTCTTAAATTACTAATATCTATATTGTGGTAATGTTCGATTACATGTGGGTTAACAAGATTTTTTTTCAAGAAATGAGACTGTTACAAGATTTCAATATATCTCTGATTTCGTTAACCATTTTTGACAATATATTTCCAGGTAATCGTTTATATGGATCGTTTTGAATTATTTCTTCAACGCGTTCAAAGTAATCAGATTTGTAGCCAGAAAGAACGGCAATGGGCAATCCTCTGTCACCGTTCTTAGGCAACTTATTCATGAGTAAATTTGAATCCGAGGCGAAAGATTAATTCAGTTACTTTCCGAAGGTATAGTTAAGATATGTGGATAACTTTTTTGCAATTTTCGATTCAAAAAACGAAAGCTTGGATGATTTTATTAAGAACTTAAATAGTAAATCTCAAAACGTAGTATTTACGCATGAACTCGAGAACAACAATAGTTTACCATTTCTGGATATTTTAATCAGTAGAAACAATAAATATATGTTAAATGTTGATATTTTTAGAATAAACACCACCACTTCTTAACATATATTCTTAACGATTCGAATCATAGCTTTCAAAACCTAAAATTAAATAAAAAAGAAAAAAAATAATTAGGGAGGTATTCGAAGTAAACGGTTATAATAACATTGTAGATAAATTAATTAGAAAACATATGTTTAGAAAATTATTGAAAGAATCTTGAAGAATATTGAAGAATCGAAAGAAGGACCAGAACAAAAATAAATTCATGGTAATATCGTTTGATGACCAATTAACACGAGGGTTAGACAAAATTAAATTAATTAAGTTAAAAAATCATTATGTGGCGTACCGGTAGTTGAGCGGTTATATTTGGTATTTGTCCATGATACCATACCATTATTATATATACAGGGTGTCCCATAACTTATCCGCCATAGAGCAACTGGTGATAGTAGAGATCAAAATAAGAGGATTTTTTAATATATTAGGATAATTTAATAGTAAATGTGTTGGCAAATGTTAGTTATTAAAAAGATACAGGGTATTAAAAGTGAAATTAAATTCTCGAAAAACAGAGATAATTTAAAAACCATTGAAGATATCAAGTTTAAAATCGGGATAGTTGGGTCTTGAAGTTGGGAATATTTTGACTTCAAAATAGGGAAGAGTCATAATTTCCACGTAAAAAAGGTACCCTTGGTCAGTATGGATATTTTATGCCGTTTGCGAATTATTCGTATTCGAATATTCCATTGCACATCTTGTCGATGGCTGGAAAATCTGCAATTTCTTAAATGTGCCTTGAATACGAGGAAAAAAATAAGATGTTAAAAATACAACGGATTTTATTTAAAATCACGATTTTTTGAAATTTACTTCAATAGGTGTTGAAATTGTCCACCGTTTACCTCAATACACTTTCACAGGCTCTTTGCTAAGTGACGTCTTACATTTGAGAAGATTTTTTCTTCATTTCTAATAACATTGGCCGCTTGTTGATTTTTTTGTAAAAGCTCGTCTCGTTTATTGATTTCATTATGGTAAAGTAAACACTTTATATGACCCCACAAATAAAAGTTATATTTGTTTACCAGGTTTAGTTGTATTATGTTGGAATTTAAGTTATTCAGACTTTACATATTTTGGCATTTTGGTGAAGGTACTGAAATAAAAATGGAGTGCTTTTTGCGTCGAGTCTGGAGGAGGTAATTAACGCATGTCCGTGGTTATTTTGTGTATCCGGTACTGCGTATTGAGTCGCAATACAGAGCCGTACTTTGTTGCGACAGTATCGAAAAATGTGAGAGTTGATTACTTGTCTTCTTGATCAATCTTTTCCTCATATTGAATAGGCTTTAACAGAGGGTTGGTATCATGTTTCTTTAGTTTATATTTATTTTAGTCTTGGAATTAACGCATCAATTTTAATTCGTCAGTTTTCATTCACCTCAGTCCGATACTGGTGCCTTGGTTAATTGACAGTACTCTAACGGAGAGCTACTGAATTACTTCGCGGGCAGATTTCTCTTTTCGACCACCTTCGAGAGCAGTCGACTGTGCAGCAATAGGCCTTGATCCAGTGTAAAAATTTTCGCTGATTAGAGTTTTGGAGTTCGGGATATATTGGGTATAGTGCCGAGTTTATTTATCAGCTTTGCTGGATTTTTATTGGTAACACACTGCGAGCTGCTCCGAAGCCTATCGAGATATATTTTTGGAGTTCGGGATATATTGGGTATAGTGCCGAGTTTATTTATCAGCTTTGCTAGATTTTTAGTGGTAACACACTGCGAGCTGCTCCGAAGCCTATCGAGATATATTTTTGGACCATCTTAGTTAGAGAACCCTTGTGGCAGTACAATTATTTGTCGTTCGACGACATATATATATATATATATATATATATATATATATATATATATATATATATATATATACATATATATATATATATATATATATATATATATATATATATATATATATATATATATATATATATATATATATATATATATATATATATATATATATATATATATATATATATATATATATATATATATATATATATATATATATATATATATATATATATATATATTGTTTCTAAATGTTTCCAAGAACCTTAGTTTGGTAGATGACAAAGAACATATGGGAACTTCATGCATGTTAAGAACAAGAATCTGAGCGCGTTAAAATCAGCAAACTATTTACTTTTTAAATTACTACCGGATTGTCAGTGATTGATTTTCAATTTTTAACACTAATTAACGTAGTTTGAGATTGGATATTTGCTTAACCAAGCTGGCCAAGATAATAAATCAAGAAATTTTATGTACATTTAATATAAAAATTATTCTAACATTCTGTGACACTACGAGGCACTGACCAATTAGCGGATCAATGTCTTCTTTTGGACAAATTTTTCCAGGCGTGCGATGTTGTGCTTTTAGTGTTTACCATTGTTGATAGTCGGGGTAAGCGCTAAAAAGTTTGACCAATGTTATCCCATATATGTTTTTTCGGGTCATAAGTCTGGTTTTATCAGATAATCGAATTCCTTTATGGTAAACTCTCCAAAAATCTATATTATTTGACCAGCTGTATGCGATATGGCGTTATCTTGCTGAAAGATGATACTTGGACGTGCTTTCAGATATGGCCTGATAATCGGCTGCAATATTTCGGTTACATAACGGGCTGAATTTTAACTTCCTCTGATTGTTACTAGGAGTGATCTGTTCCCAAGCGTATAGGTTTAAATGTTTTATTTGTGTAAAATGTTTAAAGGATTTATACATAAAAATAATGATCATTAATCAAGTTATTTGTTTAACCAAATATTCTTATTTGTTCACCTATCTGTGTGTGGTATACATAGATTTAACCTAATGTTGTTACTTGTTTATCTTCCAAATCTGTGTGTTATATACGTAAATATGATTGCTATAGTAGCAATTGACTATTGTCCCATATCATTATTTGTTTAAAATACATTTAATTCTTAATAACAAACAAGTAATTTACAACAATGAGATAGATTTGTAATAAAACTTAGAAATACACAAACTCGGGTTTATAATCATACCATACTGCCACTTCATAACATTCAATTCAGGTTAATAATTGAAATTGTATAGAACAGTTATGTGAAATAGTTTTTTTCTGTATTATGATCATGAAACATTTTTATCTTCATCATGATGATCATCTTATGATGATATCTTATTAGTTAAATATTAATTAATTCTGAATCGTGAATTTCCAGAAACTCATTAGAACGACATGCCCAGTGATTGGAGTGGAGTAATGTAGACAGTTTTCTATTGTAATAATATTTTTTTTTTAAAGTTGGTTGTTTTCTATGAATGGTTAGATTTATCCATTATTTCTATCTAATGTTATGATCTAATAAGCATAATGGTTTCATATTTTTTAATGATAATATAAATAACAATCCTCTGTTTACAGCCTTTATCACCAAAACTTATCTCGACAATGTTTTTCTCATATATTAAATAATTGCATGATAATAATTACGACTGTAAATTTGTCCCATATTTTCATTTAAAGAGTTTCATGTTTTCCAAAGTGACTGACACGAAATGAAATTCAAGATGTTATTTAACTAAACTCGAAGATATATACCACCAAACACCAAATCACTTATTAAAACTTCTCGACGCATATTTCGTTAACCATGTTAGCATCATCAGGAGATGATTCAATCTGCTCCTGATTGAATTGTGAAACCTTTGCTGTTAAGAATAAACTTTATGTCAAAATTTCCCGCTTATGAAATCACTTTTAATTCGCTCGACGCAGTTTTTATCGCGCAGAGATGATATTGAAACTAAAGCTTAACCCAAACCACGCTGAAATGTGCTAAACAAGAGTTTTTTTGTAGAGTAATGAAATTTTAAAATCTACCAAGTGAGATGTTGATTAAGTGAACTTTTGCTCAGTTCTCATGTATGGCGGGGAAAGTTGCGTGTTAAGTTTTAAAAAAATGAATCGGATAAGAAAGAAATTAAATTGTAAGAATTAAAAGTGCGTATACTAAAAATAATTCAGAAATAACGACTTAAATAGTTTGAATATGTCGCAAGAATGGATGGAAAACATATATATCTGTATTGCAAAAAAGATTTGGCAATTGGAAGTGATGGAAATTTGTGAAGTGAAAATTTGTCAAAATTGCATTGGTCCATCTGTCGTCCCATCGCACCGCTATATGGCCTGCCCATCTCCATTTCAATTCCTGTTCCCAGATTTATGTGCAGGGCTTTTGTTCCGTCTTGTAATACCAAGCATATATTTTTCCACTCTGTGCAACCCGATGTTTTTGAATTGATTGCGAAGTAGGATTCAGGTTTCACTTCCGTCGGTCAGGTTGGACAGGAATCACCGATCAAAGACTTCTTTTCAGACAAAAAGGGGATTTGTTCTTAAACACTATGTTGAACCTGCCAATGCCTGCCAGTTACATTTAACATGCCGTTCCACCTTTTTGATGGTATCCCCCTCTATTAAAATCCTCTGCTCAAGATTTTTCTGTCCCTGACTCTAAGTATGCACCATTGATCTTTATACCATGCTGTTTCCAATCCAGAATAAAGAAACTTCTTAAAGGCTTAAAGGCGGACTACAGAATACTTCGACGTTCGAAAAATTGTGAAGTGGGTTCGTTGAGAAAAGTATTAAAAAGCAAAGAAAGTTTACCCGTGCTCCACGGTGGTGCTTTGCTAATCCTTCATTCGCCAACCAAAGTGCCAGCAAGCGTCTACCTAGACCTGTTTTTGGCTGACCTTGAGCCTATCATCATCAACCTGTATTAATCTACTACAGGATGAAGGCCTCTTCAGCATGTTTCCAACTTTCGCGACCCTGAGCTTTCCTCTGCTATTCGGGTCTAATATACTTAATAATATCATCAGTCCATCGTGTTTTCGGTTTTCTCCGTGGACGTTTGCAATCAAGCGGTTCAATTGCTTTATTCTTCCAATCATGTCACTCACTTTCGTTTGTTCTCTGATCCATGTGCAGATCTTTCTATTCCGTTCCGTTCCGTTTCTAGTAGTGCCAAGCATACATCTTTGTGCTACTCGGAATTTTTGAACTGACTGTGATGTGAGTGTCCAGGTCTCACTTCCGTATGTCATTGCGAGCAGAATGCACTGGTCAAAGACTTTTCTTTTCAGGCAAAGTGGTAGTTCGCTCTTAAACACTATGTTGAGCCTGCCAAACATTTAACGCGTCGTTCCACCTCCCGGACGGAATCCCCTTCCATTGAAACCCTCTGCCCAAGATATATAGTAATCCAAGATATAGTGATCCACAACTTCTAAATCCGTCCCTAAAATATAAATCCTTCTGTCCACAGCACATTTATTGAACATGACCTGACTTTTCTTCTGATTTATTTTTAAGCCAAATGGTTCCCTACCCTTTGCAGCTCCTGTACGTGTCTCTGCAGCTCCTCTGGGTCTTGTGAAAGAAGAACGATATCACCTGCGAATCTAAGATGATTTAAGTATGCACCATTAATCCTTATCCCATCCTGTTCCCAATCCAGATTACGGAACACTTCTTCCAGTCAGGCTGTGAAAAGAATAGGCGGTATTGCGTCACCCTGCAGTACGCCCCGCTAGACGTTTATTCCAACCTCAAGATCATCAAGGTGGACTGTCGCTGTAGCTTCATCATATATCGATCCTAGTAGATTTACATAGCCTTTCTCTACACCTGGATTAATCAATGCATCCATTATGGCTTGCTTAGAGAGTGAATCAAATGCTTTTTCATAATCGATAAAAACTAAGCACAGTGGCATAGTGTATTCGTTGTGCCTTTCTATGACCTGCTGTAGAACCTGGATGTGATCCACTGTACTGAATTCACTTCTAATGCTTGCTCCCTTGGTTGTGAGTTATTAAGTTTTCTTAGTATTCTTTTGGATATTATCTTGGTGAAAACTTTTTACACCACTGATAGGAGACTTATTGGACGGTAGTTTTTTAAATCTTCCGGTACTCCTTTCTTATCTAAAAGAATCACATCGGCATTTTTCCATAAGCTGGGTACTTCTTGTTGTTTGAGGCATTTTGAGTATAATTTTGCTAGTGTTTTATGTATAGTTCGACCACCAGCTTTTAACATCTCCACAGTTATACTACCCTACCCTTTGCAGCCTTTCACTCAACCATTTTTTATCAAGTCTATAGCCTTTGTCACTTTCTCGACCAGGATATCCGGAACTTGTTCTTCAGTGGGCATTTCTATTCTTGTTTGATTCTGGCCCTCATATAACTTTGAATAAAATCTTCGGATAACCTCTAACATTTCCATCCGTTCCCTGCACACTGTACCATCCTCACGCATTAAGGAAAACATTTGTTTCCTTTTCTTTCTTCTGCTTCTGCTTAGCTTTGTTAATTCCCCTGTTTTCTTCCAGAGTTTTTTGCACTAGCTGCATGTTGAATCGGTGCGTTTCCTCTCGAATGCGTTTTCTTATAGTTTTGCAAAGCTCAACGTACTCAACCCTGCCAAAAAGACTGTCTGCATTCTTCATTGTTCGGGGTTTTTTCATTAAGTTAATGGTCTCATTGGAAATTTTTGACTCTTTGAAACATTTATTTTCTGGTGCTATTGAAGCCGCCGTTTTACGTACATTGTTGGCGATTTCTTCATATTGGTCTGTAATTTCCATCTTCTCCGGGTCTTGTAACATGGCAAAGCGATTCGACAAAGCAATTTTAAAAACTCTGCCCCTTTCCAGCAGCTTTCCAGAATCCACTTTGTCCCTCTTTTCGGCAGTTTATCCTAATCTTTGCTCGTACCATTCGGTGGTCACTTTCCACATTAAAGTGGTTTAGGGCAGTACAATTGCAAAGTATTGCTTTATCGTTTGACATGATGTAATCAATTTTACTTGTGAGTCCAGATGGACTTTTCCATGTCCATTTTCTGTTGATCTTTTTCTTATAAAACGAATTTATAATATAGAGTTCTTTTCCTTCAGCAAAGTCAATCAGCCTATCACCTCTATTGTCCCGCTCACCATTTCCATATGAGCCAGTTGCATTTTCACCAGTTCTTGCTTTTCCGATTCTGGCATTAAAGTCGCCCATCAGGATTTTATACCTACACTTCTCTTTGGCTAAAAGTTGGGCCACATCATCATAAAATTTCTTAATTTCCTCATCTCTATAGTTGGTGTATAAGCTTGAACGATTTGAAGTTTAAACTTTTTATTCTGAATATTCTGAATATTTATTCTGAATGACGCATTGGGCTAATCGGTCAGATATACTTTCAAATTTGACTACACTGTCTTTCAGCTTTCGATTGATGATGAATCCAATTCCACCACATCGTCCATTCTACGTACCTCGGGTGTACTAGTTGGTTCTAGTTTGATTAATTCTTCGCCCTTTCTTCGTGTTTCACAGAGCCCAATAATATCCTTTTATATATATATATATATATATATATATATATATATATATATATATATATATATATATATATATATATATATATATATATATATATATATATATGAAGGGTGTTATGAAGGCCGATCCAAAACCATGAGGGGCTGTTAGAAGAGGTCATTTGAAATTAATTAAACGACATGTGCCTTAGTATAAAGTCTTACGATTGTCGAGTTATTTGCGATTTCAAATTTTTCTTGAAAATATCTAAATTTTATATTTACACTCTACTAACTCACAAATGGAAAGTTACACCATTGTTCTTAGTTTTTCTTATTCTTGAAACATGTATCTGCTTTGTTAGCGTTATTAACAAACATCTACTGGGACATAAACGGTGAATAATACCGCATCAGTTATGAAACAATAATCTTCTGACAGCTAATTATGACTTTCAGCATTGTCATTCATTTTTATAGTTTTAAAAACATTTCTCCTATATGGCCTTTCAGATGTTGTATCGCACTTGTAAAGAACTAGCACATTCTTTGATCTACAATGTAAAAACTAGTAACACGTGTTTACCGAAACAATAGTTGATTTAAAACAAAATACCACTGCCAATGAATTATGCAATAGATTGCCGATATTAAAATTGGCACCTTTAATCATAGTACAACTGCTTACATGCTGAAACGTGTTTCTTGTACCCTTTTAATCGAGTTCGAGTTCGCAGTTAAATTTCTTCCGATTACACCCGCCCACACGTTAACTGAAAATTTGCACTCGAAAGATACTTGTTTCATTCAATGAGGATTGTCTGTTTCGTCTTCCCATTCATGGAGATTGTAAACGTTCATAAGTCCTTTTTTTAGAATTTCGATTCATCAGTCAATAAGATATTTTTCGGAAATATTCCGTCCTGAATATCACTATTTAACAAAAAATGGCAAAACCGTATTTTACGCACAGGGTCGTCTTCTTTAAGATCTTGTACACCTGTTCCGTGAAAAGAATATTTTTCTTCAGTATGCATGGTGTTCCAAACCTTCTATGTCGTCAAGCCAAGATTACGAATTACTGCTCTGATGTTCGTGGTGAGTCTTGTTCAAACGCTTCCAGGATTTGCTCGTCGTCCGCTACATATGTGTCACAGGATTAGTCCTATGCTCTCTTTGGCGGACACTTCCAGTTTCGTAAATGCGACGATGTGTGGTATAAAACACTCTAATATTGGACAATATTTAATTCGGAAATCGTTACTGGTACAAGAGACGTGTTTCTGATCCATTACCTTCAGCTATGCCATACATGTACAGAATATCTGCGTATTCTTCATTAGTAAAACTAGCTATTTCACCAAAAAAAGTTATTAAATTAATTAAACAAAACTAAAAACATGAAGGAGTTTGACCCAACCTGACCCGATAGAACGAGCGTTCTACAGAATGGGCCGTCTCAAATTTTATACCAAGTATAGCTTATACCGGGTATATTCTTGCATTGTAGAACCGGCTTTAAAAGGCACAAGAAATACGTCTTAAAATGTAAGCAGCGGTACTATGAATAAATGTGCCGATTTCATTAATGGCGGTCTTCGTGGCAGACTTTTGTATAATTCGTGAAGCAATTGACATTGAGAAACGCCCAGACTGCCTAAACAAGAGGGACGATGGTCTTAGAGTTCCAAATACATGAAAACCTCTTATTTCCAAATTGCCCATCCGAAAGCCTTCCAACCAAATGTCCACCCCTCTTCTCACTCCAGACTGACATCTTTTTTGCCCTTAGAGATGCATTGAGAATGTCAAGTGTGACCTTGACGAAACGTCTGCACGTTCCCAACAAGCACATACCAAGCCATACCAAGCTCATTCTTATGATATTGATGTTTTTGTTTTGCCGCGCACAACCGTGTGCAACAAGCCGCAAGGAGCTGTATCCAGTAATATTTTTACTTTACAGTTCATTAAAAACTGCAGAAGCGACTTCATACGAGCTTGTTTTCCGTTCATCCCCAGTCCACGTGCATGACGAAACTGACTCAGGGTTCAATAAATCTGAAGATACGCCTGTCACATCAGTTAGACTATAGCAATAAAGCTGATAATAATAATAGGCAATCTGATCGCTCACTTTTGATAAAGCCAAATTCTTTTAGCAATCAAATGAAAGTAAAAAACCTTGTAATGGATTTGTTTTGAGGTGTTCGAAAAAAACATTTAGCTTATCTTTTATGTAAAGTCAGCCTCTTTTCTGGCATCTGCCTCTTTTAATATTTTTATTTTATTTTTTAGCTCTAGTCAAGTGCTACCCTCATTTGTGGCGGGTGTCGCAAATGAAATATTAAATCTTGTGTTGAAAATAAAACAGAAGTATGATTCTTTTGTTTTCAAATCATCTGAAACACTATCGTTATACATGCGCGATAGTTTGGCAATGTTTAGTTCGCTGGATAGGTATTTTCTATTGGTCTTATCCCTGGAATAATGGGACTCCAAACCTAATTGTTTAATAAAATTTATTACTGACGCTCTTTTGCCTTGATATGTGGCTTCCTTTCTCCAGCCTCCTCTACTCTCTACTAGGACTTCTGCACTATTATTCCTCGACGTCTTTTGGTATACTTTTCTTAACATACTTACATATGAATGTATCCTGATGAACTTTTTTTGTGTTATCATAGAATGCTTTATAACATTTTTTTACATCGGTTATTCTTAACAAACTACAGCCCATCTTGCTACTATGCTGCCAACTTGGCATAGTAGCCATTATCTTTGCAGAATATCTGAAAAGACAAACCAATAATAGGTATTTATTTTTATACAGTTAAAATTTAGGAGATATAATATTATAAACTATTAAATTTGTCAAACTTACACAAGCTTTTTTTTTAAAATATTCCTTTGCTATTTCTCTGGCTGCTGTACCCTTTTTCGTGCCAGTTCAGGAGTTTTCTCTTCCAAATTTATTTCGAGTAATTCTTCATTCATGACTTACCGATTTGATAAAATAAAATTTATTAAATAAATAAACTTAAATAAATTGTTGTTTTTAAATGAGTAGTATATTAAAAAAATATAAAAATATAACAAAAATAAACTGGTAAACCAGAAATTAAGTTATAACCAAAAACATTATGATTACCTAAGGATCATAAGTACAGCCTTTTGATTGGCTGTTTTTGGATTTGGCCGATTTTGCAACAACATGCTAAGAAATATGGCCGTGTATGTAATAACATGTGATTTTAAAACATATTTTATCATTATTATTAGTCACTTTTGTAACAAACTAACTTCATCATTAGATTCCTTGGACAAAATATTATAAGAATAGGGACTCAATTCAATTTAATACATTTCTATTCAATTCAATCAAAACTTAATTTCTGGAAAAATGGTCTCGTGTGATGGAAAGTGGAAAATGAAAAAGTGGCGGCTCGTGGGTTGTTAAAGTGGGAGGGCATAGAAGAAAATAATGCTGCTGAAGATTGTTTTTTGCTTTTGCCTTCGTCCTTTTTACTTTTTGCTTTTTGAAACCCTATACAGGAGGTGAACCAGGGAAACATTAAACTTTTATATTGTTACAACTTACAAGAACATTGGAGGATGGGTTGTTGCTTGTTGCGTAGATAAAGGAATTAATAACTAGGTACTCACCGTTTCCCGAAGAGTAAACCATTCAAACAGTTTTTTGTAATTGCAAATCAATAGAGAAAATTCGAAAAAGTTCAAGTGAAGTTCGAAATGTTCAAAAAAATCTCAAAGTTTTAATACAAAAAAAGGTTGTTGGTGAACAGAATCTCGCCGTTTTCTAGTTTTTAAAGTGAAATTCCATTTGCCTGTTTTTGTCTAAAATACATTTTTCAATAACTTTTTCATTAAAGTCCGGAAGTAGTTTGACTATAGCACTCTCAATATTTTTGACATACTTAAAGCATTTAGTCTATCTTCCCCCACTGAATTTCTTAAATATGTTTTAATCAAGTTCAAGTCGAAAAGTCAAGTATTCGTGGGGCGAACGAAATACGCTACGCGAGACATATCAAATGCTCTGTACCCGTCAAATCAGAGTTTAAAACTAATTACCGATACGCTCGGTTGCAAGGAATTTATGTCCAAATCACATGTTTTAGAAAGCAGTTAAACCCCCGAATTTTGGCAACTAATAAAACAAGTAATGCCAACGACGAGAGAAGTTTACGTAGAGTATGGTCGTTGGAGGTAAACGTCCGACCAACGATGTAAAAATTCTGACGACAGGATGGAATTTTTATCCGTATTATTTGGTGTGATGGATCGATAGACGTTCTTTTACATTTGGAGATTTTAATTTTTAATAATATCTTAAAATGAGTTAAAGGAAAGAAACTGAACGGAAATAAAATATGGTGTTTTGCTATGAAAAAAATTTTACTGCGATAAATGCTGGAGGGGCGGCGCCTCATTCCAATGTTCCGTTCCCATATTCCAGTATTATTATCGATAATAATAAATGATAATGATAATATTGCTTGAACAAGACAAATTTAAATTAGAGGTCGTTTGAAATTTTATAAAAGTGAATTGATACAGAAAATGTTCTAAATTATAAGTTAATTTACATGTAAGCCATTAAATAGCTACATGCTAAATGAATTACATGTTCGCAAAAATTGCATTTTGAAAAATTAGTGTTCGTTCATGTAAAAGCTTGGAAATTATAATGTTCTTTTAATCAAAATCAACCGCACCGATTTTACCTCGGGTTATAGTTTTATGAGTTATGTAGTAGTTTCGACATTAAAAATTTCTGATGGCTTAATAAAATAAATGGAAATTATAAGGAAGTGTACACAAATATACATATGATTGTATGATTTTATAAATGTGTATATTATTGTTGAGTTAATATATTGAGTGCTCTTAACTTAACTGTCCCCAAAATTCTTTTGATATATTTTTTATATTCAATATATTTGGTCCTCTCTTAATTTATGTTCAATCCTTATTTGCACTTTTCTACAATTTCTTCATAACGTTCCTTAGTTCTCCTCTACTTCGTGTTATAATAACAAGGTCATTTGCATAAACCAGCCATACTATATTAAATAAGATTAATGAAAGCTCCATGTGCCTCTTTAATTTCGATTTTTTCAGATGATTTATTATTTGTTTCAACTATACTTTCCATTCTCAAAACATTGGTGGAAATGTTTTGAGAATGGAATGTGTATTATTGTTAATGGTGAATGCTATAGGACTATGCTAACATAACATAATATCCTTGGACTGAACTGATAAAGGTGGATATAAACAATGTTTTCTTTCAACAAGTGCGATTTGGCACATATTTCGCCAACCAATTGATTTATTGTAAGAAAATATTTCTGAACGCGTTATTTCGCAATATCGTAATTGCAACTGGTCACAAGATCATGCGATCTCATCCCATTGGATTATTCGTGGTTATGTTAAATCTATGGTTTAGATAAATAAACCCAGAACACATTTTGAACCAATATTTTTAACACTTATTGGAGAATCCTTTATTTACAATTAGGTACATTTTCTAATTTGGAAAAGCATCTGATTACCGATATTATCCGAAAAAGTATATTACATGTTTTTTTTCTACTACTAATTTTATTAACACATAAATTGTCTTTTAACTCTATACATTTAATGCATCCATCAAAAAGTAATTATAATCCACGAGGAAAAAAGTTTTGGCATTCTAGAAAGCACTACTTTATAGTTTCCACTTGTATATTGTATATTTTACATTTTGCGCCACGTTAAGTTTTTTTCCAATATCGAAAATAGATAATAATCATATGGGTTAAATCAGCATAATATGACTGATTCCTTGTAAGGCAAAGGGCGATTTGTGGGTCTATATGTTATCTTGCAACTACAAGATATGGTTCAAGATTTTGGTTTACTTGATAGATGAATATGATGATAAAGTTTTTATAGAAAAGAATAGATGATAGACAAAGTTTACTTGATAGATGGTATTAATATTTTCTTACGCTGACTCAGAAACCGTTCAAATCCTACCAATTCTCGTCTACTTCTTTTCATCCTCGTTAAAAAGACTTATAATCCTTTTTTATATGACCCTTCCAAGGTCGATATTGTATGACCAAACGCCATCGGATTTTACTGAAGTCCCAGTCGTCACTTGAGAGTGCTTTTTACTATCTCTACCTGTGTTGGTATGTGTGCTTCTTTGGAATCTTCTTTCCACCTTAAGACTAAGACATAAAACAATATTTTTCACAGAACGATCATTTTCATAACACAATGAAACAAATTCTTTGTGCTTTTCCGTATTATAAGATGCCATTTTTAGATATGGCAATTATTCAATTGCTAAAATTAGCATATTAGCAATTATTTAATTGCTTGTTTCTTGACGTAAAAAAATACTGATGTTAAATATGTACCAGATTAGCTGCTATACAAAACTCCTTGACCAAAAATCATAAACGATATTGATTAAATTTAGTGTACCCTAGTGTGAAGGTTACATGATAAATAAATTTTAAATTTCGTTTTGCTTCAATCTGGTAGGTTTGAATTTTCACATTGTGTCTAAATGTGTTTGCCAGTCTATATGAGAAATTATCTGAAATTTCATATTATGTTATAGTCAATTTATCAAACAATCACGCTACTGCAAACTCGTTATTGACATTTGATTGTGCTTTCACTCAGAGTTTAATAGAGCGTGAAACTAAAGGCCACTTCTTTTTCAGCCATTTACCAAATAAACCTATTTAGGCAGCGTGTCGTTAACCCTTTCCGAAGTACTTGAAAATCGATCTAAAAATAGCTCATTGTTTGGAATGCTAAAGTTTTAATTTTTAATTAGGTTTGATAACTGTACAAATTGGAAATAAAATTAAAAATTGAGTTATTTGTTCGGGTTGAAAGAATTAAGTATTCTTATAATATGATATTAAATACGAGGTGTGTAAATAATGTAATGAGATTTTTTATATTTTCTGTTTATATAACTTTTATAGCTTTTTATAATTTTGTATTAAATTGAAATTACAAATCTACCTTGTCTCCTTCAAAATAGTTGCCTCGGGAAGCCACACACCACTGATGACTATTTGCCCACTCTTCTTACCACTGCTGGAATCGTCTTTAACTGATCGGTTACAGCTTTTTCAATGTTCTCCAATGTTCCAAAATAGTATCCTTTGAGGTGGGTTTTCAATCTTGGGAAAAGGAAAGAGTCACAAGTATCCAATTCTGGCGAATTTGGAGGCTGTGGAACCATAGTAATGTTTCTACTTGCTAAAAACTCATTAATTGAAACCGTTGTGTAATAAGACGCATCTAGATGTTCGGTATCACACGAATGACTCTTTTTCGAAGTTTTTCAAGAACTTCTCGCTAAAACTGCAGATATAACGTTTGGTTTCGAAGCATAAATTCGTTATGGATGATCCTCTGACTATTAGCTATTGCTTTTGCTAAGAGCAAATCAACATGCAGTTTCGGTCTACTGAGACTGCTTTAAACCACCTGAAAAGCTGGGCTCTTGACAAAATACTGTTTGCCTGTTGAAGTTTTCTAAAAGTTTTCGTTGCACTGTGCCTAAATATGAAACAAAACTTGATATCGCGCATCAGATGTTGGTCGGCTTTCCCTCCGAACGGGAAGCCAACAATGTTGCCAGATCGAAAGCTATGCCACCAATCTCATTATTCAGTTTAATACTAAAACTATGATTAAAAACGAACGAGATTTTTATTATAAAAATTTGCACGCTTAGCGTAAAGATACAATCATTTTTTTTAGTTGGTGTGACTATCTTTGACATATGACAGAAGTATCTTTGACATCTGACAGGTATCATTTTTTTTGCTAAGTTGGAAATTATAGTATCCTTTATAATTATTAAAACATTTTACCAACAATGTTCTTAAATTGATAAGTTTAGCTAAAAAACGATAAAAAAACTAAAACATGTCTTACACTCACATTCACCTGATGTGGCATTGTAAGATTTTTTTCCTATTCTCTCGATTAAAGAACACTGATTTTTAGTCCATAGAATCCATTCAAGAGAGTGCTCTGGCCGCTTAGGTGAAAATACCAGACGTTAAATAGAAAAGCATCGAAGACTGGAAAAACCGTTGGAATAAGAGTAATACAGTGAGAGGGGATTACTTTAAAGGTTACAATACAAATTTGGATAAAGAAATACTTTGTGATTTATTTAAAAAGTCATCTTATTTTTTGACCGCAGTGACCAAGTGTTTTTCTGATCATTGTCTGGTTGGAATATAAAGTATTCGCACTGCTTTTTTAATATCCCATCTATTTTGACAAGATTGTCCAAGTATGAACTGGTAAAAATCCTAAACTGTTATTGTAGGGTTGGTCCATAGAATATTTTTTCCGCTCTTCCAAAGTACAATTTTTGAGCTCTTTTGCCCATGATTTCATCTCGTTTTCTTTGCGTGTCGATGATTTTACACCCAACCTCGTGTAAGCAACCTTTTTCTGTTATTAGTTAATTAGTTTGCGATGAGGAATGGTAATTTCCACAGCCATTTCTGGTATCGTTTTTCATCTATTGATCTTATTGAGCAATCAATGACTTTTTTAAAATTTTTATATAATAAATCACCGGTTTCTTAGAAAATGTTGTATTACAGTCCAGTTTACTGTTACTTAATTTAAGATACTTAGACATTTCTCTGTTACTCTTACGAGTAATATAATAATATGATTCTATTAGAGGACTTCTTTCAACAAAGGCGCTTTTCTTTTAGACATTTTGTATAGTTGTAACTTTCTTTTACAATACAGTACAGGAATTTCAACAAAAACTTTTGACAATATTAGAATGAAAAATTACCATTTTTCTAATACGAAAGAAAGAAAAAAAATAGAAAGAAATAACATCTGTATTCCTCAAATTCATATTATGCAGTGTTCCTAATAAAAAAATGCAATACCGAAAAACCAAAAAAATCCATTGCCTAAATTTTAAAACGGAAAATTCCAGAAATTTAATTTTAAAATAGTTATTCCCACTACACTTTTTACCTATAGGGTTTTCGATACGATATAAGTCACGATATTTCCCATGATCTTTTCTGTCCTAATATAAGAATCAATTGAAGAAGGGAATATATGGTGTGCAATAAAATTGAAAGCTTTTGAATAGTTTTAATTGATTAACTACTGTGTATATATAGGGTTTTTCAATAAGGGCGGGTCGATGTTGAAATGGAATAAAACAAGTTGTGTGTGAGGTATTAATGAAATTATTTTTATTTAAAAGGCCCATATATATGCCATTACCTGTGGAATATAACATCGTTCAAATGTCCGCCGCGGCTTCTCCCAGTGGCATGGATTCGAGTGGTCCAATTTTCAATGACTCTGCTGCATAGATCCGGCTGAATTTGAGCGATGGCCTGGGTTATGTTGACTTTAAGGGCATCGGTCGATTGCGGCTTATTGGTATAGACCGACGACTTCAGAAAACCCCACAAGAAAAAGTCAAGCGGGGTCAAATCGCACGATCTTGGTAGCCAATTCACGTCACCTCTGCGGGAGATAACCATACCCTCAAATCGTTCATGCAGAATGTTCATAGAAGGCGTCTGCTGTGTGGCACGTAGCGCCGCCCTGCTGGAATTCAATTTGGTCGAAAAAAAATCGGTTATCATCATTCTGTAGCGCTCGCGCTTAACAGTGATGGCCTCATTAACATTTTCGAATAAGTATGGACCAATGACGTGGCCAGTCCAAAATCCGCCCAAAACAGTAACTTTTTGTGGATGCATTGATACCTGGTGAACCTCGTGTCGGTTGGCGTCGTCCTATATACGGCAATTATGCTTGTTCACATAGCCATTCATCCAAAAAATGCGCCTCCTTGCTAAAGTTAGTTGATTTTTTGGCCAAAATTGGGGTCCTCTTCCACACGCTCCGAAGCCCAATCAGAGAACAAACCGCGTTGTCTATGATCATTAACTTTGAGCTCCTGGGTCAGTTGGATCTTGTACAGGTGCAGCCCAAGTCCCGACGGAAAATTCGCCAAGTTGAAGTCTGCGAAAGGCGAGTTCTTGTGCGCGGCGAGGAATTGAGTGCCTCGGGTTCTCCTGCACACTTTCACGGTCAGCGGTGATGTTCTCCCAAACTGGCATTCTTTTAACGTATGGGTATTGGATGATTGATTACTGAACTGATCGTTTCGAACCGATTATTAATAACAATAATAAACAACAGGTGAGACAGACTCCGCCAAAAGAACATGGGCGCCACAGGCTGCCAACATCGATCCGTCCCAATTGAAAAACCCTATATAATATAAAACCTTATTTTGTAAATTTTTTAAAACAGACATAATAGACAGAAGTGATTGCATTCGTTAATCTGGTTTATATATGATATTGATTTAACATAGATTTTGCACTATTCATTAGACTTTGTTGTCTTAAGATATTTAAGCATATAAAGGCTAACTCTTTTAGTGTGTCCGAATTTCCGATAAGGGTTACGCGCAACAATGTAAAGGGTGACTTTTTTACTGCTTCCGAACTTCCAGTAGCCGTCGCTGTCAAATGAACTGTGGGATTGCGCACAAGTCTGTAGTCTCATTAGTCTGGCAAATCATCATGGAACGTTTAACATTAGAGAAGTGCTTGTAAATTGTTGAAATTTATCATTAAAATCAGTGTTCTGTGCGCCAAACTTATTTTTGTGAATTTGAATTGATGTATTCGTGGAATTATCGATAAACTCCGAACGCATTCCGTGCTACTCGATATCAAAACAAAAACAAGACAAAAACCGTGCGTTCCGAAGAAGATACCACCGCTGTTACTGGCACTGTTGATGAAGATCTAAATTTATCAATTCGTCGCCGTTCGCGATCGTACAATCAATTTATTGAGGGAATAATTCGGCGAGGAAATTATTTCGATGAACGGACTTGTTAATTGGCCGCCAAGTGTGATTTAATGCCTTTACATTATTTTCTTTGGGGTTGTGTTAAATCTGTGATATATTGACGTCTACTATTGACGTCTTGGTGGCCAACATAACTCGGAAAATTGCGGATATATAACCCCAATTGCTTGAAAAAGTGGTCGAAAATTGGATTGACAGAATGCGTTTTGTCAAGTAGCTGCGGTTAATTGTTTATATAAATCCGAAATTTTTTTAACACTAATACTATTGAATGTTATGTCTAAACTATAAATAGTTTCAAGGCGTCTAATTTGGTTGTTTGGTTTTATTTAAATTTAATGTTCGGATGAAATAAAAAAATCACTCTATATTTGGTTGATGCAAAAGTTCGTCCCATAATTTTTGCGAAAAATTGAAGATATATTATATTTATAAAAAAATATATTTAATCAGTATAGTATGTGCTGTTCTGTTGGATGAGCGTTCTTAAGAATTGATTCAGGTTATTTATAAGTTTTCGAAAAAGTAAAGTTTTTAGTATCTAAGCTGTTTAAGCGATCTAAATGAATGGTTGGAGTCGGAGGATCGGAGGGCACCAGGTCGGGAGAGTATAGTGGATGAATCAAAACATTCCAGTCAATTTATAAAAGTTTGTCTCGATGCAATGCAATGCCCTGTTGGCTGGTTAATTCAGGCCATTTCTCGTCGATTGCTCACTGTAATTAATTGAACCTTATTTCTCTGAGTTAATGATGTACAGTATTTTTCTAGTTTTTAGGTCATAGCTCATAATAAACGATTTTCCATGGCCATCAGTTGACTGGTTGATTCCAACTGACTGCTTGATCACTTGTCGATCACTTTCAATTAGCGTTAATATTTTGTTGCTATCAGCTAGTCGTCCAGAAAGTGGGTAAATGCCAAAATTAAAATTGGCGGCAAATAAAACAGCATAACAAGAGGAAATGCTCTTCATTATGTGCCATTTTTAATGCTTAACAAAATTTAAACAACGCTTTGGCTATCCAATTTCAAATAGTGCCAAAAACAAACGGGACGAATTTTTGCATCTACCTAATATCATCGATTTTATTTCCACTTTTTTCTAACTAGTTTTAGCTGTTTAGCTCTAGTGTTGTAAGTACTGACGAAAAAGTAGTAATTTTGTTAGATTATGCAACCTTCTAACGCGTCGTTCTATATTGATGCTAATTTTAAGCTCATTTGTAGTAACTGCTGTAGTTGTTTGTTCGTATTACTGATTGATAATTTCGTGCTTCGTTTTGTGATATATCCAAACCAATGTTTATTAAGTTATTGAATTTATTTGGAATTTATATATATATATTATATTATTTGGAATTTATATATATATATTATATTATATATGTATATATATATATATATATATATATATATATATATATATATATATATATATATATATATATATATATATATATATATATATATACACGACAACTATTCCCAGATAATTTGCTGAAGTTAACATTCTAGAGCTCTCAGTGATGCAGTGTGTTCATGCTATGAGCAAGGTTAACAAAAACGGTCGAGACGCACACACTGCGATTAAAAACCGCGATACTGCCCGCGATTTTCACAGTTTGAAGATGAATTTTAGGAGAGCAGTATGTATTGTTACAATACTAAGAAATAACTTATAAGTGCAAGCGCGCTAACTAAGTTCTATTGGTTACAAATTGCGGAGCAGTTTTTACCCGCAAGCCTTTTTGTAACATTTCACGGTAAAGTCAGTCGCGAAAAAGAAACCGCAAATATGGCCGCTTGTATTAGTTTTCTTGACTCACAAAATCACGCGGTTAAAAATCACGGCGGTTTAGCCGTAGTGAGGCCTAAGGCTAAAAGAAATTCAAGTTGAGCACCGTGTTGACACTTGTCAGATGGTATTTCGAAGTTCGCAGGACGAATGTTTCTACAGCCAAATGAGCATTGTAAGAAAACCATTCACATTTTACAACCACTTATTTTTCTTCGTTGTAATGTTTTTTATTCTTTTTGTAATTGTCTCTATATATAGTTTATTGATTTAAGGATTTTAAAACTCATTTTGTTTGTATGCTGTGGTGCTAGGCAATTTATTAAGATGCTGACTTCTGATGTCTTTTGAAAAATTTATAAGTTGTTTATTCAACAAACATCAGACTTCTCCCGAGACTCTACGCTTTTGCATAATTCAAAGAGTGATAGCCGGAGGAATGCGCAGATTCGGATTAATTAGTAGTTGATATCAGCGGCTCGGTGTGAATATTTAGCAATAGGTTTCGTCTTGGAATAACCGCAGAATTTGTCATTTTAAGTGTTTGTTATTACACTGTAGATTAAGAAATTTAGTTATTGGACCTTTACAAATAATAAAATTGATAGATAATTTCCTTGTTTTAGAGAAGGATGACGCAGATGCAGGAGCCTGACCAGTACGGCGCGGGATGAAGGCGAGTACCGGATCGCCGCTCCCGCGCCTGCCCAGACAGCAGCACGGCTAGCGGCCAGGAGTCGCCCCCGGCCGCAATGGGCGACCGCGACGGCGGTGGCAGCGGGGAAGGGCACGCCGCAGCCACCGCCGTGCGCTGGGACGAATCCACGGCCACCCTGCCGCCGCCCGGCTCGCCGCCCCCTTTGGAACCGTTCGATGGTCTACAATCACAACCGCCACCCCTGCCGCCCCCGCTGCCATTACAGATGCAGCGACCATACTCCAGGAGTATGTCGTCGCTGCCACCTGAGCCGTTTATGATTATGCGCTCGAAGGTATCGTTTTTGTTTCCTTAGATATTATATTGAAATATCTGGTTTGGATTAATCTTTAACTTAAAATATATTTTCTTCTACACATTTATGGAAGGTTTTTTGATGTTGTTAGTTTAGTTATAATACAAAGAAGTGTTTTGCTTCTTTGTTAGAAGTCTCTCTTTCTTAAGTCTTATTTGGTCTAGCGAAAACAGCTAATATCGTATGCTTTCTCTTCATTCGTAGTCTGTTTATTTGGAAGAAGATTCGGGGTGTGAATAAAATTAAAAGATTAACATTTTGATGTTAAAATACGCAGTCGTAAATTTTTAATATTCCTTTTAATAATTTAATTTTCGTTACAAAAAAATTGTAGGTAAATATGAAGGAAGGACGTTGTAATTTGATTTTTTTTAAGAAAGGAAAATACTCATCATCATTATCAGTGGCCATACAACCCTATAGGCTCTCGACCTTCTTCAGCTTCCGTCGCTATTCTGTTCTATTGCCGGCTTGCATTGCTTAGTTTGGTGAACCTATTTTTTGGGCATTCTCTGTTATGCCATCCTTCCAACGTAGTCTTGGTCTTCATTGACATCTTGAACATATAGTTTCCGATGTAAAGTTCTTTTTTGCTGGGTTGTTGTTAACATACCTTATTTACTTATTACTATATTATTATTACGTGAATCACGGAAAAAAACCTTGTATTTTTGAATATTTTTAATATTCTCACGAGCCCACTTATGACTTGTCATGCATACCTGCTACCTAAATCGCGTAGTGCTTAGTATTGCAGACATCATCTAAGAAAGCGTATATATATATATATATATATATATATATATATATATATATATATATATATATATATATATATATATATATATATATACGGTTGTACCTCTGGTCATTTCTTCAGTTGCTTTCCGAACGTTCAGCTCGTGCCCAACCTATAATGGTTTAAGGGCAGAAACTGATCTCGGGAAATCCTTGCTAACGTTTGGGGAGGCTGAAGAAATGAACAATTGTTATGTGGAGCACGGAAAAAAATCTCTGTATTTTTTGAATAGTTATTGTTAGAACTATAATTATTGTCCAATGACTGTTGGGCGTATTATTAAATAATATATTAATAGTAATAATAATATTCTTTATTTAGCACATGGATACTACATAAAATCTGTAATTTAGTTATATTTGTACAAGTCTAAATATAATCAAATATGATCTGTCCCGAAATTTAATATACTAGTCATCATGGACACACTACTCCATCCAAAATCAAACATGCCGAATCTATTTTGCCAAATAATGTTTACGGACTCACTACAAACATTCTTAAACTCCTTATACATTTTAGCTCTGCTGGCAGACCATTGAACAGCCGACTACCAATCCCAAAAAGGTACTACGTTCAAAATTTATATGGAGATCCTCCTCTGAGCGAATGTTATATTGGCGTTTTTCGGATCTCGCTATTAAGTACCTTTCAAGATATGCAGGCATTAAGTAATTTTTAATTTTAAAAACCATAACAATACTGGTTATTTCAATACTCTGCCATACAAAGCACCAGCCCAAAAAGCGCAACACCAAATTCACTGGTGTATACAATTCACAGTGCAAAATAATTCGCATTGTTTTATTTTGTAAAATTGACAATCTATTTATTTTATTTTTATTACAATCTAACAACAAAGAGCTACAAATGGGGATAAATTATGGTATTATATATTAACAATTTTTTGAAAGAACTCTATTTTTGTACCAATTTTTTTACTCATGTAATTTATATGAGCACATAACTTCAATAGAGAATCAAGAATTACTCCTAGATATTTAATTTGATCAACGATTTCACTGTTATTCTTTCCGATGTAAATATTATAATTTTTATCAATAAACGACTTGCAAATACCCCTCTTTCCCAGAATCATATATTTTGTTATCTTAGAATTTAATTTTAGTTTATTAACACAGCCAAATATCTAATATAGAGAGTTCAAAATTAATATATTTGACCATTTGGTCATAATTCTGTCCCGTTATTAAAAGGAACGTGTGGTCTGCAAATAAATTTAAGTTTTTTTTTAATTTTATACAGGTCATTGATGTATATAAGAATCAAAAAGGGCCCCAATACTGTTGCTTGAGGGATACCAATATCATTTTCCAAAATTCCTGATAGCACAAATTACTTTTGTTCGATGAAAGCGGCCACTGAAATAATGTTTTATCCATTTTATAATACAAGATGTCACTCCGTAGCACTGCAGCTCTATAATCAGATCTTCTCTGTTTATAGTTTCAAATGTACGTTTTAGGTCCACAAATACACCAACAACAACATTATCGTCATTAATATCTTGGCGCCATTTCGAACAAAGATGTTGCAGTGCAAACTCGCATGAATGTTTATCACAAAATCCCGATTGTCCCACCTAAATGTAATTTGGCTTTTCAAAGTATCTACGCAACTACTTTGTCAACAATCGGCAATAGATTGATTGACCTAATAGTAATACAGGATTTTTAACCTTTGGTATTGGAACAATGTCGCTGGCTTTCGCATTCCTTAGAACTTGACCACTGGACAACGACGTATTGATTAAATGAAGTAATGAATAAGCCACTTACTGAAATACGCTCTTTAAAAATTTTATGTTACATAATTTTATATACATCATCAGATGTGGACTTATATCTAAATTCATTACAATATCTTTCAATTGAGATAATGTTAAGAAATCAAATTGTTCCAAACTTTCTTCACCAGAATGGATGTCAGCGGTACTGTCAAATGATTGAATCTGATTTGGAATGGTTCGAATAATTTCCCGGATCAGCAAAAAAAATGTTAAAATTCTCTTCTCCAACACTCCTTTGGAAACCAATATCCTTAAACACGTCGGATTTTTCTGCCATTTCTCACCAATTCCTTCAACATTCGCCACATTTTCTTACTATTTCCTCTATTACGATCCGCGGTGTTGCGTCAATAATAATCGTTTTTAAGGGTACCATGGCATTAACTGTCTCATGGAAATTGTTAATAAAATGTTCATACATATGGGCTCAGTTCCGTGGATATCAGCTGATAAGTAGTTCTTTCGGCCAAATCATGGTTTGTGTTTAAACTTCAGTCTAAGCTTTAGGATTGACGACTAATAAATTTCACATCACGATCGTGATTTACAACGTTTAAATAATAAATGTAATCATTATGCGAGTATGTGACTGAACTAAAATTGTCGAACAGCTAACATAGATATTGTCAATATTCAAGTATCAAAATCTTGAGAAACTCAAAAGACAGGTTAGATAAAAATAAATCTAAAAACCATACAACATAAACATACTAAAGAGAACATAAAAATTAAGTTATATTACACAAAATAAAATAATGACTAACATACATACAAGCAATTTAAAGGTAACGAGTATTTTAATGTAGCCACTGGGAGACAAGTCAGATTTTAAGTCATAGTTAATATGCTGTGAATCCAATCCTATACTATACCAAGCTACTTGTACTTGATATGTCTACACTCACTACGGTTACTTATTTAGCCTCTAAACTCCGTAGGGTCTTAGGTAACAATGCGCCTATGTATGTATGCTTTTTGGGCGAAAGGTCAAATAAGTACTTTTTTAAGTTGTGCTCGTTGTGCTATCACATTGTCTCTAATACCAACTGGTGATGAACTGTAGCTAATAGTAGTATTACCATCCTTACCATAATATCTACTCTACTCAATATCAACTATTTATTTTATGTGAGATAACATCCAATAGCATTAATGTTTGAAAACAATTTCGGGCATCCGCCACGGGTAGTTCTGACAAAGCCCATTCTGTCATTTCAATTTCCAACCACTTTTTCAATCAATTGGGGTTTTATGTCTGCAATTGTCTATATTATGTTGGCTTCCAAGCTGTTAATAGTTTGCTAGTTTATTTGCATAAACCACAGATTTAATATAACCCTAAAGGAAACAATCTAAAAGCCTTAAATCGCATGACCTTGCTGGCCAATTAACAGTTCGTTCCTCAAAATAATTTTCTCACCGAATTGTTTCCTCAATATGTGGAACCGCCATGTCATTGCCCTGATCATTGATCATCATTGATCATCGCTCTGTAACGATTCCCATTAACTAATTGATAAATTTGGATCTTTATCAACACTGCCAGCAACAGCGACGACATTTTCTTCGGATGCACAGTTTTTGTATTGTTTTTGTTTTTATATTAAGCACTGTGAAATGCGTTCGTAATTTTTGATAATTCGGCGAATACATCGCTCAATTGGCTAATTATGTGCACCATAAAAACTCTATAAGTTTGGTGCACCGAACACTGATTTTGATAATACGCCGATGAGTGGTATGCTTTTCAAACCTTCACTGAAACAATGGACATTCACAAAAATTTTGTAGGTCATTAGAAGTATATCCAGGTGAATAACAGAGTAGATATAATTTTTTTTTGTTGAAACATTGTGTTTTCATTTTACTCGGTTATCATTAAATCCGTAAGCATATATTCACACTTACGACACCTGATAGTAGTCTTTGAGCGACAGTAGCGACACTTTGTTTGTTTGTCCTGTGGAATAACAAAAAAGTCAATTCTATCGAAACGAAAATCCATATTGTTATTTTGACTAGGTTTCCCCTTAGTACTGCTACATGGTTTTTTATTCTGCCGAAGAAGTGCTATAGCTACACTCCTAAAATATAAATAGTATATGGCACCTTTATTGTTTTTATGTATTTGCCAAGCGTTTTGCACGACCTTATCAATACACCGAGCAATTAGGGAAAAATACCATTTTTTCCCTGTAATGGAAGTACGATAAAGGCTTATGCTCTGATCACAGCGATCTACGCCGCCCATATTTGCATTAAATTTTTTCACGACATATGGTTGTTCAATTTGAATAATCTTTTTATCTCGTTGTGAATATCTTTTCCCAATATCAATGGGTTTGGCGCTTAAAGAATTGGAACACATTGTAACAATGTTGTTGTCGTCCCATTGAACAGCAACAATATTATTTTCTTCTGCCATTTGATACTCGTAATCACCTCTTTTTATTTTCTTGAGATCTATGGAACAAATGGATTGTTGGTAAGTCTATTACAACTAATTGTTTCAGCACCCTGACTATTTTTGTTTAGTTATGAAATAAGCAAATCACCACAGTGAAAAAAAAAATCAAAATAAAAGTGAAATTTATGGCAATTCCACTTATATCTTTATGTATCTGCGAATGTAAGAACAACACCAGCCCCGATCCCAAGTTTCGTGTATAAAGCTCCAATATGAGTAGTTGAGCCCTGGTAGGATTCGAACCAGTTAACATACCTTAATCTGGTAGGTCTTACCCATAATTTGTAACCATAACGGATCGGCTTTCCCTCTATGTACTGTTTGTAACCATGTTTCCCGTAATAGGGAACCATGGCCTCATCGATGCTGCGAGATTTTTGCAAAGGTGCATTTTTTTTTTTAATTGCATTCATATGTCTAAACAATGGTCGAAGTTTTGCAAATTTGTCATTTTTGTCCAAATTATTGCTATCTGCGAAATATAGATTACTCATGATATATTCAAACCTATCTCTTGATATGGCCTCTGCTATGAATTCATTATGGGTATCTTTTTCACGTTTTCAGAATATTCGACGCCTTGAGAGTTGTAGATATTCGCTCAGTAACAGCACTCTCAAAAATGATTTAATTTCCCTACCAGAAATATTTCCTTGTTTGTTTTTCTGGTTTACATACGTAAAAAATAACAAATTAAAAGACCAAGTTTACCAAACCAAAAAAAAACCATAACCACAAATTATGACCAAGAAAATAAATATTTTTATACCTGTTGGATTCATTCACTGTTAGTTCAATAAGGTTGTTATCAAAAAGTTCTGAAATAATTCAAAAGGATGTTTCTTGACTGTCACTTCAGAGATATAGGATTGCCATTCATCGTTGGAAGCAATAATTTTAAAATCTTTTTTTACCCATTTGAAGTCAGTTTTCTTTGGTTTGAGAACTTGGTTACTTTTCTTAGATAGGCATTTCGCCAATTCGGAAAGTGGTATCTTATACTCGCCATCATCAGAGTCAGAATTAGCTGAGTAATTAGCTATAATATTGACATTTATTTTAACAGGTGCTCTTAGTTTATTAGCTGGTAAATTATCAATTGCTAAATTATACTCATCGCTTGAGTCTTCACCGGTAATCATCGTCGTAAGCCATAGTTAAGGTTAAGTTAAGGCTTCGTTCAAAGTAAGGTTCCTAAAATGTTTACATGTATTAACAGAAAAAAACATTCAATTTTTCAATTTTTTAATTCAGTTTAAAACAAAATAGAATCACCATAATATATGCCTAGTGTCCTACGTATAGGACGGCTTCATATTTACTTTTATAAGTACTAGTATAAGTACCCCATAGTAAAAAGAAACATAACCTACTATCACAAGTGATTAGTTTTAACCTCCAATACCCCAAAACATTTATAATTACATTTGTGAAACAACATTTAGTAACGCATTACTTATCTAACAAAATTCATGTCACAGTGGTCTATTTTTTGTAATGTAAACATTTAAACTTTAACAATAAAATGGTGCACTATCATAAAGCTGCGTTTACTGCCGACGCACAGGCTGATATTTATGTTGTGGCGCCACCTATGAATAGTAAGAAATTTGGCGGGCTGTTTACAGCATAGACCTATATGTAGGACCACTCGCATATTTGGGTTAATACTAACTTTAGCTTTATCGTTGTGTTTTACTTTATACTGTTACTTTTTTACCATACAACAAAAAAGAACGAAACAATTCAATGTACTAACAAAAATAATTGTAATGAATTTATAAAGATTTGAGCGTTATAGAGATTTTCATAAATTGAAGTGATGGCGTTCGCCATTACACGAAAATATTTGTTCACTCATCTTATATAAGCCGGTCCGGTTATAAGTCCGGTCTCCAATTATTATTATAGTTATAACGTAAATACCATGTATTTTTTTTCTTTTAGGCCCTCAACAGGCGCGTGGTCATAAACGTTGGTGGTGTAAAGCACGAGGTTTTGTGGCGGACCCTGGACCGTTTACCGCACACTCGTCTGGGTCGTTTACGAGACTGCAACACCCACGAAGCGCTCAGCGAATTGTGTGACGACTACTCATTAATCGACAACGAGTATTTTTTTGATCGTCATCCGAAGTCCTTTTCGTCCATTTTGAATTTTTACAGAACCGGAAAATTGCACTTGGTGGATGAGATGTGCGTGTTAGCTTTTAGTGATGATCTGGAATATTGGGGGGTAAGTTTGATAAATATCAAGTTATCAAAAATGTTGAGCTGTTTTGAAAATCTAGCAATTAGGTGAATTAACTATTTTTTTAACAGATCCAATTTTATAAATGCTGTCTGTTTAAATCGAAGATACCTTCTCTTTTCAAACGATAACCAGTATTTTATCTCCCTTATTATGATGTAGTGCCAAAGAGGTATCAGTTGTTTAGAAAAGCATCTGTTAACTATATAAAGATGAAGTTCAAATATAAAATAATGCAATACAATCATCATCAGCCTGTGTCGATCCACTGCAGGATGAAGACCTCTTCATCATGCTTCCAAATTTCACGGTCCTGGGCTTTTCTCTGCCACTCGGGTCCAATATACTTAACGATGTCATCAATACATCGTGCTTTCGGTCTTCTGCGCGGACGTTTGCGATCAAGCGGTATCCACTCCAGGATTGCCTTGGTCCATCTGTCGTCCCATCGCCTCGCTATATGGCCTGCCCATCTCCATTTCAATTGCTTTACTCTTCCAATGATGTCACATACTTTTGTTTGTTCCCTGATCCATACGCAGGACTTTCTGTCTCGTCTTGTAATGCAAAGGAAATACATCTTTCCATTCCCCTCTGTGCCACTTCGAAGTTTTTGAATTGATTGCTATGTGAGTGTCCAAGTTTCACTTCCGTATGTCATAACGGATAGAACGCACTGATCGAAGACTTTTCTTTTCAGACAAAGTGGGAGTCTACTCTTAAACACTATGTTGAGCCCGCAAAATGCACGCCAGCCACATTTAACACTCCGTTCCACCTCCCGGGTGGTATTCCCCTCCATTGAAATCATCTGCCCAAGATGTATAAAGCTGTCCACAATCTCCAAATCCCTTCCTAAAACTGAAATTCTTCTGTTCTGAGCGAAGTTATTGAATATAACCTGACTCTTTTTCAGGTTTATTTTCAAGCCAAATGGTTCCCCAGCTCTTTGCAGTTCTTGTATGCGTCTTTACAGCTCTTCTGGGTCTTGTGAAAGGAGAACAATATCATCTGCAAATCTAAGATGGTTTACGTTTGCACCATTGATCTTTACATCATTCTGTTCCCAATCCAGTTTACGGAATACTTCTTCAAGGCCAGCCGAGAAAAGAATAGGCGATATTGCGTTACCCTGCCGTACACCTCGTTCTACATTAATTCCCACTTCAAGATCATCAAGGTGAATTGTGGCTGTAGCTCTATCATATATCGATCCTAATAGGTTTACATATACTTTATCTACCCCTTGCCTAAGCAGTGCATCCATTATCGCATGCTTTGAGATGGAGTCAAATGCTTTTTCGTAGTCGATAAAAACCAAGCACAGTGGCATGGTGTATTCGTTGTGCCTTTCTTTGGCCTGCTGTACAACCTGGATGTGATCCATTGTACTGAATCCACTTCTGAATCCTGCTTGTTCTCTTGGTTGTGCGTCATTCAGTTTTTTTAATATTCTTTTAGAAATTATCTTAGTGAAAACTTTGTACATTACTGATTCCTATCAGTAGGCTTATTGGACTTGGTGGTCACTTCCAACATTAAAATTGTTAAGGACACTACAATTGGTAAATATTGTTTTATCGTTGGTCATGATGTAGTCAATTTCACTTGTGAGCCCAGATGGACTTTTCCATGTCCATTTTCTGCTATATATATATATATATATATATATATATATATATATATATATATATATATATATATATATATATATCCTTAATCCAACGTTTTAACACGAATTTTAATATATAAATTGTCACCGCGGTGTTGGAGGTGACTCACCAAATTCAGTTGCAAGAACTTTACCTTATGGATTTTTAAAATGAAATGGTAACTAATAAACTTCAACTAAATTGAATATAGTAAAGAGCCACAAATTATAATATGGGTTTAAAAATGACCTTAGGTTCTTAGACTGCAAATACGTTTATTATTAATTTGCTTTTTATTTACTTTAAAATAACACAAACTGGTTTGCTGTATCGTCTAAACTGGAATTCTAAACAGTTAGATTATGTTTACCTTATTCTTTAATTAATATTGTATCAGCAATTTGAGTTAGAGAAAGAGATTAGAACACATTTTTATTTACTTTTACTATATTATATTTATTGAGCCCTCCATAGCCTAAAAAATCCGATTCGTGATTTTCAAACCCATCCTGCGCTAAGATATTGAAATCTTTCATACAGCATATACATATACTTCCTTCTTTACTCTATATTAAATATTTATAAAACTCTCTATCCTCAATATTTTTACGTGTGCATATGTCAACAGTTGCATATATGTTATACAAGTTGTTCAACTTAAAATGGAGCTTTTTTTCAATAAACATGATTTTTTCATAAAAATAATAATTGTAAAATGGTATTTCCATTGATTTTAAACATTTTTAAATGTGGGAAAATAATATCATTCAACTGTAGGCTATATTTGGATACACGTTCGAAGCCGTTTTTGTAAGTTTTTCTTTACTCTTCCCAACTTTTCTTCATCGACTTCTTCAATTCGTTATGTCTAGCGATCTCTAATTCTTGCAGTTTGCGAAGCTTATTTTCAGCAAGTAAGAATAAAATCATACATGGTCAGGTGACCGTGGAAGTGAGAAATTGCTCCATTAGGGAATGCAGCTGGAACAATATTCATGGAAGCTCTGGCCGTACGAGCAGTAACCCTTTTGTTGAATCCACCTATCCTTCCTGGGGATTCCTCGTCCCCGAAGTTCTGGTTTGAGAAACTTTTTAAACATGGTTATGCAGTGAGCTGAATTACTGGCCACTGTGGCTCCATCTTCCTCTAACAAAAATGTTCTGAAAATTTCGCATCAGTACCACACCACATTGTTTTTGTATTGTGTGGTGGACTCTGGTGCACGGGAATTTTCTGAGGCCCAAAACTGGCAATTTTGTTTATTGGTGAGCCCATTTAAATGGGAATGAGCTTGATCATTCATGACGATGGTCAAATCCTCATTTTCCTTAAACATTTCAAGCGTTGTTTGAGCAAATGTGATGTACTGAGAAAAAAAGGGGACAAACGTATCGCAAGAAACAGCGGTGTTTTCAAGTACACAGCGGCATGATGGATACTAAACAGCTCGTAGGGAGAGTCAACTCTTGCCGCAGGCCCTCTTTCCTAATAGTCGAGTATTACCCATTTCAAAAATGTCCCTTTTCCATGTGCCAATATGTATTTTCTTCTTTAATTACTATTGTCATTATGGAGAGTTTTATTTTATAAACTATTTTACTTTTTTGCATAGCGGCTTGGAAATTATATCGTATTTTGCTATATTATTTGAAAATGACAAATGAGATAGAGGGGTTCATTAAAATATAGGTATCCGTGTATGTGCATGAAAAATAAAAAAACGATAGATCCATAAGAGAACAATAATGGAAAAAATAGCTTTCTAAGTTATTTTTCGGATTTTCTGATGTTAGTGATGCATGCTATTCGCAGTTGACAAAATTGTTAACTACCCAGAGTAAATTCTGAAAATTTTTAGCTGGGATACTTTATAAGATCTTTTATATTTTGTGGATTTGATTTTTCGGCAATATGCCTTCTATATTCAACGAATATGACATAAAAAGTATATAAAATTATGGCTAACTAAAACTAATCCTACTTAAAAGGGGGAACTTTAAAATGAGACACAATGATAATCTCGTAATGATACAAGTGATTATCCGGTAATTTTACTTTTATCTTCAACACTCTCCTCGGCTTTATATAGTGAAATGCATTCTGAAGACCCAATTTTCGATTACTCTTTTAAACACATCGGGCGATATAGTTTGAATGGTGACCTGAATGTTTTGTTGAAGGTCAAGAATTGTGCAGGGTTTATTTCTGTAAACCCCTAGTTTTAACATAAGCCTACGAAAAATAACCCAAGAGCGTAAGGTCGCATGATCTTGGTGGCCAGTTGACATTATCATTTCGCGAACTAATGTGTCCAGGATATTTTTCTTGCAATAAGTCGATTGTCTGGCGAGATGTGTGACAAGTCGCACCGTCTTGATGTCTTGATGTAAGAAAACAATGTTTTATTCACATTTATCTGTTAAGGTAAAGCATATCTGTTAGCATATCCCTATAACATCCACCATTAGCGGTAATATGATTTTCATCATCGTCTTAAAAAAAATAAGGCCCTGTCACTCTTTTAGTTCAAAGGCTGACTAATGAGTATCTGTGAGGATATTGAAAGAAACTACTGAATTGTTTGAAGATTTTCATCGGCCCAAATCCTGCAGTTAACGAACCAAAAGTGAGTTTCATGGGAAAATGTTATTTTTCGCCTTCCAACTGCTTTCCAGCGAATAATGTCTACGTTAGTGAATCGTATATCTTTCTATGCTGAATTCACACCGAAGTCTATAAATTACCTGTTTATTTCAAACAATCTTACTACTATTACATTTTAAAGTTCTGACACTTTTATTGGAAAACTGTTTATGTCGTTGCAAAGAAGTTAACAAAGTTATCAAGTTGGTGACATAAGTTATGTTGACTAGTTAAAAATTAAGAAGAAACAAATAACTTTTCCAGGCCTGATAGTAAAAAGACTAAATTAAGCAATGATGCGTATACCAACGAAAGAAATAAAGAATGAAGTTAAAACCGTCGTTCAAAATAAATCGACTTTTTTTAACATATTCTTGTCAGAATCATAGCTATTTTTAGTTTTGATACAAGCAGGAAATATTAAAATAACCTGTTTTAATAAATATTGTTGGCAGAAAATTTTACGAACATATCAAATACTAAATTAATGAAATATTGGCGTTGCATGCATTGATCCGTTTTATTGCAGGTCGACGAGTTATATTTAGAATCATGCTGTCAGCACAAATACCATCAACGGAAGGAGCACGTACACGAAGAGATGCGAAAAGAGGCGGAGTCACTTCGACAACGGGACGAAGAAGAATTCGGTAAGTGCTGTTTAACCCAGAGGCGTCCAGTCACCCTAAGTATTTTCATTTTCATGGAGGTGCTCTAAAATTGGTGATTTTAATTGTTTTGTATTCTATATAATTTCTTCTTTGCCCAATTTGCTTTATTTAAATGTTTTCGTAGAATATCAAACAATTTGATTGAACAGGTGCAATTGCTCTTAATTCAATTCAAATATGATTCATTGAGGCCGAGTCTTAAATTTGGAAAGAGTTTATTCATCAAAGTTAAATATGGAAAATTCTATTCATATTTTAAAATCTTTATTATCATCATGGTTAAATTTTTTTTTTGAATTTCCATCGATTATTTGAAATGGTTTTATATAATTTATTTGTGATGTGCATCATGTTAAAAATTTCTTTTATTGATTTATCTCAGTTGGACTATTAGGGTTTAGATAGAAAAAAATTCACGCTTTTGAGGAGGTCACTGGTCAACAAAATATCTAGTGATGAGGACTATTTTCCTTTAAAGTGATAAGTAAGCAAACACATATATCATATTAGGGGTGAATAACTGTAATTTCAGCGGTAAAATAATTTGCATTATTACATTTTTTTTTAATTCCTCTATTGCAATCTTGGTGTGAAACGCTATACTCGAAGAGATTTACCACTAAATTCCAAATCACTTATTTTAAACTTTACGAGAAGTATGGTAGCGACGTGATATACCGATCGCTAACTATAGAGCATTATTAGGAAATGATTGAATTGATTCTGATTCAAATTATTGATTGATTTGTCCGTTACTTTGTGATAGTTCATTTTTTTAAAGGAATAAAACAATTTTTTATTTTGTTATCTATCACTTTTATTTTTAATCAAAATTTGTGTGATTATAGTTTCGTAAAACGACTTTACATTCTCAAACACTACTTTAAACCTTTATATTAAGTTTTAAAATAGTGTTTGAGAATGTAAAGTCGTTTTACGAAACTATAGTCACACAAATTTTGTTTAAAAATAAAAGTGATAGATAACAAAATGATTCTGATTCAGTCTCTCCTGATTGAATCACCTCTTGGTGATGCAGGTGATGGTTAGTGAAACGCGCGGAGATAAGTTTAAACAATGTTATTTGGTGTTTAGTGGTACATCTCTTCGAGTTAAGTGTAAACATATTTAATATATTTATATATTATATTATATTATATTATATTATATTATATTATATTATATTATATTATATTATATTATATTATATCATATTATATTATATTATATTATATTATATTATATTATATTATATTATATTATATTATATTATATTATATTATATTATATTATATTATATTATATTATATTATATTATATTATATTATATTATATTATATTATATTATATAATTAATATATTTTTGTTTAAAAATTCAAGCATGTTAGATGCGCAGTTATTCGGCATTCGCAGTCCGCAATACGCAGTCGTAGCAGTTATTCCACTTTTAAAAATATGGAGAAATTAAATTTTGTTTGAAGCAATACAAAATATAAATTCAGTTGCTCATTTGTTTTTGAACTGTATAATGTTTGATTGAATAAAAAATAAATTTACTGGTCATATCAAATTAAATGTTTATTAAAAGTAAATAAAACATTATTTTAATTTTAATTTTATTAATTTTAATTTAATTTAATTTAATTTTAAAATAAAATATTATTTATTAATCTAAGAAATAATTAGTATGCCACTTGCATAATAGCTGTATATAGTTAAGTTGGCGAATAAAGATTGAACGATTGAAGAATCATCATTCAATCGTCGGTTTCTTTTGCTCTGGTAGTAGCAATTATGTTTACTGACCTGCCCCTTTGATTGAAATATCAACGATCGTTTTTTTATACAGCTTTATTTTAGTGACATTTTGAAAAGATCAAAATGGGTCAAAAAGATCAAAATTAATGGGTTTTTATAATAATATATTAGAATTCCTCGAAACAAAAGAGGTTTTATTGTGGAAACCTCTGGATTTCTTATACCTAAATAGTAGCTTGATTTGATGAAATTGAAAATAAAACGATTTTGAAAAAAAAAACGGAATGTTATAATTATTTTTAATAATTAAAATAATGAAATAAATAATAATTAAGAAAATTATTAATATTAATGTATTATAGTACTATTAGAAATGAAGGGGAGAAGCAAAAATTAACATAATATATTTTTTTTAATATACGGTTGTAAGCGAAAGTACTTTCGTAAATTGAATCAACGATTCTTCATGTCAGTTTCCTTACAACAATGATTAAAAAGTGAAGGGTCTCCGAAGTTCGAATTAGCTATAATTATGATCATAGAAGCTACGAATCACATTAACTATGATATTAATTTAACCACGATATTAACATTTAGTTATTACTTAACGAATAAACTAAAGAACATTGTTAAAATTTTTAATCACATCATTTATCAGCCAATGTCGATCGGCAATAGCAGCGGTAATGTCGCAAACAATGTTATTTGAGCATTGTGACCAAAATTATTTCAGTGTCGTTGTATGCGTGCATTTAAGTTCGATTTAAAACCAAACATATATCCTCTACGCAAATATCATCATATGTTTCGTATTTACCGGCAACAATATCCAGAAAGATCGCTTCCAGCTCACCAAGGATTTGTCCAAGTTTCTTCTTCGTTTCAAGACTTTGGTGAGAAATCGGTTCTGAAGTCGAAGAACAAATTTGACATCTAGATGAAGATAATTCTATCAAAAGTACTAGAAGTGTTGCGCGTCCTATTAGATTTTTTCCCATTAGACTGTTCATTGAACAGTAATAAACCCTTATCATGTACAAAGAGTACAATCACTCATACCCGCTGATTCACACGAACAAAAATATTTTGAATGGTATAAAATGTAGAATGAGTAATGTTTTAAAAATAAAGAAATTCTGCTTACATTTGTTAGAAAACAATAAGTTGTCCATCACGGTTATTACATCACTTTGTACCTTTGCGATGTATGGACCGAATTAGATCATCAAGATAGATCATCATCTATCTTGTGTGTCAAGGTATCTCTATTTGTATGTATGGTATCTGTATTTGTATGTAGCATAATGTTATTCCGCTAAGAGATGCAATTTGAACGACTTTGCAAATATGACCTAACGCCGTACTATAATATTTTAATTACATAACGGGCAGCATTTATATTTCTTTTGACAGGGAGGATAGGGGTGATTTATTTCCCAAGCAGTATCATACCATAATTTTCTGAATGATGACTCTATGGCGTTCTTATGCGAATATTTCGTTTTTCACCCCGTTAAAATGTCCGATCATTGTACGTCCATCATGACCCTCAAGAGATGCACTGGATAAGGGATACTCAGGGGAGAATTAAAAGTGTTTTTCCGTTATAAATGGTCCCTTTGAGGGGATGACTTTGAGAGGGGGAAATTTTTTATTATCCCCCCTACAGATCCCCCACCATAGCCATTTTAAGCTGTGAATACTAACAAAAATATAAGCGATCATAGTTAGTCTATGGGTATAAGCCACCCAATGCTGTTGTGTTAGTGTTTTGTCAATTTTTTTAAATAACCTTTTTGTACAAATAGTGTGCTTTTTTCGATCTTGACAGCTTGTCGTAAGTAAATCATAAATATTATATTTTTTATAGTATTTTTATTGAAAACTTTGATTTTTTTACATTTATTTATCGGTTTCTTTCATTTTCTATTTAACTCAAAATGAACACGCGTTCTCGTACCCGCTGTGCGTCTGAGGTAGGAGCGTTATATGAGCAGCTGATATTTTCGACGACAAAGAGAATGAAAGCGAGATCGAATCGATTTTTGAAGAGCATCATAACGAGACTGATTTATTATTATTATTTTAAATTAATACTATTTATGATTGGTTATTATTTTATTACAAGACCAATGAACTTGAAGAGATTTACCACTAAACACCAAAACGCTCTTAATCTCAGATTAAATCATCTCTTGATGATGCTAACATGGCTAGCGAAACGTGCGTCGAGCAGTTCAAAAAAGCGTTTTGGTGTTTAGTGGTAAATCTCTTCAAGTTTAGTATTTCACACCAAAGGTTCCAACAGAAGAATTGAAGACCAATGAACTTTACCTAACTAAATAAATATATTTTTTAAAATAAAGCTAAATTATGCAATAAGTATCAGAAAGTACATTCAGTCCCCTTTTAAATGCCGCTGGAAGAAAGTTTTTATCTATTAATTTCGCCGAAATATGATAGATTGAATAGAACACCTTATTTTAATATATTTTTTTATTTTGATAATTTTTTCGATGGTATTAGGAATACTATAATTTTTTGGAACATTCTATATATATATATATATATATATATATATATATATATATATATATATATATATAGTCTTTTTCCACATTGATTGAGGTTTAAATTAAAAAAATATATTAAATTGGACAATTTAATCAAAAGATATTAATAATCAAAGACATACGGCATGTGCTCATTGGGAAGTCGCGATGTACTTCTGTTGAGGGTTACTCATTACTCGGCAATCATCCCATGTGAGGGCCCTTTGTTCGTTTTTTATTGGGATAATTAATTATTAATAATTAAATGAATTAAATAAGCATACTCCGAATTTTTGAGCACCTATTTATTAATATTTTGAACACACCTTATAATTTTTGGCATATACCTCCATTTTCCCAGATCCTCCTGTATGATTTACGGTACATTCAGGTGCGTGAGATTCATATCTTATCGTAGCCAATTAGGTTACTAGTTTTGTTTTTTCATAAATTGCATCCACCACAAAAGCTGCTCATCACTAACATGTCTACAACTTTATCGCAATATTTGTCAGCTAAGGACGAAATACCAAATAATGATGAAAATCTTCGCTTCTTCCTTGTACTAACTGAAGCGCAAGAGAAGGGGTCCGATGTTCTGCCACATTGAGTGCGCGAGCGCGCGCTCCAAATACCTGTTCCTTGGACTGTTCTACGCTGTAACTTTCAAACGACTCCGAATATCGGAAAACAACTTTACCCCCATATTCTACACTATATTTGGATGCAATTTGTGCAAAAAAATCGATTTTTTTTTAATCGGTCACACGGGTCGGCAGCCTAAAGCAAATAGTGTATGATTCCAGGTTCCATTCAATTCTAGCTTCTTGGTAGCATTCTAAGCGACCTATTTAGTGACGCGCTGTAAGAGGAAGCAAACACTAAGTACAATAAGCACGCTTCCCCATCACTTATAAATCTCGATTAACAATCATGATTCATTAACTTGTATCAGTATATCACCTGCTGTATGTAATAATTTTGGTTACCAACAACAAAATTTTTAAGGTGCGGTTCGATATATTTTCGGTAACCTCCATGATGATAAGTACCTCGAACTTGTCCATAACACTGATTCTCAAAACCATATTATTCATATCCTCATAATGGTAGAAGCAGAATTGTTCAATCATCCCGCTATTTCACGAAATCATAAACACGCTTTTTTTATTTAAATGGTTCCTCCCATTTTTTAACTTTTATAATTGTCTGAAACGACTTTGTGTATGAACTTGCCTCATTTTAGCACTTTTAACAGAACTACAAAAATACTTCCTAGCTCAGTATCATGCGAAATATAATACCTCACAAGATGATAACAAATATTTTTAAACCCTTTACTTTGCCACAATTTGTGCAATCGCATACAGAAACATAAAGCTAATCAAACAATACTTTGTTTTTTCAGCTTTCGTGGGTATATTTTGAATTTGGTTCAAATACGTATACTGGGTGCTATATATTTTTTAATTTCTCAATATATATATATATATATATATATATATATATATATATATATATATATATATATATATATATATATATATATATATATATTTAATGTTATTGGATAATTAACATTTTTGTCTCACAAACTTGATACAAATTTATAAGATATGTTATGCACAAGCATTACTTTACTCATTCCTTTCCTTCATGAAGTTCCCTTCAGCTTTCTGGTAACACCCATTTGCATTATTAATTCCATCTTGTCAGCTGTTCGACTTCTTTATGAACTGTTTAACTGTGATGTTTTTGATATTCAAAAACCTTTTTTGACAAAAGAATTTTTTTCCGGGTTTCATATTAAATATGCCTAATCCTTCAGTCGCCATCAAACGTCAACAAGTATCTCTCGATTGGGTCGATATATATGGTTAGGATCTTTGGTCAATCCTTCAGTTGCTTTTGAATGATCAACTCGAGCCCGACTGATGAGGGCTTAAAGCCAGAAGCTGGTCTCGGAAGGCATTTGTTGACGTTTGATGACTTTAGGATTGGACAAATTTTACGTGGAGGACGGGAAAAAGTTAATTTCTTACAAAGTTCCTTACAAATTTCTAAGTTAATTTATTACAAAGTAGGTAGCAAGCGCCCTCCAGGAACTAGGTTCAAACTAGTTCCAAATTCGGATTTGTCACCTTTGAAAACCCAACTACCCCGATTTTGGACCTGATATCTTCAACCGTTTTTAAAAATTTCGTTTTTTTTTTTCGTTTTGTTTTTTCGAAAATTTAGTTTCACTTTCAACACTCTGTGTATTTTTAATAACTAACATTTGCCAACACATTTATTGACTCAATCCCCTTATTTTGATGTCTACTAGCTTATCCTGTGGATTTTTGCCATTTTCTTTCCAGAGTCTTTCAGTGATGTTGAGTTTGGCCAAAAAGGGTTCATTAATACATCTCTCGGACCACGGAATGCTGAGCATATGCCTGCATATGCCAAGTAGTTTCGCCAGCCTCATTTTGGTGTTTTTGCTTATTCCATGGTCTTTCCATATGCGTGTCAATTTGGCAACGGCGGTTTTTTCCATAGCGATTCTTCTTCATATTTCAGGCTCGTAGCTACCAGTGTTTGATATTTTTGCACTAACCACTTCAATCCCGGCTATGAAGATTGGCCCGGTTTGCCCTTCCAATGCCCTATTGACTATCATTATCTTTGTTTTTGCTAAGTTTATTATTAAACCCACCTCTTTGCTAATTGTGTCCACTCTCTTCATCAATTCTACGATTTCTTGCAATGAGTTTCCAAGCAATATTGTGTCATCCGCATATTGGAAATTCTATATTCTCTATTTTAGTACACTGACGATACGGCTGATAGCGTGGAGCGGGTTCGATTTCCGTACTAGGTATGGACTTTTTCCAAATGCTTGTGAATGTTTTTAGGCAAAAGTGTAAAATTTGACAAGAAATCACCCCACAGTCAGGCGAGTACAAGGCTGGGTAAGGCCGGATGCCTTCTGAGAAGTTTTCTACGTTGGTCACTCGCCAGTCGGTAGGCTTCTCGAAATACTTACGGTTAAGCGCGAAACCAAGGATTGATTTGAAAACCATCGTGATTTGGAAACCACGTTAAGCTGCAGGCACAGTTGCCGATGCGCCTCTAACCCGAAACTTTACTTTACTTTTTCTTTATTCTACTCATATTACATTTTACTAAATAAATGATTTTAAATGGTATTTAAATCGTTATTATATTTTCAGGTGAGGACCAATGCTCTCAGTGGCAAAAGTGGCTGTGGGACATGTTGGAGAAACCAACTACTTCAATAGCTGCCAGGGTGAGTTATGGAACTGTGCCATTAAAATTATTTATATTTATAATGGGCTTTAACACTAAATAAAATGTACTGCTAAACTTTTGACATTTCCTTAAAATATTCAATATTAAGTAGCTCATTTTTTTTAAATGGACATAAAATTTATTGATGTTTCATTAAGCGTTTTACAATTTTTTTAAATTTTATGTGGTAAGTTTTTTTCAACTTTTTTTTGATAATAATGTGGTTATTTTTGTATAAACTTAGCTTACGCATGATTGGTGAAATTTTTTTTTTTGTAAATATGATATGAACGTTTTTTTTATTTTTATGTCTGCTGATATTGAGTGATACAAATTGATGGGTAATAACAAATGTTAAAAGTTTTAAATCAAATAAAATGCTTTAAGCTAAATGTTTATTTAACTGTTGCTCGAGAAGATTTATAGTGATTTGTCAATAACGTTTAAGACCGATTGCAAGTAAATAGGAAAAATTATTAATTTTATTGAATGGTATTTCTGTTTATCACTTTCCTGTAAAAAATAATATTCATATATATATATATATATATATATATATATATATATATATATATATATATATATATATATATATATATATATATATATATATATATATATATATATATATATATATATATATATATATATATATATATATATATATATGTATATATATATATATATATATATATATATATATATATATATATATATATATATATATATATATATATTTATTTATTTTTTAACAGAAAAAATTTGTAATAGATATAGATTTGATTAAAGAAATGTTGATTTATGAAAAAATAGTATGAAATGACACCTGTAATTATAAAAACATTATTGCTACAAATTTGGTTAGCTTATATATATATATATATATATATATATATATATATATATATATATATATATATATATATATATATATATATATATATATATGTAACCCTCCGAATAGTAATGTACGAAGTTTTCACCAAGATAATATATAAAAGAATATTAAGAAAACTGAATGACTCACAACTAAGAGAGCAAGCAGGATTTAGTACAATGGATCACATTTAGGTTATACAGCAGGCCATAGAAAGGCACAATGAATACATCATGCCACTAAGAATAGGATATGTATTGCTGTGTTTTGGGATCGATATATGATGAAGTTACAGCGACAATTAACCTTGGTGATCTTGAAGTTGGAATTAGTGTAGAGCGGAGTGTACGGCAGGGTGACGCAATATCGCCTATTCTTTTTTCGGCCTGCCTCGAAGAATAATTTTGTAATCTAGGTTAGGAACAGGATGGTATAAAGATCAATGGTGCAAACTTAAACCATCTTAGATCTGCAGATGATATCGTTCTTCTTTCACAAGACCCAGAGGAGCTGTAAAGGGGCATACAAGACCTTCAAAAGGCTGGCGAACCATTTGGCTAAAAAATAAACCTGAAAAAGAGTCAGGTTATTTTCAATAAATTTACTGAGTATAGAAGAATTTCAGTTTTAGGAAGGAATTTGGGGATTGTGGACCACTTGATATATCTTGGCCAGAGGATTTCAATGGAGGGGGATATCGTCCGGGAGATGGAACGGCGTGTTGAATGTGACTGACAGGCATTTGGCAGGCTCAAAATAGTATTTAAGAGCAAATTCCCGCTTTGCCTGAAAATAAAAGTCTTTGAACAGTGGGTCCTGCCCGTTTTCACATACGAAAGTGAAACCTAGACACACATCGCAATCAATTCAAAAACTTCGGGTAGCAGAAATGAGAATAGAAAGATGTGTGCTTGGAATTACAAGACAAGACAGAAAGCCCTGTTCGTGGATTAGGGAACAAACAAAAGTGTGTGACATCATTGGTATAGTAAAGCAATTAAAATGGATATGTTCAGGGCATCTTGCGAGGTGATGGGATGATAGATGGACCAAGGCAATCCTGGAGTGGATACCACTTGATCGCAAACGACCGCGAAGAAGATCGAAAGCACGATGGACTGATGACATAGTTAAGTATATTGGACCCGAGTGGCAGACGAAAGCTTAGGACAGTCAAAGTGGAAATCATGCTGAAGAGGCCTGTAATTTTATTGACCTGTGAACTATATCGATCTTTGTACAAACTTCCTCCATTCTTTTCTGTCCTTGCCAGCCTATTCGCGCCCGGCCTTTCTAATATTTTTCTCTCTAGTAGATTTTCTAATACTTTGCCTCAAGTCATTCTGGGTTTTTCTTGTTTTTTTGTATTTTGTTCCATGTTCGTCTTACTGGTTTAGTTTTTCTCATTCACTGTAGATGTTCTCACCAACTCAACTACCTGTGTTATAAGTACTGCAGTGTATATTGAATTTGTAGGTCGTCTCTTATCTGTGTGTTTCTCATTATATCCATCGTTGTCACTCGTCTTACTCTTCTTAGGTATTCCATTTCTTTAGCCTGTATTTTATTTTTCTCTGCTGTCGTCAATATTCAAGATTCAGATCGATTCGTCAACAGTGGTCTGTATATTGTTTTAATTATTTTTTATTTTGTCTCTCTGGTTATTTCCTTGTTCATAATACATTTTTTGTTGTATGATATAGTTGTAGTGTTTTTTCTGTTCTTTTTGTGATATTATTTTTTTGTTTTCCATTTTCTTGTAATGTCACTCTTAGGTATTGAAATATACTCACTTGGTCTAGTCTAATTCCATCTAATTCTGTTGAATTTTGTAACGAAATATTAATAACAATTTCTTGATTCATTTAATATGCTCATGAAATAACGATTTCTTGAGCTCAATGTGAAGTATTCTAGGTTAATCATATTTGGTCTTAACTTTCAATATTGATTAATAACAAATTTTTCAACATATATTATTTTTTTATTGGATTCACTGAGTATTGCACTGATAAAGTTGGAGTTGGATGTTAATGTATTTACTTTCAATTGATCCAATTAGTTTTGGCTGAAGTTTAGATTTAGTAAATTTTTATCATTTACATTAGTCTAATTCTGTAAGGGTCTAAACAGATGATTTTCTGAGGGGCCCGGGTGATGTTGTTAATGTACTATATCTTCGTAGGCAAATTAACAATTTATACTACTGGAAAGCATCTTTTGCTGAGTATATAGAGTATCTAGTATTGTAACTATATAGTATTACAAAAATTTCCATTTTTGAACGATAGATTGGAGCAAAAAGGTTTTTGTAATCTCAGAACCTTTTAATTAGAAAGAAGGAAGAACCTTTAAATTAGGAAGTTTTTTGCTATTTTTATTTGTTGGCCAGATTAAGTTATCGATAAAATTGATATTATCTATAAAAATGACTCAGTTTTTTTGCACATTCAGTTCCATCATCTTCTATGTTCTTTTAACTTCAATATTTTATAATTTAATTGAATTTAATTTAATTTAATTTTATTGCACATAAGTGCTTTGCACATAATCTAGTTCACATCATCTATTTTTTTCTATCAATGTCCAAACTAATACTACTTATCAGCATACTGTATTATTTTTGTTTGTTTTAAGTTTAATTTATTTTTTCTTTCTTTAAATTATTATTAGAGGTACATATTCATTCCTTGGTTTTTTTTTTGTAAAATTCACCATTTATTTTGATAACTTTACTCCTTATTTTACAATTTATACATTTTCTTGTAAAAAAAAATGTGGCGATTTTGATTGGATAAGCACAACTTTATATTCTCTCTATTTCAATTTACTTATTATCTCCTTGTCACTTTTGAGATATGTAGTCAAACATTTTCATGCTGGAAAATTGCTACCAGTTATTCTACCAGTGAAAGATTTCTTGAACTCCAACGCATTATTTAAGTGAGTAAGTTATTGTTGATAGAGTTCATCATAAGATGAACAACTCATATCATACGATTGATATACTACTATATACACAGCAATTTTTTTTTGCTTGGATATTGGAGTTCGACGTCGAACTCTCTATTACGAAACCACCGGTACTACCTTGTGCATCCTTTATATTTCTTTCCAATAGGACATATGCTTCTAATTATTTCAAGAAGTATTTTCCTTTAATTGATGTGCGAAAAAAATCAGTTTTCGAAATGCTGCATAACGCCAGCCATCTTTATTTATTATCGGGTTGGCTTATAACTATTAAAATATAATTTTAATATAGATAATTACATTTTAATTATATTAAAATAATGATTTTTCCTATTTAATATCAGCAATTATTTTATTTAATAGTAAGTAAATTACCTTAATAATAATAATTAATAAAAAATATATTTATTGATATCATTTCTTTTCGAGTGGCAGTTCCTTTACGAATGATAAGGCAAATAACTGTTTTAGATGTCCAGTGCAACTTGAAGATCTGAAGAATTTCGATGTTGTTTTTATTCTGTTCGTGCCTTCCAACTGTTTCTGGCTTTGTTTTATTTTTTTATATTTATATTTTTGATGGTGAATGGGCAAATGCGATAACCAGTCGCATTCGAATTTCGAACTCTGAAATGCGCTGTCGGTTATAATTTAGTCTTTTTGGTGAATAGTTGACATATCACCATTTACATATTATAAATATATATTAAAGGGTACCAAAATCATATTTCCAAAAAAAATATCAAACTGATATTTTCTTGTAAGATAATCTCATAATATTCATACGCTTTTGTCAATTTTATTTTTATTTGGCAGTTTTAGCTGAAATTCTTGCCGGAATAAAGTGCTTCGTTATTATAACCATTGCTTTTGGTATCAAATACTTGAAGAAGGAACAAAAGGAATCATCAAGTATTGCTTGAATAATAATAGCTAAAATTTGAATAATCTGTCTTTGTTTTAGAATGAATATTATATATTCGAAATAAAATAACCACAATGAAACAATTTTTAATAATATACACATGTAACTTGAATTTAGATATAATTGAGAACCTTTATTTTATTTAGTAGAAATTTGCCAACGGTTAATGTAGAGATGGTTTTATATGCCAGAATAATATGACAGAAAATCGCTTTGAATAACATATAGAAATTTCAATGGGATATTAAGTAACATTTTACGAAATATAAATTTGAAATTTTGCGGTCTATTCTTCTTCGTTATTATTTTATTATTGATGAAACTATATTTGATTATTTTTGGATATGTATATTTTCAGAATCTTTATCTTTCATACAGCTATTAATCGGAAGTTTCGGGAGAATCAATAGCCTATAGACATTTTTTATTTTATTGTTGCTAATCAAGTCTCTATTTTAAGAACGTTCGTAATTTGTTATGATCCGATTTATTTTTGGGTAATGAGAAGGACCATACATGTTGATTTAATATATTGTTTAGCAAGGTTAGGTGTTTTTCTTTTTCGTTACCCTCTGTCCCATATATACAGAGGTAGGTGACAAAAAACCTTATTTATTCGAAATATACTTCCTCGGCATATACAACAAATACATATATTTGTATATTCAAGAAGTGCATCAAATGCTATCGTTGACCATCGAATATCTTCAATTGACACAAAACTATTTCCTTTTATCGTCAAATATAGGTTAGAGAGTAGAAAATAGTATGGCCAAGCAAAAAAAAAAAAATAGCAAAAAATCAGTGACACATCAATATCAAATATCAACGCTCGAAATGCGATTAATTATTCTCTAGAGTATTTCTAAGTTCTATTTCCTTAAATCTCATTACAACTTTTTCCAAAATCTTCACGAAATCATGGGCTTTTTCAAAATTTTTTCTGTCATCATTCCAATTATTCCGGTTAAATGTTTACCATCATCCATATCTCTTCTTCTCTGAATCGTCAATGTTACTTAAAAATGTGTGGCAAATTCTATTCATAGAGAATTTTTCAATTTTTGACAGATGTTCATTCTTTGATATTTATCAATTTTTCAATCGGTATACAAACTAACGTATACAAACTAATCTCACGCAAATGCATTATATATTGACTTCTATTAAAGAATGTTGCCACTTCACATATCATCAACAGGTGGCGCCACTATGTTCTTTAAAATAGACCCGTTCTGGATATTTATGGGAGAGGGTGTATAAATGATTCATCCTTAAAGCTGTTATTCAAAACTTTTTTATTTAAGTTAAGTTGTGACCATTTATGTTTAGAACGCTGTATCCCTCGAATGGCCGCGTATTATTGCTTATAATCGCAAATAATAATTTTTTGGTTAAATTTTTTTTACGGTAATCGCGATGTCAAATTTATATAGACAAATGCCCCCTCCTTAAACCACACAGCCTTACACCACACCAACCAGTAACTTTTTGGGAATGTAATGGTAGCTCGATAATTTCAGTTGAACTTTTTTCAGACGGATTTATCGATTTTGTTTATGTATCACCCTTTACGAGAAAAAGCGCCTCGTTTAAGATTTGTCACAAAAAAAAATCAATTTTGTGAATTGAAATTTGAATGAAAGTTTTGAATTCAAACTAAACAACCCCAGAACAGCGTTGAACAGCGCCAGATATCACATACTGTTAAATCAGGAGAATGATTGCAAATTTTTGCAATGTCTAAAGTTTAAACTTTTAGCTTAGATTTATTAATACAAGGTCGATATGTATCTGCCATTGTTCAATATATTCAATTATACAGATAAAGAACATACCTGTATACTACATACCTGTGTGACTAGAAAATATACAATATTTAGCAAAATGTCGTAATCAGTGCTGAAGCGTGAACTGTCAAAGAACATCCTAGCTGAGAGGGTGAACTATATCGTAAAAATTTGTGAGATCCACAATTGATATGTAAAGGGATATGTCTTCTATTGGTATGGTGACGTCACCCGATTTTATAGTCTTTTTTTCTCCATCTGTGGTTATATCAAAGATAAAATGTATTAAGTAAATACAATTGAGTTTTTAATTCAGGGAGTCTTGTTCTCTATATTATGCTTTTGCAATAAAGTATTTCTTATTTTTAAATCGTTTGTATAGTGCAGGAAATTTGCAAACAAATTCAATATGTCAACTTTTTGCAAAATTTAAGGGCACCCCTATAAGGCAATAGTTTTAACTGTATCTGTCTTCAAAAACGAGTAGCACTAGTCTAATCTAGTTCATATTATTCATATTCAACGGAATTTTCAAAGAAGACTGCTCCAAAAGGTCACATTTGGTATGATTTATGGAACAAAATAATTTTCAATTAAATTATTTGAAGTATTTTTCTAAGATAAGGTCTACTATTTAGATGATGATGATCTAGATGATCTATAGATCTACTATACAGAGTTGTTTCAACAAGAACAGATCTGAATTGATTTCTCGAACACGATATCTCCTTAGTTTGTACTGCAATTTTTGGTATTGAGATCCTGCAATTGATACCACTTCTACTTTGTTATAAAAAAATATTATATTAAAAGAAGCTATTATTAATCAGTATCTCAAAATATATACGATGAACTCTATATAATCAGTTATAAATATATGAAATGGATATCTTTATCTTCAGTTTTGTCCAGTTTTTAAAACAAACAGTCACATATTGATATATGAATTGGATATGTAATATAGCTAAATAACATTAAATTGGTTTGAAATATCGAAATTCTTTTTTAACGCCATAATTATAATTTTTAATTGTATAATAGTTCTTAATTAATTAATACGTCAATGTTTAGTATTATTTCCGAAAAATATATTTTAAAAATTTTAAGTGGTGTTTAAATCTATCGTTAATCCTGTATTTTTTTTCCGAAACATCTTTTGGAAATGTATTATAATTTTTTGAAAAAATATATTTTTGAATATTCGGAAAATATTTCTTTAGAATTAAGTGTTTACTTTGATATCTGGTCTGGGTATTAAACATATACCATATAATTTGGAATTCGAGTAGCATTAAATCTGATTTCGAATATTAATATCTAGTAAAGTAGATAGCGAATTCGAAGTAGTCTAAAATTTTTTAAAAAGGAATAAAACATTTTTTTACTTTGTTATCTATCTCAAACACAGTGTTTGAGAATGTAAAGTCGTTTTACGAAACTATAGTCACACAAAATTTTGTTAAAAAATAAAAGTGATAGATAACAAAGTAAAAAAATTCTTTATTCCTTTTTAAAAAATGAACTATCACAAAGTAACAGACAAATCAATCAATAATTTTTTTAATCTAAAAATATTGGAATGAAAAATAACTGCTATTTATTATAAAATTTATAGTTGATATGTCATTAATTTTAACCAACTCTTCTAATTTCTATAGATTTGTTATTTACTTTAAAACACAGGCAGATTATTTTAATTCGCCGGCAATGGTTTTTCGACAAACTTGACTAGGTTTACAGGAATATGTATTTACTAACGATTAAAGTAGAAAGTTATGAAGTAGTGTACATAGCATATTAGATTTATATTTAATTACATCTCTGAAACGGCTCTAATGTACTTCTTGGCGTCAAAATAGTTTGCCAGATTAGGCTACTTATAATTGACAATTTGAGTTCGAGCTACTTGTACATTGCTTCCTATGTTATATAACCAATTTTCAATTAATCCCGTGATATTATTCTGCTTGACCTCACATTATAACACGATATATATTTCGTCATTTGCACTGTGTTTTATATTTCACTGAAATATTTTCATTTTAGGCGATTATTTTAGTGTTAAATTATTGATGAGAATTAGTCACTGAAATAGTCGCTTTATTTTATGATACTAACAGAAATAAGTTACATATGGCTTGCAACTAATAACTGTATCACATGTATTTTATTTATTTATTTTTATTTTCAAATAGTTAAGATATTTGGTACAAATGCTTTGACTTTTTTTTGTCCATACAAATCTCATTTGCTTTTTTATAAGATCAACGGTTTATAATTATAAGTTAGAATGATTCATATCTCTAATAATCCACTATTTCATCGATTTTGTTGATAAAGGACTGATACTAAAAATAAAATTGGGTTTAAGACAAAATAAAAGATAAGATAGGGAAGAAGAAAGATAAATATCAATAATCGGATGGAATTTGATACAGGCATACTCTAAATGTGAATAATTGAATCTGGAAGAAGAAGAATTTGCCATTGATTTCGTGGTAACGATTAATTAAAAAATAATTTAAATATATTCTATTAAATAGTCTATATTATATATACAGGAGGACAAAGATAATCCGTCACCAAGAAAAATATTTGTTATTGGGTTAATTTTTATGTATACCATGACATAATTATCTAATGAAAAAGTATTAAGAAATTCCACTTACATTTGATACAAAAAAAAAATTCGTAGGTTCACCGTTGTAGGTTCACCATATTACTCTGCAATTCTATAAAATATGGGCTGAATTGTATGATCTATGTCTTTTTGTGGTAAAATATCTTAGGCGCGTTGCATACTTGTTTCAAGTTTATGTTTAAAGTTGCTGACGGTGTGCTAGTGCTATTCCATTCATGTTTTGTCTGCAATAAATCTGGGATCGTCAAGTATTAGTATTGCAGGTTCTTCTAAAATATGCATTATTTAACGAACTGTATGTGGTCTAGCGTTATTTTTCTTAAAGATAAGATACAGACAAGCTTGCAGATACGGTCTATCAACGGACGCTATTTCAGTTATGTAATCGGCTGTATACCAACTGCTTCTCTGATAGTGGTTACGGGTAACCTACTTTCTAAGCATATAGTCTACCATACCATAAGTTCTGGTGTGATAGCTGCATACTGTTCAAGCATGAAAGTTAAACTTCGTCTTTCGTTGATTATGATAATCTAAAAAACTGTAGTCCTTTCACTTAAGTAAATAGAGTTCCATTCCCGGTCCATTTCAATTAGCTCGGCACCATTACGAGCTTGTGTTAGGTAGTAAGATGATGCACCCAGTAATTACGATAATGATGAATATTTATGGCAAGTAAATATTAACTTATAGTCCTATCTATGTTAGTTGTAACAAAAGCAGCATGCACTTGCCGAGTATTTTCATCCCAATATTGTGCAGCAAGAAGGTTAATATACCGTTATATACCGTTAATATACCTCTAATTTATCTTGTCACGTCCTTGAATGCTTCTCAGATGACGAAAACTTCGTATCCGAGCATAACTTTGATCTTCAAAAACACTTATAGATGTTGTTATAACGGTAGAAACTGCAGTGTTTCATGGGCTCGTTTGTTTCGTAAAGTTTAAATATGCTTCATTCATAGTAATAGTTCGTCCTCTATCAAATTGTCATAATTGTCTCAAGAGAGGTGGTACATGAACTCGTGGCATTTAATCACTATTAGCACAAAAATACTATTTGGTTTAGTGAAAAATACCTCACAATATTTTTGAAGTTTACTTTGCCACATTTTCGCAATATCATACAGAAACATAAAGGTAAATGAGTAAAGCTCTACCGGATTTTATCTTCAAGATAGGTCTACTTCTACAATCTATATGATTGGTCTACTTTCAATTTGATTTAAAATATGTATACAGAATATTTCACGTTTTTTCCTCAATATATATTCTGTAGTTGGTTTAATATCCAATGTCCATTAGGGATTAAATGAACACTTGGAAAGTGTTCAAATTTATCTTATAAAATACACCTTTTCCGCTGCAGTACTTCTACGTAATTTCTAATCCTGGAAATATATGATATATTTGGTTTCTAACATGCCTTTCTTTCAGATATTTATTATTTATTTCATGTAGTAATTTAAAAAAAAATCAATAAGTTTTTTAAACTCAATCAAAATAGAAAATATCACATGAGAAGCATATAAGGGGTTTATTATGTGCTAATTTATTCTTGAAAAAAAAAATATGAATAAGGTGCGATCTATGAGCTGAAATATCGCCAGGACTACCAGTCAGATATTATTCCACTACATTCAGTTCAATTGTTTTTACAATTATTAATCATCGATCACTTAGTAATGTATGAACATTGACATTCAATTCTTCTATTGCAGCCTTCAGTATGAAACACTAAACTGGAAGAGATTCTCCACTAAACATCAAATCACTTTATTATTTACCTTTTCGGTGGGCGTTTTACTAACCCTGTTAACATCATCAGAATATGATTCAATCTGGAAAATAATCTTAGATTGCATTATCTCCTGATTATGCTAACATGGATAGCGAAACTTATGCCAAGAAGATAAATAAAGTGATTTGGTGTTTAGTGGTAAATCTGTTCGCTTTTGTTGACATGTTGTTTAATATTAGGCGTGAAAGGTTTTCTGGCTGGTTTTGTGGCTCATAAACAGCATCGTTTAGAGCTTTTTTGGTTATTAAATATCATCAAGAGACACGATTTTATACAAACTCGAAGCTTTACAATATTTGCGTTATTGAGAATTTTCAGGATTCTTATTTGCTAAAATATAATTGTTCTGAAGAAATATGATATATTGGTTATGAATATTGAACAAGTTGTTCTGGTAGTTATTTAAAATTGTTGTTAAGACATATAATGAGTTATATTATTGTTACTAAATTAAAAACTTATTAGAGGTATCAATCATTTAAACTTATGTATACACAATAATCACAATGCGATTTTGTAATATTTAAAGTAGTTCTTACACTCATAATAGATCCGTAGCTATGTTTCATAAAAATATAAAATCAAACATTTTTTCTACAATTATTAATTTTTCACATTGCTATATGTTTTAAAATAATTGTGGTTGTCTATAAAAAAAAAAATAGTTTAAGATACCCAAGCCACAGGGTTGTCTAAAATTGTATTAAAAAACCTCATTATAATTACTGTGCTCATTTACGATAATCCTCATATAATGACTCAAATCGTTTAAAATAACATTTGCCTGTGTTACGACACACATTTTCAGCGTGAGCATATTTATTTTCTTTTCGGCTGCCGTTGTATGCTTTATAAATTATTGTCTCTAATATAAATATAAGAAATATTCCCTTATATAAAATTATAAATTTTAAGGGAAAAAAGATGTTGACATTTAATTGTTATAGATAATATTAATTTGAATTTTATATTTAGAATTATAAATTTTATATTTATAACAGTTGAGAGAAGTAGCAAAAAACAACACGTCTATACGTTAGTTATTAGATCAAATTTTATTATTATTATTATATTTACATTCTTCAATTTCGTTGGTTGAATAAGGCCAGTACAGTGTTATGATAATGATTAACAATCATCAAAAAATACTTAATCTTTTGATTAATGTCCATAATTATTCATCCGCCCTTCACTTAAAAATTGCTCATTCCTTCAGCGGCTATCAAAACATCAGCAAGTGTCTCCCGAAAAGAGTTTTTGGCCTTAAGCCGTCATCAGTCGGGCGTTAGCTGAACGTTTTCAACTATAGGAACGATCAAAGATACGAGCATATACATTGGTCATGTCGGATATAGGCTGTAATACAATACAGCTCACGTTATTCTGTGATGAACGTTCGCAATAGTCAGACTGTGCGAAACCGTCCGTGATCCGCCCAGGGTCCTGTCTGGGTACCATGTATATTTGCGTTCAGCACGGATGAATTTTTTCTCCATTATGCAACTTTTCATTATAAATTAGTATTCAGATAGGTCAATTTTGATCTTAGACTGCTAATTTGTTCATATTACATATTTTCCTCCCGTCATTGTGTTGTTTCTTTGATTTGATGGTGAAACTATTCAAGTGGTCAAGTGAAACTATTCAAGCATATAGCTTTGAAATTGCTTTCTAATGCCGATTGCATTCTTAGGTATTGTTGTGTTATTGTCATTCTATATGGTGTACCAGCTGAAACATTTCTAAGTGATTTCTTAACAGTACATTTTTCCCTTCTTTTTCTTAGAGAAACTGTTAAAGGAAATCTAATGCTTAAATTTATTTTCTCTTCTATTTCGCTTTGAATTTTCTATGGACATTTCTTTATGTTCAAATATCAACAATTATGAATCATTCTTATCAACTTGTCTGTTCAAAGAAATAGGTGACTAATGCCTAATGAAATACAAGACATAATTTATATCGTTTATTATTTTTGATTCAAAATACGCTCCTCTTAAGTTAATGCAATGCTTTAAACCAAAGATCTTCTAACTATGGCTTATTGTTATTATTGTTGCTGTGATAAGTTGGTTAAATAATCACACAATGATAGTAACTCGATTATTTACTTGCTGGGTAAAGCTAAATGATTTTTTTTTGTCCTTTATTTCGGTTTTTCGCCACTGTCTAAAACTCAAAAAATATAAAAAATACCTGTTCTTATTATTGTTATTGTTCTAGAAAGAATCACTGGGTAAAAACAAAAAACCAAACGGAGACAAATTTCTCAGTGATTCTTTTTTGTAATAAATTTGCCTAGCGAACAATATTTTTAAAGATATAAAAATGTTAAAAAAATTACAAACTTTTAACGTTAACGTTTCGGAGGGTAATCTCCCCCCGTTTTCAAAACTGAACTAAAAAATAAATTATATTAATTTGTAATATATAAAGTAACGAGTGAAAGTAAATATATTTTTTGTATGTCAACGATACTTACATTGACAACAATGGATTTTCATTACAGTGACATACTACCAAAAAATATATATATATAGGTAATGTTTACTGTGTGATTGTTTATTGTACTGATTGTGTATTCAAATATTTAAATGTTTTTAATTGTATTCTTTAGAATCGGGAACCATATTGAATTTAAATCTACCGAAGGCATAGCAATACAGTTATTTTTATTTAAATTAATTATAGCGGTTTCTTTTAATCTTCTGTATTTTGTTACCGATTCTTTTAATACCGTTTTGGAATTATTCCAATTGATTTTATGACCCGATTCCCATGCGTGTTGACAAATTCTAGATTTATTAAAATCGCCCTTTCTAAGAAGGTTTTTATGCTCTTTTAAATAAATATATGAATAAAAAAATTTTAAATAAAAAATATATGAACACGCCACAATCATTCAGACAAAGCTAAATGAAGTATAATACTCCGAAAAATTAATTTAAGCGTAATAACTAACAAATAATTGAAATGAATCCCACTAAATTTTATATTAGTGAACATCCCGCGGTTTTACCCTCGGTTGTTATGGTGGGATAAAGAGTCTCGTATATGTATATATGTATATATATATATATATATATATATATATATATATATATATATATATATATATATATATATATATATATATATATATATATATATATATATATATATATATATATATATATATATATATATATATATATATATATATATATATATACATATATATATATATATATATATATATATATATATATATATATATATATATATATATATATATATATATATATATATATATATATATATCATCATCATCATCATCATCATCATCATCATCATCATCTGCCCGTATCGATCCACTGTAGGATGAAGGCCTCTTCAGCATGCTTCCAACCTTCACGGTCCTGGGCTTTCCTCTGCCACTCGGGTCCAATATACTTAACGATGTCATCAGTCCATCGTGCTTTCGGTCTTCTTCGCGGACGTTTGCGATCAAGCGGTATCCACTCCAGGATTGCCTTGGTCCATCTGTCGTCCCATCGCCTCGCTATATGGCCTGCCCATCTCCATTTCAACTGTTTTACTCTTCCAATGATGTCACAGACTTTTGTTTGTTCCCTGATCCATGCGCAGGACTTTCTGTCTCGTCTTGTAATGCCAAGCATACATCTTTCCATTCCCCTCTGTGCCACCCGAAGTTTTTGAATTGATTGCGATGTGAGTGTCCAGGTTTCACTTCCGTATGTCGTAACGGGTAGAACGCACTGATCGAATACTTTTCTTTTCAGGCAAAGTGGGAGTCTGCTCTTAAACACTATGTTGAGCCTACCAAATGCCTGCCAGCCACATTTAACACGCCGTTCCACCTCCCGGGCGGTATTCCCCTCCATGGAAATCCTCTGCCCAAGATATACAAAGCTGTCCACAATCTCTAAATCCCTTCCTAAAACTGAAATTCTTCTGTCCTGAGCGAAGTTATTGAACATAACTTGACTCTTTTTCAGGTTTATTTTCAAGCCAAATGGTTCGCCAGCCCTTTGCAGTTCTTGTATGCGTCTTTGCAGCTCCTCTGGGTCTTGTGAAATGAGAACAATATAATCTGCAAATCTAAGATGGTTTAAGTTTGCACCATTGATCTTTACACCATCCTGTTCCCAATCCAGTATACGGAATACTTCTTCAAGGCCAGCCGAGAAAAGAATAGGCGATATTGCGTCACCCTGCCGTACACCTCGTTCTATATTAATTCCCACTTCAAGATCATCAAGGTGAATTGTGGCTGTAGCTACATCATATATCGATTCTAATAGGTTTACATAGGCTCTCTCTACACCTTGGCTAAGCAGTGCATCCATTATCGCATGCTTTGAGATGGAATCAAATGCTTTTTCGTAGTCGATAAAAGCCAAGCACAGTGGCATGGTGTATTCGTTGTGCCTTTCTATGACCTGCTGTACAACCTGGATGTGATCCATTGTACTGAATCCACTTCTGAATCCTGCTTGTTCTCTTGGTTGTGCGTCATTCAGTTTTTTTAATATTCTTTTAGAAATTATCTTAGTGGAAACTTTGTACATCACTGATAGGAGGCTTATTGGACGGTAGTTCTTTAAATCTTCCTGTGCTCCTTTTTTATGTAAAAGGATCACTTCTGCATTTTTCCATAAGTCAGGTACTTTTTGTTCTTTGAGGCATTTTGAGTATAATTTTGCCAGTGTTTTATGTAACGTCCGACTACCAGCTTTTAGCATTTTGACAGTTACACTATCCTTTCCTGGAGCCTTGCCGTTCTTCATCAATTCTATAGCATTTGTTACTTCCTCCACTAGGATATCTGGTATTATATATTGTTCTTCCGTGGGTATTGCTGTCTCTGACTGGCTCTGATCTTCATATAACTGGGAATAAAACCTTCTGACAATCTCTAACATTTGGGTACGCGCACTGCACACTGTGCCATCCTCTCGCCTTAAGGCATATATTTGCGTTCTTTTGTTTCTCAGCTTCTGTTTAGCTTTGTTAATTCCTTTGTTTTCTTCCAGGGTTTTTTGCACTAGCTGCATATTGAATCGGCGCGTGTCCTCTCTGATACGTTTTCTTATAGTTTTGCAGAGCTCAGTGTACTCGACCCTGCCAAAAGGACTACCTGCATTTCTCATTGCTCGCCGTTTCTTCATTAAATCAATGGTCTCACTGGAGATTTTTGTTTGTTTGAGACATTTTTCCTCTGGTGCTATTGAAGCAGCAGTTTGAAGTACATTGTTGGCGATTTCTTCATATTGAACTGATATTTCCACCTCCTCTGGATCTTGTAACGCAGCAAACCGGTTTGACAAAGCAATCTCAAAATCGCTTCCTCTCTCCAGCAGTTTTCCAGAATCCACCTTGCCCTTCTTTGATCTTACCATTTTTTCGCGCTCTTTTCGACAGTCAATCCGAACCCTTGCTCGTACAATTCGGTGGTCACTTCCAACATTAAAATTGTTAAGGACAGTACAATTGGTAAATATTGTTTTATTGTTGGTCATGATGTAGTCAATTTCGCTTGTGAGCCCAGATGGACTTTTCCATGTCCATTTTCTGCTGATATTTTTCTTATAGAATGAATTCATAATATATAGTTCTTGTCCTTCAGCAAAATCAACTAATCTGTCACCTCTATTGTCTCGCTCACCAGTTCCATATGGGCCAGTTGCATTTTCGTCTGTTCTTGTTGTTCCAATTCTGGCATTAAAATCACCTTTCAGGATTTTGTACCTACATTTCTCCTTGTATAAAATTCCTCAATTTCCTCATCTTTATGGCTTATAGTTGGTGCATAAGCTTGGACGATTTGAAGCCTAAACTTTTTATTCAGCTGAATGACGCATTGGGCTAATCGGTCGGATGTACTTTCAAATTTTACCACACTGTCGTTCAGCTTTCGATTGATGAGGAATCCTATTCCGCCACATCGGCCATTTTCCGTACCTCGAGTGTAGAGTACGTGTCCAGTTGGTTCCAGTTTGATTAACTCTTCACCCTTCCTTCGTGTTTCACAGAGCCCAATAATATCCCAATGTATGTTGCCAAGTTCGATTAACAGTTCTTGCAATCGGGCCTCTGTTTTCATAGTCCGTATATTTAACGTTGCAATGTCAAAAGTCCAATGGCAGCCTGATCTAACCCGGTGATTCTTAGCACCCTCTGCCTTGGGGCAGGTCTTCCCGCTGCCGTAGGTAGTTGCCCCTTGGCCTCCGGGGAATGAGGGCCGTGTTTGAGGTTGTACTGTCATATTTCAACATACTGAAATACCATGTTGAAGGTATGGACCGTAATCTGCCACGCTGGTCCAATGCGGGTTGGCAGATTTTGGATCATGTTAGTCTGAGGCCTCCGCTTTGACCTGTCCGCCAGGGGTGACCCTCCCAGGAGCATAGACTCCAGACGGCATAGCTCAAAGCTTCATTGCCCTACTCAAACCCCTTTACCACGTCAAGGTCTGATCCACAAAGGGATATATATATATATATATATATATATATATATATATATATATATATATATATATATATATATATATATATATATATATATATATATCGATTTTTGGAATGTATATATCCTGAATCACATATATGATTTTTATCCTGAAAAAATAAAATCGCAGAGTGTCCACTTGTAAAAAATACTAATAAGATTTATGTAACTGTGATTTTCCATGGACAATAGTTTGTAGTTATGGACCAATTTTACTTGTACCAATTATTAAAAGGGATTTAAGATGCTCATCGGTTAACTTAGATCTGTAAACATTCTTTGTGTACTTCATCTTGGAGAATGTTTTCTCACACAAGTAAGTAGTACCAGAAACAAAAAACAGCCCATGAGAAAATGTATGCAAATTATCATATTTTACTATTAGAAGACTTATAAAATTCCAATAAAAATGAGTTTGATATTTGTTCTTAATTATATTACTACAGCGTAAATCAATAATTTCCATTTGAGGTTCCGGGGGCTAGGGTTTCAATGTCAGCATCAAAAGGATTTTGAAAAATCTTAATTTCATTCGCAATGACATCAAAGTCTGAGAAACGAATATCAAAATTTATCTTCAAAGCACTCAAACCTTCGTTTGCAAAATCGACGGGACTCAGTCCCATTAGTGCGAGTGAATATTTTACATAGTTTAAATGTGTGAAACATTTTTTACGTAATTGTGATTGAAACAGTATTATTTTCTGTCGGAACGGTTTGATATTAGTATATAAGTCAGGGAGAAGCTGGTTTTCAACTTGTAATAAAATGCTAACTTCTACAGCTATTCGCTATTTTGTAAGCTGGCGATGCTTTTCATTTAAACAAAATTCGATCTCTGCTCGAAGTTCATAAAAACGCCGAAGGACTTTTCCGTAACTAAGTCAGCGTACGGCAGTACGATACGGTAAGGTACAATACGGTAAGGTACAATACGGTCATTTTCTCCAATCTCTTCAATAATATCGCGGAACTGTCGATGATTCAGCCCAGTGGATCTGATGAAATTAACATCTAATATTAATGGTTTTAAAACTTCAGACATATGCATATTTTCCGCACAAGAACTGTTGATGAACCACCAATATTTTTCTACCGCCTTTGACAAAACGGTAACCAATACTTTATTTTTACCACACATGTTTTTTTCCTCCATCAGTTGTAATAGATGTCACGTTTTTCCATCGAAGGTTTTTCTTCTTCATACACTTTATAGCTTTTATCTACAGTATCTGACACATTCGTTGACTCATCTAAGGCCAGAGAAAACCCCTCAAGATGTCTATTTTTGTCAGACAGTTGAAATCATATATTTTCTTCGATGTTTTGTACTCTCCGAGCCACGGTGTTTGCTGACAAACTGGCAGTTTTATTTAAAACAAAGGTACCGTAAATGTACCGAAAAGGTACATTTATTTAAATGTACCTTTTCGGGACACATTTCTTCGGCTACTGCAATTATGCATTCTTTGATCATTTCTCCATCGGTGAATGGTTTTCCACGTTTTGCGATTTCAAGAGCCACACGAAAACTGGCACGAGTTGCAGTCTCTTGTTCAGTATTGACTTTCTTAAACAAAGATTGTTGAAATTTCAATCCGCGCTTCAAAATATAAAATTTTTCTGTTTGCAGAGTTCCTGCATAATTTGTGTAATTTTGAAAATGTTTTGTTTCATAATTACGTTTAATGTTGTATTCTTTGAGAACGGCTATGGTTTCATTGCAAATCAAACATGGCGCCTTATTACTGGGCTCAATCACGAAATATTGAAAGTTCCACTGATCTTTGAATGATCAACATTCACTGTCTATTTTTCGCTTCTTTTCCATACTAGTAAATCACACACAAAAACAAGTCAAATCAAAATACTGGGAGTTGGTCGGTTCGAAGATATCTTTTAAAAGGGATTACGCACTACTTTATTCCATAACAGACAGTTTCACTTCCTTCGCCTTCCCTAGGCAGACTAACTCGCGGTCTAGCCTTTTTAGATCCCAATTAGAGCCACCTCGAACTGAGTGGAATACATCAGAACTTTATCGAACCAACGAGGTTTTTCACAAATGTTTAATTGTTACTGCGCTTTCGAAAGTACTACTAGTGCTATCTGTTAGCGATAGAGAGTATTACCACTACGTATTTCCACTTTTGACTACCAGATGTCGTCAAGTGTCACGGTCATAGCAATACACAATAGTAATTGAACTAGCGAATTTAGCAAGCATATGCTCATTTAGGGCGCGTACTCGACGACTAGTTTAGAAATTATATATAATGGCAGGAAAATTAAAACAGTTCTGACCCTTGGAACTTACTGGAGTAAACAGTATGGCCCTAGGGCTGGAAAGTTTGGAGACTCCTATTTTAAACGACCGTAATTTTCTTTTGAAGCAATCTTGGTACTCAATTTAAGGAAGTGCATCAAAAGACGATGCTCAGAATCATGTCGCCTTTTCTGTTACTTTGTTATTGTTACTTTCAGTTCTGGCAATAGCCTTTAGTCAGAAGGTGGTGAAGCATCAGGTCACTTTTTTTTGGCCAAGAAGTTTTATACCCTCCATTTTCATAAATTTTCTATTGATATGAAATGTATAGTCGATTTAAAAATAGCAGTGAGGTCTTCAATGATGGAGCTCTGCAATTAAGTATATTTAATATATGTTTATTAACACTAAAAGTTTCTGTGGTACTTTTACCAAACTTAAAATAAACTTTAGTGTTTTTTGACCGAAGCTCCAAAGGTACTTACTTATTTACAATGGCGCTACAGCCCAAATTGGGCCTTAGTTTCCTGTGGTTCTTCCGCCGTTCTTCCTCCCCTCTCCATTCTTTTCGGTTCAGTGCCCGCGTCCTCCATTTTAAAAATCTTAGCATTGATTTACTGTCTGCGTCAATAGATTCCTCCCAGCGTTTAAGAGTTTTTCCAATTGGGTTTAGTTCATTGACTTCCCCTCTTAGTGTGCGTTTGGGAATACTTCTGTTATCACCCTCACAGGTCCGAGGATTCTTCGGAAGACCTTTCTTTCAACGGCGTTAAATAATTTTGTGGACGCCTGAGTTAATGTTCACGTTTCGTTGCCATAGCGTAGCACCGATCTTATAATCGTTTTATATAGTTTTGTTTTCCTGTGCACGTTTTTGTTTTTTATTATTGGAAGTACCCAATAATACGTCTTATTTGCCATTATTATTCTTCTTTTAATTTCGATGGGTTCGCTTCCATTCTTCGATTAGTTTGCCCCTAGGTGTGCAAAGTTGTCTACGTTTCCGAGGTTAAGGTCTCCTACTGTAATATTTTGTCTGATTGACGTCTTTTTCCTAGTTTATGTCATAATTTTTGTTTTGTACGTACTCGTACTACTGTAAACCAGATTCTTGAAAGATTTTTCTTTAAATTCAGTAAATTATTCTATTGTATATCTAACTCATCTTGTGATTGCCATATATGCCTTATTGCCATTCTCCTTTAATTTGATGTTTTTAAAGACAGATGATTGATAATGGCAAATCATCTGTTCTTTGTTGAATTTACTCGAAGCTTACTACTTTTTAAATGAATAATTATATTCGAGGGCAGTTAGCGAATTTTTATTTCGAATGTCATTTATTGTCATTGAATACTAAGTTTCAAATATATGACTTGTTTCGTTCCAGTATTACTTTTAATTTGTAGTGACGTTTGCCATTATATTTATTAAAAAGTGGATAAAAATTAAATTAGACCTATCTGAAAATACAGTATCTCTGTAAAAAGAATGTATTGCAATATATTTTGCAATATACACCTTCACATCAAGTTAGAAAAAAAATGGTCTCTTGATTGTAAATGCATACGTACAGGGTGATTTTTTAGTCTCTCCGAATTTTAAATTCAAATAAAACAACAACCAAATTAGACGCCTGGAAACTATTTATTTTATTTGAAAGCATTCAATGACAAATGCATGACAAAGCGCATTCTGTTAATTCAATTCCCGGCCATCTTTCAAGCAATTGGGATCTTATATCCACAACGGTCTAAGTTCTGTTGGTTTTCACGGCGTCAATAGTTGCTGGTTTATCGGCAACCGAAGATTTATCAAATCCTAAACAAAATAATCAAAAGGCGTTAAATCACCATGACCTTGGTGGCCAATTAACAGGTTCGTTGCTCGAAATTAAAAGTTTCTCACCGAAATAAGTTTTTCACCGAATTGTCCATCAATAAATCGATTATTGCGTTGGCTGTATGACATGTGGAGTTGTTCTGTGGAGCCACATCTCCTCCAAATCAATAATATTTAAATTCGGAATTAAATAATCCACGTAGTCGAGTAACAAGGGCCAACTTCCTGATAATGGCGACGAATTAATAAATTTGGATTTTCATTAACATTGTCAGCAATATCGGCGATATTTTCTTCAAAACGTACATTTTTTACTTGTTTTTGTTTTAATATCGAGCAGCGTGAAATGCGTTCGGAATATATCGATAATTTGGCGAATACGTCAGGAAGTTCAAATTCCCGAAGTGCTCTAGAAGTTTAACGCATAGAATGCTACTTTTGACAACAAATTTCGAAAATTTGCAGGTATTGTTCTGATGTTCAACCTTTCATAATGGTTTCGCAGACTATTGAGACAGATTTACATATTTACGCATACTCATGGTTTGTTTGACGGCAACCGCAATCGAAAGTTCGAACACACTAAAAAATCACCCATTAGTACGTGTGGGAGCACCAGAAACATTCATTGGAAGAATCATGATCAAAGAACATGTTAATTTGACCTATAACATTATGATATTGAAAAATTAAAATAAAATAAAATTAACGGAAAAAAATTGTAGAACACCTGGATCGATTATTTTGATTCAGAGCCAATAGTACGACGTATAGAATGGTGGCTAACGTAGATAACTCTAAAGATTTTGCAATCGTGATAGTTTAATGTTGCGTTAATGTGGCAATTAGATCCTGTAAACAGCATTGAAAGGTTAACAAGACATTAAGTAGTTTTGCTTCTATAGTGCTTTAAAGTAAAGTAAAGTAAAGTGTTTGGGTTAAAGGCGCATCAGCAACTAGGCTATTTAGCGACTGGACCTACAGCTTAACGTGGGTTCCGAACCACGGTCATCAGCTTCCGACAAACCCAGGCCAGCACCCCCCTCGGGCTATAAACCCTTGGTTATGTGCCTACCCATAAGTCTATCAGGAAACCTACCGACTGGCGAGTGACCAACGTAGAACACTTCTCAGAAGGCAATCACAAACATTTAGAAAAGATAAACGGACAGAAGAAAGAAAAATAACCATCCGAGCGCTGGAATCGAACCAGCTACCCCTCCAGCGCGGATTCGGCAAAGCAGACGCTCTTACCGCCGCACCAACGCGACCGGCGCTTTAAAGAATTACGAACAAATGCAATTATTGCCTGAGCATTTTCTTGCCATGATTTTTTATTATTCTACATCTATTTTTAGCTCAACGACAATCCATCGCAAATTTTCATTCCGCTTTTGGTTATGAAACACTATCCAATCGATGGGTTTATAGCTGGTTTGTAGAACTTAAGTACACAGTATGTCGGAAAAATAGCAGAACTTTTTATATATAAAAAAAACAATTAGTTATTTTACCAAAATATATTTTTTTTATTTAAAATACATCAATTCCACATTCATACATCTCTGGGCACGTTCAACCAATGCTAACATATATTTTTTTATGTCGTTTTTCGAAATCACCTCAATTACCTTCGTCACAGCTTTTTGGACTTATTTAACACTTTCATAAAACGTTCCTTTCATGGCCAGTTTGAGTTTCGGGAATAGAAAATACGGAGGAAATACCGTCGGAGATAAATCAGGCGAATACAGAGGATGTTGAAGTACATAAACTTGTTTTACGCCAAAAATTCACGAACAGCGACGATCCTCTGAGGTGGTGCATTATCGTCCAATAAAAATCAACTTCCTGGCGCTTGATATTCGGTCCTCACTCGAAGGATTCTCTTCCACAAACGCTGCATAACACCCAGATAAAATTCACCAGTGACATTTTGACCCTGTAGATCGAATTCCGAAGAATAATACCTTTAGACTCGTAAAAACAAATTAACATTGTTTTCTCTCGTGACTTCTGGAAACGCAATTTTTTCGAGCTTGGAGAGCTTGAGGACTTCCACCTGGCCCTTTGGCGCTTTGTTTGAGGATCGTACTTGAAGTACTAATTCCCATCCCAAGTTAAATCGAGTCCAGGAATGTGCAGTTTCATCTGGGAGTTTTAATAAGATCCTTGCAATGTTCACGCGAGCAATTTCTTAGTCCTCATTTAAGGCGTGAGACACAAATCGAGCACAGAATTTCCGTTTGATAAAAATCTTTATCAACATTTCGTGTATCATATCTCTGATCGCATTTAGTTTCTTCGCTATCCTTCTTACAGTCGAATTCGCATCGTAGAAGTTTTCATTTCCCGCACTTTTTCCACTAACTCTTCGCTATTTTAGTTTTTTGGGCAGTTTTGCTTTGGGTCGTTATCCAAAGCATCACGGCTATCCTGAAATCGCTTACATCACTCCAACACGGGTGTACGGGGTAAGCAATTTTCACCATAAATTTTTTCATTATTTCAAATGTTTCTCTAAAAGTTTTACTGAGCTTAAAACAATATCTAACATTACCTCTGTGTTCTATCGTGTTTTTGTGAAGTGACAAACGGTACTGTCACTTTAAGCGCTATAACTTGGTAATCCGTTGCTCGATTCTAATGATGGTAGTCTCGTTTTATAGTGAAGATATACAGCTTTTAGATTATATATTGTTTCAATAGATGGCTGTAGTAGTTTTCTTTAAATTTAAAAAGTTCTGTTATTTTTCCAACATAGTGTGTATAGACGCATAAGTTTTAGTGATGGATTTCGTGAAAATCCTCCATCAACATCTGTTTTAAAATTAACATCGACGCTGGAAGAAAAATTACGACATATTAAACTTTACAATTGAACTGGAACTCAAAAAAATCACTTTAATTGGTGCAAGCAAATACTCAAACGATTTAACAAGAAATTATAACCTTGCTGAGCGGTATCGTTACAGGTGAAGACAAATGGATATGTTCGTAAAGTTCAGGAGTGAACTGTTAAAATTGATACAATTGAATATGCCGACTTGTATGCAATAATTTTTCAACCAAGTCATCGGTGAATTTAGTAAAGATAATTCAAATCGTCACATAATCCTTCATTATGATAATGCCAGTTTTCAAAGAGCACTCAAGCAATAGACATTTTGGAGGAAAAAATATAACATATTAATGACTTACATTTATTTCTTTTTGTTCTCGAACATCAAAAATGAGATATGTGGTGTGGTAGTCGATTGATAAGAACTGTGAGTCCTATGTATATGATGTTTCGAAATTTGCCACTTATAATAAGTGATTTGAATACAGTAATGCCATCGTAAATCACTTCCATCAAATTGACAATTTTTATATAAAATTAATAATGAGCTATGAAGCTTATTAAGTATTATTTTTTTATAAGGATTTTTGAAGGAAAACCTTTACAAAAATAAGTTTCAAACCATACAGCAACTCAAGAATTACGTGAGTGTTGAAGTCAGTGCACACTTGATATGTTGACAAAACTTATGGAAAAGATGTTAAAAATGACACAAAATTGCATTGCTGCTAATGGTTCACATAATTTTCAAAAATTAATTAACACCCAATTTGAAGACTAAAGACTATGATATGTTTATGAAATAAACATATCATAGAAAAAAATGTCTATTTCTTTTAAAAGTTATAAATAATGAAAATAGTAGCGTGACACTTGTCCTACCCGTTTTATGCAAAGGGAGAATATTTGTTATTATTATTGTTATTAGTATTATTTATAATCTGACGACTCTATCATAATCCGATATTATGCAGAACTTATGCCAAAAGAATGTGAAGCAATTATAGAAAAAAGACAGAACAAATTGAATTTAAGCATTATATTTTTCCAGAATAACGCTTCCTCTTAAAAAACACAATGTTGCTTGCAACATCTTCCTTGTTATCCAAATTTGAGCCTCAGTGATTATTTTTGGCCCTGAGGTATTTTTCCCTAATTTATAGTAAACGGCATGACAAACAACGAATTAAAAAAAGAAAGAGTCATTGTTCTTACGTCCTTACATCAAATAAATTAGATTTTTAGGATATGTTGAACTTTTTTCTATGTTCAATGTTCTCCTTACCTTAAATAAATTTGTTTTCTAGGATATGTTGAACTTTCTTCTATGTAGAAGCAATAATTCGTTAAACCTTCTCTTATATCGCATATAGAAGGACAAACTGTAAGACGCGGGGCATTTAATGTAGAAATATATGTTGAATAAAAATTTATAACAATATTTGAATTTTATATATTCTGATAAAAAATCCTTTAAAAAATGCATATCGATGTTCACAGGATCGACATCTAGGCGGCAAGGAAATGACCCGTTTTTAATTTGTTAAAGGAAATGAATACTAGATTTCAATATAATGAAGTGATGTGTTGACATAACTGTTATTGACTTAATATCAATTTCAATCGCTGAAAAGTTCTTTAGAAAAGCTTCAGGATTTTATGAAACTATTTAAAAAGATGCCAAGGCGATGCGATATCGGAAATAGCATTCACTGCGAGTTTGATTAAATCTTTTAGACGAAAGAAAAAAAATTACGAAAAAGATCTCTAAGAATATAATTTCTAACTGGAATCAATAGTTGGAGCAAACATATATACAGTTATGGCCAAAAAATAAGAGTATTATTTAGAAATCATAAGTTTATTTTGTATCAACGAATAAACTAGAACAGAACAGCTTATATAGACACCAAATGAAAAAATCGACATATATATATCAAATAAATGTAAACAAAGAAATAATTCAATAAATATGAACTTAAAAATAAGATTTGTGTATAACTTTAGAATGACTCAATAATAATTCCCACAATATATCTGTTTTGTCGAGACGATTGTTTATAGCTATGCCAGGATGCGATAGTCGGCGCTGTAATCAAGTTATTAACAAACTTTATATTTATACATATAACATCAATTCTGTGTTATTGCGCCAATAAACTAAATATTTTCATTATTTCTTCTTAAAAAAAGGAATTTAATATCAATTATAAAACCACCCCTAAAAAACCCATCCCTTACATTCGAGGGCACATGTTTCGTCTATCGGTGGTTAGACTAATCAGGGTACCGACATATGCTCTCTCGCCAAGAATAGGCGGACCTTATCCATAATCACACAACTCATATTTTCGCCGACTTCAGAAAACAAGAATTTTTCTACGTTTTAACGTATTTACCCTGCTGTCCAATACATTTAGACCAATAACATTTTATCTTATTAGTACCTTCAGAATAATGCGATTTGTCTAAATCTATAAAATAAACGGTTGTCTCAGCTTTGACCTTATCATCTTCTTATTTGAAGGGAATCTTCGACCAGCGAGCTATTTCTTGAAGCCAATAAACGTGGCATACATAGAGCGGGAAGCTTTATCATACCCAAAACATTTTGTAAATTGTAGAGGAATTGTAAATTGTAGGAGGATTTCGCTGCGCTCCATTTAATAAATCATAGCAAATATCATATCCATTTGGTTATACTTGTGCCATCTCTATATACTATCGAAAATGACCCTCGTTCATAGAAAATTTCATTTGTCTTATAGCTCAAGCCCCATATACTTCAACCCCTCAATATCCTTAAATGGCTGTCTCATAAAAACTATGGCCTTATTATTACATACTTACAAAGTCATTCTGCTTGCTCCTATTACCTTCATTCCCTGGAGACTATACAAAACTCTGACAAAACTCTGTCCTCAGAATAGCGTTGGATGCTTTCAAGTCGAGCCTCATACCTAGCCTGCAATGCCTAGCATACATAGAACTCTTAAGACTTCATAGATCCATGCTCCTACTTTTCTTTGTAACTCTAGTCAGCTTCTTTCCTTCCTCACCAACCCATATTGGTTAGGAGGAAAACATGTTCCACATATAAAAACCTCGATTGGCGTTTTCGCGATTTATTATCTAATATAAAACTTACCCCAATAGTTTTCTTTCTCTTTTCTCCTTCAGCTAACCCTCCTTAGTTATTTCCCAATTTTCTTTCGATTCCTCTCTCCTACGACATGATAATATGTCTTTCTCGTCAAGACATCTTCCGGTCCTTATTCCACAATATTCGAACATCCTTCATATTACCTACTATTGACTTATGGTTCCAGCTCATTAGCTAGAGGCAGTACAGCGTTTTTCCCAAAAAAAATCTTCTCTCTAAATTCTCTAAATTTAGCCTTCCTATCTGCCCAAGCATTTTATCTGCTGTGCTATTTGCTCTCATGAGGCCGTTAAATTCATTCTACTTTGACAATCTGCAATTGGTTTATTTGTACTGACTTCCTCGGCTCCCTTCTAGAAAAGCCTTTGTCCTCCGTTTACTACATAATAAAATTCATGATCTTTAGTATTTCTTTTCCTCTAAATCCTACTCTATTATATTGCGGACGATCTGGCCAAGGAAGAAGCGATAAGTGGATCCACGATTACTTCCATTCTTTTTTATAAGGATTTCTTTCCTTGCACAATAATCAACATTTGGATCCTGATAGCCCTGTTCAGCGAAATATACTTGATAATAAGCTGCAGCAAATCAAATTAAAAGTTCTTCTCCTCCATAATTTCTTCGCTCCCAAAAATGAAAAAACCTCTTTTTGTGGCACTCTCTTATCGATCTTTCACCTCTTAACATAGTGTCTATTACTTTCTAGTTATTGTCTTTGGCATGGGGTCTTCGCTTTGGTTAGGGATGTTTTTCAAAACACTGAAATATAAATGTTTATATTGTTGCTCTTATAACTGATATTTTAGTCACTTTTCCTAGTTAGATCATGTTCCATCCCACTATATTTTTACATTTAAATTAATGATAGCCAGATATTTTGTACTCGATGCAAACAAAACATTTTAATATTTCTTATATTTCTTATATATTTATATTTCTTATATATTATTTATAACTCTCATATACATTAAACTTCTCATGCAGGATATTCTGCTGATGCCGGTAAAAACGTTTTAGTACATTGCTAATTGCACCTGTTAAAAATATTGATAAATGGTTGTTTGAATTTTAATATTATTGAGTTGCAAGTCAATTTTAACATATTATAAGGTATTTTAATTTTTTAAAGGTTAGATAATGTTAATTAGAATTTTAATCGAAATTAAGACATTAGAGAAAATATTTATATTAGAGACAATATTTTTACTTTCTGTCACTACTTGTTGTGTTTTTAAATTATAACATCTATTTATGTTCGTTATTAATTTTTTGTTACGTGTTACACTAAGAATATTCATAATTCCTAATCAATGACGCTTTCATCGCACGTCACTGTACTATCTGATTGCCTTCCAGGTGATAGCCATCGTCTCAATCTTGTTTATTGTTCTGTCAACGATAGCTTTGACATTGAACACAATACCGAGCATGCAGGTGAACGATGAAAAGGGCAACTTCCAAGATAATCCCCAGCTGGCCATGGTGGAGGCTGTCTGCATAACGTGGTTCTCCTTGGAGTACATTCTACGGTTTAGTGCGTCGCCAAATAAATGGAAATTTTTTAAAGGGGGATTGAACATAATCGACTTGTTAGCCATACTGCCTTATTTTGTGTCGTTGTTCTTATTAGAAACGAATAAAAACGCCACCGATCAGTTTCAAGACGTACGCAGGGTGGTGCAGGTGTTTAGGATAATGCGAATTTTACGTATATTGAAATTAGCCCGACATTCGACCGGTTTGCAATCGTTAGGTTTTACGTTACGCAACTCGTACAAAGAACTGGGTCTGTTGATGCTGTTCCTCGCTATGGGCGTATTGATATTCTCTAGTCTTGCGTACTTTGCGGAAAAAGAAGAGCCCGGTACCAAGTTTATATCGATACCGGAGACTTTTTGGTGGGCTGGTATCACCATGACCACCGTCGGCTATGGGGATATTTATCCCACAACTCCCTTAGGAAAAGTAATAGGAAGCGTGTGCTGTATTTGCGGTGTGTTGGTGATCGCGTTGCCCATTCCCATCATAGTTAACAATTTTGCCGAGTTTTACAAGAACCAGATGCGACGAGAAAAGGCGTTGAAACGGAGGGAGGCGTTGGAGCGCGCTAAGAGAGAAGGCAGCATCGTTTCCTTCCATCATATCAACCTTAGGGATGCATTCGCCAAGAGTATGGATTTGATTGATGTGATAGTCGACACAGGTAGGTCCAATTAGCAAGTCAACTTTTTATTTCATTCAACATCTTGCTCGACGCCGGTAATTGATATTTGCTGGAGATTATCGCCTAAATGAAATTAATAAGGAATAAAGGAAAACAAAGTTTGAAAGTAAATATACTTAGCTTAACAGTAAAATTTGTGACTTCAAACAATGAGAAATATTTGATATTTAAAACACATGCATTAGGGTGGTCCTAATTTACAATACAAACATTTTGCGTTTTTTTTTGCTCTTACCCTCCAGTATTATGATAACATCAATAAAACATTTATCCTCCAAATTTCAGCTTAATCAGTTAATATTGACACGTGCGTCAAAGCCCACAAAGTTGTTTCATTTATTATACGGATATTCCGAACTACCCCAAATTTAGAAGAGGAATGTTCTGTAGGTATTGTCTAAAAACTTGTAGGTAAGCGCGGAAAAAAGTATTAATAATGCAAATAAGGACCAGCCTAATATGTATATTCAGATATGTGATTGTGGTATTTTGACCTCAGTATGTTTTAATGGTATTGAAATTTGAACTTATAGACAAAGAATATTACCTAGCAACACTTTTAGTGTTGTGTACACAGTTAACGTGTGAAATTTGAATGAATCTTATGACATAATAGTTACACATTTTTTGTGTAAAAATGAATGCTAATAACCATTTTTATTCAACAATGACCTATAATACTGATATGATAAACCCATAATACTGAACCCACTATACTGTTCCTTCAAATGAGAGAAACTTCTGATGAGACACCCTGATATTTACCGTTAGATAAATATAGATATAGTGTTCAACATGTTCATTAAATCTGTATACGAACTATATCTTATAAGACCCGCCATTTTTTTTTATTTTATAATTTTGGTCTCCTTTAATTAATGCAATTTTTACAATTATATACGGGGTGACACGGGAACATATACGAGGTGAATAAATAAAGTAATGAAACTGATTTAGAAATAAATCAATTGAAATTACTATTTGATATAATCTCCTTCAAAGCAGTTACCTTGCGAAGCCACTGAGTGGAGGAAGGTAGCAGTGAACGTAGCAGGAACCTAGATTCTGGTATCGTCTTCTGTTAGTCGGTTACGGTCTTACAATGTTATCCAATGTCCCAAAATGTCCTGTCAGGTGTATTTGAATTTGAAAAAGGTCACAAGGACGGCGTCAAGTTTTATCAAAAACTAGTTAATTGATGAAATCGCTGGGTGGCAAGACGTATTGCTATGATGCAGCATCAAGGTTTTCTTGTTCGGTCTCAGACGAATGACCTTTTTGTGGAAGTCTTTCATGAACCCTTCAGTAAAAATTCTGGTTTACTGTTTGCCCTTGAAGTACAAATTCTTTATAGACGATATTCTGGATTTGTTTGGGCCGTGATGAAGTAGAAGTATGCCATTATTAGTTGTGCCGCCCGGTTTCCGGGTCGTAAAAACTTAAAACTTGCTATAAAACGTCAATACATGTTCCTCCTGTTATTCTTTTGATTCCGCTAAAGGTTTTCAGGGATCATTTTTGCCTAGATTTTCCCAATTCATTAGTCAAAGTCAACAAATGACCAGAACGCATAATATCTCAGATTCTGTGGACATTTTCATCTCCCGCTTCATGGTTCATCTTCAATCGTGTTTCGGCCTTCTGAGAATATCTTATTAAATCACCAGAAAATCTGGGTCGTTGGCAAAACACTGTTTCTATAGGCCTATTAAAGTTTTTCAAGAGTTTCCGTTTTCCGTTTTCAAAAAGTCATTGTGCCCACGTCTGGAACAAAACTTGATAGCATACCTTTTGCACGAAATATAGAGAAAAATGAGAGAGTTTCGAAATTAAAATTTTAAGCTCGTACTGAAGACGAAAGTTATATTGATCACATGGTTTCATTTTTATTGTCAATTGAAGCAAGAAAGTTTTGTTTATTTAGAAAAATGGAAAAAAGTGAGTTTCAAGTGGTAATTAAACACCTATATTTAAAAGGCTTAACACCGAAACAGATCAAAGCCGAGTCGGATGAAGTTCATTGCACGTCTGCTCCTGTATTTGCAACTGTTTATAATTGGGTAAATGAGTTTAAACGTGGCCGTACATCCACAAAAGATGAACATCATTCAGGACGTCCAGTGGAAGTGACTACTCCCGAAATTATTGACAAAATCCACGACATGGTTTTAAGTGATCGATGAATCAAAGTGAGCGAAAATTAAGGCTACAGGTTTATAAAAAAATCAGCAAGATGGGTGCCGCCTTTGCTCTCAGTGTAGAATAAACGGAATCATCTGGTCGACTCTGAGGCTGGTTTGGCTCTTTTTTGTCGTAATCGTGATGAGTTTCTGCGTCGATACATAACTATGGACGAAGCATAGATACACTACTACACTCCAGAGACAAAGGAACAATCAAAAACAGTGGATTTTTGAAGGCGAACGGGCTCTGAAGAAGGCGAATACTGTGAAATCGGCCGGCAAAATTATGGCTACAGTTTTTTGGGATGCACGTGGAATTAACTACACCGATTACTTGGAAATAGGAAAAATAATAACTGGAGAGCATTATGCGTCGTTATTGCACCGGCTGATCGCGAGAAATCAAGACAAGTCGTCCTCATTTGAAAAAATAAGATCCTCTTTCTTCAAGACAATGCTTAGGTGCACACCTGTATAGTTTCAGTGACCAAAATCATACTGCCATCTACACTGAGAGCGTTTGCTCTCATTAAATAAACGCAATCGTGTGGTCGATTCTGAGGCTGGTTTGGCACTTTTTCGTCGCAACCCTGATGAGTTTCTGAATCGATACATAACTGTGAACGAAACATGGATACACTACTATACTCCAGAAACAAAGGAACAATCAAAACAGTGGGTTTTTGAAGGCGAACGGGCTCTGTTTTTCACAGTTTTTTTGGGATGCACTCGGAATTACTTGGATTACTTGGAAATAGGAAAAATAATAACTGGAGAGCATTATGCATCGTTATTGCACCGATTGAGCGAAGAAATCAAGAAAAGTCATCCTCATTTGAAAAAGAAAAAGATCCTTTTCCTTCAAGATAATGCTTAGGTGCACACCTGTCCATTTTCAATGATCAAAATCATGGAATTAAAATTCAAATTATTACAACATCCACAGTATTCACCGGATTTGGCCCCCAGTGACTTTTTTTATTTCCAAACTTTAGGAAATGGTTCAGCGGACAACGGTTCACATCGAATGAGGAGGTCATCTCCCAAGGTGCCTATTTTGCGGATCTTCCAAAATCGTACTATTTAGGCGGCTTAAAAATCTTGGAGAAGCGTTTGGAAAAGTGTGTATATATATATATATATATATATATATATATATATATATATATATATATATATATATATATATATATATATATATATACATAAATATAGAGCTAAAAGGAGATTATGTTAAAAAATAAAAAAAATCTATTTAAAATTATTTGTTTTTCTATATTTTTCTAATGACTTATTGAACGACCCTCGAATATGGTACAAAAGTGAGCATATACCATCAGTTTTTCAAAATTTTTCATTTAAATGAGATGCAGAGTAGATTTAGAAGTGCTAATGAGTCCCTCGTGGTATCTAACAGACACACAACCATCAATTAGAGTAAATTCAGTTAGTTTGCGTACATTTTCTTAAGTTATTTATTAAAATATTTTGTTATCAGATGCCAATCAAATATGTGCAATCATCTCAGTTTTTATTACACTTTTCGGATTTTTTATCATTGTCAAAAAAGCGAATAATAAGGTAAGGAATCCACGCAGTGTCTGTTCTTAATATAGTAGGTCTTATATAATATTCTGTTTCATCTGTCTAATTTTTCAATTTTTACCAAAAATTCATTCCATAGGCTGATTTTTTAGTGCGTCCGAACTTTAAATTCTAATAAAACAATAACCAAGTTATGGTAGATGTTTTGAAAGTATTTATTTTATTTGACATAACATTTAATGGCATTAATGTTTGAAAACAATTTTGGATAAATGTCTGCCGCGGCTACTTCTGACAAAGCGCATTCTGTCGATCTCAATTTCCGACCACTTTTTTAAGCAATTAGGGTCTTATGTGTGCAATTGTCCGAGTGCTGGCTTCCAAGGCGTCAATTGTTGCTGTATTATCGGCATAGATCAAATATTTAACATAACCTCAAAGAAAATAATCTAAAGGCGTTAAATAACACGACCTTGATGGCCAATTAATAGGTTCGTTCTTCGAAATAATTTTTTATCGAATTCTTCCCTCAATAAATCGATTGTTGTGAATGTATGTCATGTAAAGCCGACCTGTCGGAACCATATCTCCAGATAAATACCATTCATATTCGAAATGAAATAATCCACGTAGTCGAATATCAAAGTCCAACATCCTGCGATATGACGACGAAGTTCAGATTCACGAAGTGCTTTATAAGATTGGCGTACAGAACATTGATTTTGATAATACATTTCGACAGATTGCCAACGTTGCTATGATATTAAATGTTTCTTGATAATTTGCCAGAGTATTGACACACAGATTGACAGACTTTCGCGCCAATTCACAGTTCGTTTGACAGCGACCCTGTTATCCTGGGTATCCTGACAGGATATGCTGTTGTATTGATCTAGTAATACTATAATCATGGTCAAAATCTTCTTAGATCGCCCCTGTAAAGTATTATCTTATGTATTTTTTAGTAAAGATTACTCGTTGTTTCTTATTGGTATAACTAAAATATTTGATAAAAGACGCAATTATGTCATTCTTAAGTGTATTCAACATCACTGATTATATCTCAGGTATGCTTGCTTATAATTAATTACACCGTCGGGCAAAATCACTTTTATATATTTTGTAGCCCATTCTGGCCGCTTTTCGATCAATGCATGGTTTAGATTGATCATTTGTTGATGGTAGCGAACGGTAAACTACTTCACCTGGTTTCGGAAGCTCAAGGTGCACGATATTCTTCTGATCCCACTAAATACACAGCATTGTCTTTTTTCCAAAGCGATTCGGTCTAGCTATCGATGTTGCACACCATTTTTGGCTTTTCCATCTGTCTGTCATTCAGTTGAGGTGATATCCATTTTCCAGCCTTCCGGATCTTTCCTATATCATGCAGACGATCAATATGGTTCGACGACGAACATTTAGCTTCTCTGCCATTCGTTGTTAAGTTTGCATGTGGGCTTCTTGCAAGAATTCGGAATCTTCAAATTTTTTGAATTGACCTTGGCGTTCTTTGTTTTGAAGTCGAAATCGCCACTTTTGAATCATCTAAACCAACGACCACAAGCGTCTTGCGTTGGGACATTGTCACCGTAAGTTTCCACAAATATACGATGACTTTCACTTGAATTTTTCTTTTGATTGAACAAGAAAAGCAGTACGTGCCGCAAATGTTCGATATTTGGCTCTAAACTCGACAAACACACACGAAAAAAATATGACGCTAATTTGAAATCATTTAAATATCAATAGCGTTATGAAAGGTCCTGTCGTAGTAACAAAATGATATAGGAGGTTAGACTGTGAACCTATTTCCGTTCCAGCATCATTTGTTAAAAAAAAACGAATTTTTAACCGCCACACCTGGTAAGTGTCTACCAGTTTAAATGTCTACCAATTTAAATGTCTACCAGTTTAAATGTCTACCAGTTTAAATGTCACATTACTTTAATATTGGATATTGTCATTTAGGTCCTTGTTATTGTTAAGAGATGTTTGTAAACATCTCTTTTAACATAACCCTAAAGTGATTCACTCTATTTAGGAAATTTGTTGGCTAGCAAGTTGATTGTTGCAATCAACGTGCAACACCATTCGATCACAGGGAGTTGATAATCATTTTGGTTTGTTCAATAATTTGTTGTGTATTTAAATGGCAAACAAATCTCTCATATACGGTGACTATTCAAGAGGATTGTTTTGGTTTGCTTTCTACAAAATATGTATGTTATATTTGTACATCTTAAAGCAAAATGCCAACATTTTATTAAATCAGTTGATCCTAAATCAGCCCAAAAGATGAATTTATATACGGTAATTTTTCTTCTGTATTTACAAACTCCTTTTATTTAACATTTCAGATCATTGCCAGTTAAAATCTATAGCACTTTCTTATTATACTGAGATGTTTTGCCTGTCGTTTATAATAAACGACAGTAAAAAATAGATAATTTGTAAGAATTCTGAAAAAAAATATGTCTATTTAAAAGTGATACTCTTTAAGTGACGAAATCGTTAAGTCATGGTGATACCATAAAATAAAAATAAATATTTTGTTGTATATTTTCTTTATTTAAATTATTAAATAATGTAATCGAGTAAATGAGACCAGAATGTATGAATTGCACTATCAGATCATAATTTGTTTTACAATTATTTGAAGAGTTTTCTCTCAAATGGTTGTGCAAATTACTTACTTGAATTTCTTTAAAAGGTGATTAATTTTCAGTTTAAGATTAAGACTTTCATTTACTACATATATATGGAAGTAATATTTTTTTCAAATTTGCTTAAAAATGTAGCGAATTACCTAAACTTATAAAATATTTTTCAAATATTGAAATTATAGAAAAAGTTATGAACCAATTACGGCCACTAAATTTTCTCTGTGCTATCTATATCTGTCATATAAACAAAATAATAATTCAATATTTTACAGTTTAATATTATAATGCGATAAAAATATGTATCATAATTTTTTTAATTTATGAGAATTTAAGTTTTTAAACCTATTAAATGATTTAATAATTTCTATATGCTGTGATTTATTTTCGATTAAATAGAATAATATTTTGAATTTAAAAATTTTTTTGTCGTTTTTCGTTAAAAGTAGTTTTCGTCGAGTAGTTGTCGAGTACTGTACTAGTACTAGTCGAGTTATGTCGAGTAATGCAAACATTACTCGACATAACTGTAACTCGACATAACTGTCCAACATACAAATTTCAATAGGCCCGATGCTCTATAATATATATATATATATATATATATATATATATATATATATATATATATATATATATATATATATATATTGATATATATATATCAAGTATATATAATATACTTGAATTCTCATAAATTAAAAAAATTATGATACGTATTTATATCGCATTATAATATTAAACTGTAAAATATTGAATTATTATTTTGTTTATATGACAGATATAGATAGCACAGAGAAAATTTAGTGGTCGTAATTGGTTCATAACTTTTTCTATAATTTCAATATTTGAAAAATATTTTATAAGTTTAGGTAATTCGCTACATTTTTAAGCAAATTTGAAAAAAATATTACTTCCATATATATGTAGTAAATGAAAGTCTTAATCTTAAACTGAAAATTAATCACCTTTTAAAGAAATTCAAGTAAGTAATTTGCACAACCATTTGAGAGAAAACTCTTCAAATAATTGTAAAACAAATTATAATCTGATAGTGCAATTCATACATTCTGGTCTCATTTACTCGATTACATTATTTAATAATTTAAATAAAGAAAATATACAACAAAATATTTATTTTTATTTTATGGTATCACCATGACTTAACGATTTCGTCACTTAGAGAGTATCACTTTTAAATAGACATATTTTTTTTCAGAATTCTTACAAATTATCTATTTTTTACTGTCGTTTATTATAAACGACAGGCACAACATCTCAGTATAATAAGAAAGTGCTATAGATTTTAACTGGCAATGATCTGAAATGTTAAATAAAAGGAGTTTGTAAATACAGAAGAAAAATTTCCGTATATAAATTCATCTTTTGGACTGATTTAGGATCAACTGATTTAATAAAATGTTGGCATTTTGCTTTAAGATGTACAAATATAACATACATAATTTGTAGAAAGCAAACCAAAACAATCCTCTTGAATAGTCACCGTATATGAGAGATTTGTTTACCATTTAAATACACAACTAAATATTGAACAAACCAAAATGATTATCAACTCCCTGTGATCGAATGGTGTTGCACGTTGATTGCAACAATCAACTTGCTAGCCAACAAATTTCCTAAATAGAGTGAATCACTTTAGGGTTATGTTAAAAGAGATGTTTACAAACATCCCTTAACAATAACAAGGACCTAAATGACAATATCCAATATTAAAGTAATGTGACATTTAAACTGGTAGACATTTAAACTGGTAGACATTTAAACTGGTAGACATTTACCAGGTGTGGCTGTTAAAATTCGTTTTTTTTAACAAATGATGCTGGAACGAAAATAGGTTCACAGTCTAACCTCCTATATCATTTTGTTACTACAACAGGACCTTTCATAACGCTATTGATATTTAAATGATTTCAAATTAGCGTCATATTTTTTTCGTGTGTGTTTGTCGAGTTTAGAGCCAAATATCGAACATTTGTGGCACCTACTGCTTTTCTTGTTCAATCAAAAGAAAAATTCAAGTGAAAGTCATCGTATATTTGTGGAAACTTACGGTGACAATGTCACCGACTTGTGGTCGTTGGTTTAGATGATTCAAAAGTGGCGATTTCGACTTCAAAACAAAGAACGCCAAGGTCAATTCAAAAAATTTGAAGATTCCGAATTCTTGCAATTGCGAATTGCAAGCTTTCTTGCAAGAAGACCACATGCAAACTTAACAACAAATGGCAGAGAAGCTAAATGTTCGTCGTCGAACCATATTGATCGTCTGCATGATATAGAAAAGATCCGGAAGGCTGGAAAATGGATATAACCTCAACTGAATGACAGACAGATGGAAAAGCCAAAAATGGTGTGCAACATCGATAGCTAGACCGAATCGCTTTGGAAAAAAGACAATGCTGTGTATTTAGTGGTATCAGAAGAATATCGTGCACCTTGAGCTTCCGAAACCAGGTGAAGTAGTTTACCGTTCGCTACCATCAACAAATGATCAATCTAAATCATGCATTGATCGAAAAGCGGCCAGAATGGGCTACAAAATATATAAAAGTGATTTTGCCCGACGGTGTAATTAATTATAAGCAAGCATACCTGAGATATAATCAGTGATGTTGAATACACTTAAGAATGACATAATTGCGTCTTTTATCAAATATTTTAGTTATACCAATAAGAAACAACGAGTAGTCTTTACTAAAAAATACATAAGATAATACTTTACAGGGGCGATCTAAGAAGATTTTGACCATGATTATAGTATTACTAGATCAATACAACAGGGTATCCTGTCAGGATACCCAGGATAACAGGGTCGCTGTCAAACGAACTGTGAATTGGCGCGAAAGTCTGTCAATTTGTGTGTCAATACTCTGGCAAATTATCAAGAAACATTTAATATCATAGCAACGTTGGCAATCTGTCGAAATTTATTATCAAAATCAATGTTCTGTACGCCAATCTTATAAAGCACTTCGTGAATCTGAACTTCGTCGTCATATCGCAGGATGTTGGACTTTGATATTCGACTACGTGGATTATTTCATTTCGAATATGAATGGTATTTATCTGGAGATATGGTTTTGACAGGTCGGCTTTACATGACATACATTCACAACAATCGATTTATTGAGGGAAGAATTCGATAAAAAATTATTTCGAAGAACGAACCTATTAATTGGCCATCAAGGTCGTGTTATTTAACGCCTTTAGATTATTTTCTTTGAGGTAATGTTACATATTTGATCTATGCCGATAAACCAGCAACTATTGACGCCTTGGAAGCCAGCACTCGGACAATTGCACACATAAGTACACACACACACATATATATATATATATATATATATATATATATATATATATACAATTTTTGTCGTTCTCTCATAATTGTAGCTCTGTCTCACAAATATCCAATTGGATTTTTTTAATTAGTACCTGATAGGTTTAGAATTGTTTTTATAACTACTTTTTTAATACTACCCCCATAGGAAGGACTGAAATGGTGTTAAATTATACTAGCTCGTAGGTCAGAGATTTAGTATCCTTGTGGGAAATAATGCTAACCATTCTATTAGGACATACTTTCATCAATAATTAATCCCATCTTCTTCAAAAAAGTACGGGACAATGATCCTTCATGATGATAAATTGTTATACAACAAATACATACATCACATTATACAACAAATTTCAGATAATACTTATTGTTGAGGTTGTGATACTAGTTTTATAATATTTTTCTTCACTCTGTATAGGACGATTTTTCTTATTCAAATAATCGTTTAAAATAAAATGCATATCATCGCAAAAATACATTTGTTTGTAAGTGATTTTTGAATATTTGAACAAGAAACTTCAGTAAGACACTTTATGACAAAATTATTATTATAGCGTATATAATAATGGATTTTTGTATATTTGCAGCAAATATCAATTACTAGTACTTCATTATTGACTTGAAACACTTTTCGCTATTGTTCTGATCGTAATTAAATGTTAGACGTGAAATATTTGTAAAATCGATATGTGCTTTGCATGTAGAAATTTAAAGCCATTATGAAACAAGTCCAAAATCCCTTATAGTTTATACAAATTTACACTTTAAAAAATAACACGTAGACATAATATACACTCTGGTAATTTCTAAATTTGCTTAAATGACAGCAACAATTAATTTTTTTGATCACAACTCATCAGCTAACTTTAATAGTATTCGTCAGCATTTTGCAGATTCATTATTTCTTAAGGGTATATATCTAATTCAATGTTGGATAATTTTTTAGGAGTATACATCTTTTATATATGTAAATATTTGAAATATGTAGGCTAATATAATGGATATTTTCGGTTTTTTAGCTGATCGAGTGTTTATCACATTAGGTTCATAAAAAAATTATTTAATTTATATATTTATATATATATATATATATATATATATATATATATATATATATATATATATATATATATATATATATATATATATATATATATACAAGGAATTACTATTCCGTACTACTTTATTAATAAAATGCATTTTAATATCCATGTAATGGTGCATCGATTTCGGTAAAGTCAGTTTTCTGGAAAATGGTCTATCCTAACGAGATGAAAGAAGAGAATCATTTTTACCTAAAAATATTTGCGATTCAATAATTTGATTTAAAAAATTTAAAAATATTGCAAGCACAAAAGGTATGGCAGCATTTACCAAGGAGACGCCCCTGTTTGTGACGCCCCTGACTAAAATATTCATTTATTAACACAAAAGATATTTTCTAATTAATTGACCTGGCCTTGGGACATTACTCTGCCACTTCTTACGACAATCTTAATATTTATCGTCAGTGAAAGGCCGAAAAACTTCATCAGTGTTTACATTAATGAAATAAAGTTTTATTTTAAAGTATTTATAAATGTGCAATTCATAAAGTGTGCCTTGGCAATGTTGTGTACAAATTATTACTCTCTCTCGATTACTACGCCTCGATGAAAACTGTCATTGTTTTCTATCTTTCCTATTAAAAAGTTAACAAGTATCAAGTTTCTCCAATCTTGAGTTAGTATTAAATAATATGTAAAAAATGTCCAGACTTAATCAGTTTCCTAACTGTGATTTAGGAGATATGCTCTGCGTTTTTGTACAAGTAAATTACAATAGTCGCGCTGCAGTTAGAACGTATGAAAAGCTCTAACCAACATGAATTATCCCAGATCGACAAATTTTTCAAAGAATATTCAGTCAGTTAGACGAAACAGGTTCGTTTTATTACAACAATCCTGATGGACGACCGAAACGTATAACGGTAGAACAAGAAGAGGATATTTTGGTTAGTATCGCGGAAAATCCTGAACTAAACACTAGGCGTTTGGAGGCATGTACAGGAATTAGCAAATCTACCGTTTCAAGAGTTCTCCATAAACAAAAATTGGTTCCTTATAATTTTTCGCCTGTTCAAAATTTATTGCCACAAGATTTGCTGGCTAGATCAGAATTTTGCCAAAATCTACTACATAGAAAAACGAAGATCCCATGTTCCTGAAAAAGATATTGTTTACTGGCAACTTTTTCCAGAAGCTGAATTTTTAACTGGCGAAATAATCATTATTACGCCCTGGAAAATCCGCACCTACCAAGAGAGCGACATTTCCAGCACAAATTTTCAACTAACATTTGCACTATCGACAATTTTTTAATCGTCCCATTTATGTTTCCGCAAAGACTGAATGGAGACCAATATGTACAGTATTTAGAAAATGATTTATTAGACCTTTTAGACGATATACCTCTAAACTTAAGGCAATTCATCAAGACATGTGGTTAACTTTAATAAATAAAACTTTATTTCATTATTGTAAACACTGATGAAGTTTTTCGGCCTTTCACTGACGATAAATATTAAGATTGTCGTAAGAACTGGCAGAGTAATGTTCCAAGGCCAGGTCAATTAATTAGAATGGACACTGAAATATATCTGAACAATCTTGGTTGAGTTCTTTGTTGGAGATAGTTTCAGCTTTGAAGTTTCCACTGTCATTTTGGGCTGCCCAGTGGTATAATCTGTGATCGTCAGGTTTATCGTCCCTAAGAGGTTCTTTGGGAAATCTAAAATTTGGTGATTATGTTGATTGGTTAAAAGTTAGTCCGAAAGTTAAGAGCGCTTTCGAGATAAACAATCTCAATTTCATCTCATTTCATAATCTATAGTTCTCTTTTACACGTAGGTGTTGAGGTTTTCGAACGGTTCGAATGTTCGATTTTCGAACGGTCGCCTCCAGGTTTTGACCACGTCTGACATCGCTAAATTTCAGTTATCGAAAAACTCGAAGAAATCTCCGGAATCTACAACTGTTATGTCAACGGAGCTTGTTAGACTTGAAGGAGGAATTGTTTCACGATAAACGATAACATGCAGACTGCAAGTGGTAAATTTGCAACGCAGAACACATTTACGTGTTCCCAAACTAACTTTTCAACAAAAAATCTAAGATTGCAATGGGCTTGAGAAATGGTGGATCATAGTCCTAACTGCCATAACGTGCTGTTCTCCGCAGGCACGAGAATTGGCTTGATTTCTGATTCACGAAGAACATTAGTTTGGAGAGGCCCAGGTCGACAAAGGCGACGAGAAACAGCTTCGATTTAAAGGTGAGAGCGTGATGTTTTGGGGTGGTATTATGAGGGGTACACCGATCCCTCTACTAGTTCTGAAGGGAAGAGTCACTGACGCTATGTACATAGAGGTTTAAAAGTTTTAAATCCTGTTATGCCTGCGTATGTTCCGAGATGCCGTGGGCGACGGATTTGTTTTCATTGATGACAACGTATCTCCTTATCAAACAGCAGCAGTACAAAATTTTCTTGAAGAGGAGGTAATAACCAAGTTAAGGTGGCCAACGAATTCCCCTGACGTAATTGTCATTGAACATGTTTAGGGTATTTTATAAACAAAATATTTCAAGCTTTATAAGGTAAAAAAATATGAGCCAGTTCATTCCTCACAAAGTAGGTCACAAGTTCCCTCTAGGAACTAGGCTCAATTTAGTACCAAATTCGGATTTGTCGCCTTTGAAAACCTAACTACCCCGATTATGAACCTGATATCTTCAACCGTTTTAAAATTATCTCAATTTTTCGAAAATCTAGTTTCACTTTCAACACCCTGTATCTTTTTACTAGCTAACATTTTCGAACACATTTATTGACTAAATTCTCTTATGGGGATGGAAAAATGTCTTTTGTGTTAATAATTGAATATTTTAGTCAGGGGCGTCACAAACAGGGGCGTTTCCTTGGTAAATGCTGCCATACCTTTTTTGCTTGTAATATTTTTAAATTTTTTAAATCAAATTATTGAATCGCAAATATTTTTAAGTAAAAAAGATTCTCTTCTTTCATCTCGTTAGGATAGACCATTTTTCGGAAAACTGACTTTCCCTAAATCGATGCACCATTACATGGATATTAAAATGCATTTTATTAATAAAGTACTACGGAAGAGTACTTCCTTGTACAGAAACATTTACAAACTTGCATAGAAAATTATGCGAAAGGGGAAAGGGGAAAAGGATTGTGGAAAAAGCCGGAGTACTAGAACTGTAGAAAATGAAGAACGAGTTTTAGAAAATATAGTAGAAAACCCAGGAATAAGTGTCAGATTAATTGTTGCTCAAGAAGGCATTCCTAAAATTACCGTGTGGGAAATTGTTTGAGAGCAAGCGCTCTGTCCATGTCATTTGCAGAAAGTTCAAGCCTTTAAGACTGATGACTTTCCACAAACAATACAGTTTTGCTATTGGTTAAGGGAGCAATTGCGCTTAAATGAACATTTTGTACAGGACATTCTCTTTACAAACGAAGCTCTGTTCACACATAATGGAGTTTTTAATTCTCACAATACTCATGTGTGGGCGAAAGAAAATCTACATGAATTTTTCGAATCGGGGCATCAAGACAAGTTTTCTATCAATATCTGGGCATGGGCATAAGAGATTTTTTTTTTGATTGGACCGTTTCTGCTTCTCAACCGTTTAAATGGACAACAATATTTGAACTTCTGAGAAAACCATTTGCTGGACCTAATGGAAGATATACCATATCATTTCAGATATGGCATGTTTTTTATGCCCGATGGAGTTTCGCCTCATTTTTCTGTAAATACAGGACGATGGATAGGACGTGGTGGACCAGTGCATTGGCCACCACGTTTCGTAGATTTAAATCCTCTCGATTACCTTCTGTGGGGATACTTCATGGTATTGGTCTGTACTATCCCGATTGGCACTGTAGAGGAATTGCAGCAACGTGTATTTACTACTTGTGATTATATCAAAAATAAGCTTGGTGATTTTCGGAAGGATAAGATCTTCTATGAAAAAAAGAATTAGAGGGTGCATTGAGATGAATGGAGGTCATTTCTAACATCTATTGTGAATAAGTGCTAAATCCTTAATAGTAATTAGTATTGTTGTTGTTGGCTACTAAATAAATATTTTCGTGCAGGGGTGTCTACTTAATTACTAAGATTAATTTCGATATCTATGTTATCGTGCATCGATTTAGAAAAAGTCAGTTACAATTGGCTACAATGGTGTTGCCAAGTTCCATCTGACATATACATCGTAAAGTTTGACATTATTGACTGCATATGTACTCAGAACGTTTTGTCATATGGACGCTATCTGTGTTGATTAGTGACTTGAAATTTTCTCTCTGTCAAAAAAAAAAAATATTTGTAAGAATTTTCATGGGATGATTTACTACGACTTTGACGTGGATTATTTCACCAACAGTGCGTCAACTCACTACGACTTTTGGCGATGAAGCACCATCTAAAGTCACTATATATCACTGGTTTAGTGAATTCAATCCTGACGGTCGTTAGCTCACCGGCGAATTTAAAGAATGTCGTCCAAAATCGATCTGCCAACAAAATTGTGCCAGAAAACATCGATATTGTTCGCGAACTGATAAAGTACGATCGTCATGTAACATACCATGAGCATACATAAGATTTTACATGAACTTTTATTTAGCCGTGAAAAAGGTTTATGCGCGTTGGATTCCGCATAATTTGACAATCGCTTAAAAATAGGCTGGTGTCCATTGGTGCAAGTAAATCATCAAACAATACAATTGTGAGGGCTAAAGCCGTGTATAACCTTACACAGTTGACGAATCTTGGATGTATGCATACGAGTCCGAAAGTAAACATCAGTCAATTGTATGGGTCTTTCAAACCCAACAAATGATGCTCGCACAAGAAGCACTTTGAAGCAAACCGTTGCTTGTTTTCTTGGGATAAGTGGTTACAGTACTTGGCATATGGTTACAGTGCCACAAGCGAATCGTAGAACGGTCAATTCTGAATGGTACACAACCATTCGTTTGTCAGCAGTCTTTGAAGAAATAAGAAAAAATAGCCAGCGACGCAGGATCATTCTTCACTATGGCAATGCGAGCTCTCAGCTCATACAAGTTCATTTACAATCCTGATTTGGCACCTAATGATTTCTATTTATTCCGGTCCGTGAAGAATAAACTACGTGGTCAACGATTTTCAACGCCAGAAGAAGATGCATGTTTTGGAGATGCTTGAATCGAAATGGAAAAAGTGCTATGAAAATTGATTCAAACGTATGCAAAAGTGTACCGATCATCGCGGTGAATATTTTGAAAAATAATAAAGACTTTGTTTATGATAACTATTTATTTTTATTTATTATTCCGGATATATAAATAGCAACCCTCGCACGTTGTCTTGTTAAACATTTATTTCCTCTGCGCAAATTGTTTTTTCTTACGATTTTTCTATTCACGATATATTTAATATATAAGTAATGAAACTAAATTTATATATTTTTTTTATTCAATTGAAATTTCAATTCTACATTGTCTCCTTGAAAGTTGCCTTGGCAAGACGCACAGCGATGGAGATTGTCCACCCTTCGAAACTGCACTGGAACTCAGATACTGAAATGGCCTTCAGCTGGTCTGTGATGGCTTTTACAATGTACTACGATGTCCCAAAATGGTATCCCCGGGCAATCAAAAAAATAAGTCAGCATGCATTTGATCTTTGATTTGCTTGCTCTTTCAGGATTATTTGGCTGCGGTGAGCATGGAGTATGCCATTCCTAGCTCTGGCGCTTTGTTCCCGAGTCTTGAAATTTAAGACTTGATATCAATAATGACGCGTTCCAGAAACTGAGGGTCATCTTCAAGCAGTCTCAAAAACTCAAAACATCTTTCCCCCCTATTTTCCTTTAAACCACTTGAAAATCTGGACCCTTGACAAAATATTGGGTCCATAGGCCTATTGAAGTTTTGAAAATATTTTCATCGCTTTTTGCCCAGATCTGAATCAACACTAAATAATGCCTCCTTGCTTGATATTGTTGTCACTGATTTTCACAAAAAGAGTTGCTACGAACCACCAAGTGACTTTAAGGAATTCAAGATCGAACTGAAAACGCATCAGGTGTAAATATGTCTTTCCTACACAGGAATAACCAACAGTGTTGCCAGATCGAACACTACAACAGCAGTCTCATTATTTTATTTATATACCTCGTATTATTGGTAGAGCCACAATTATTTGATTGAATTTTTTTGTATGACAAAAAATTTTTACATAAATGTAACAAGTATATATTCTGATATGTAGTCGAAATATAAAGGATAAATGGTCACAATATCATATTGACATCGATGCGATAATAATAAATTATTCTTCTTAAATGAAACTGTTTATAAACAAAAATGAAAAAATGTTAAATTTTCTGGTGGAATAATATTATAAATATGCTTTTAATTTGGTACAAAATATAAATAATTAATTAGTAATATTGAAAATATATTAGCAAGGAGGTGCAATCATGTTTTAGTAAAATAAACCAAGAAACATAATCAAATAATAAACAATTTATTTGAACAGTTATATCAGAATTGCGATGACGGCAAAAAGATACTATTGAAAACAAAAGGGTTTAAAAATTTCGGGAAGTGAATATGGTGAAAAATAAACCTACATTTAAGAAAATAAAAGAATAAACAACAATATGATTGGCCTTTCTGAAGAGAACTGGAATTTAATTCTGATATTAAAGCGTAGGGCAAGTATTATTCTTCCATTTTGTTTTGGCATCTTTTTTTGTAATATTTGTGACAGTTTGGTTTTTTTTGTGACAGTGGATGTGTATTGCAAACGTGCAAGTTTTATTATTGATAAATACGCAGTAAAAGAATGCTGTGAAATGTGAAATTGAGTACAAAATTAAATCAATGATTGCAACTCAACGTACATTTCTTTTTCTTCCTACTTATAATTAGACATAATGCCTGTTTTTTTTCCTGATTTATAAATCGCCGCTCAATCTTTTCCTTGGGCGTCCTATAGACCTTGTTCCGTTCGGTGACTTGTCTCTTGCAATACGCACTATACTATTGTTTGCCATTCTTCCTACGTGTTGATCCCATTCGATCTGTCTTCCCTTTATCCACTCGTTGGTGTTTTTCGCGATACATGTGCACCTTATGTCCTCACTCCTATTGTTTCTCAGTGTCTTTTTTGCTGCTCTCCTTAAGATTCTCATTTCTGATGATTCCATCATTCTCTGTGTTATGCTGGTATCAGGTCTTGTTTCAGCTGGGTAAGTCATTACTGGTTGTACTACGCTTTTATATATACTTGCTTTGGTCTCGACTGAGAGGAATCTATTTCTAAATATAGTATCCTCGATGTTTCCGACGCTAGTCATTGTGATGCCCAGATACTCAACCTCCATCATTTGTTTTATTGGTTTATCATCAACCACCAACTTCCACCTAATGGGCTGCTTTGTTAATACTACTGTTTTGGTTTTTTCGATCGAGATTAAGATATTATGTTGTTGTGCTGTTAGATAAAATTCGTATAGCAGGCTTTGCAAGTCGTTCTCTGTTTTCGGTGTTATTATGGCATCATCAGGGTAGCATATGATTTTCAGCTCTTGGTTACCCACTATTATTGATCTCCATATTCCCTTTTTGTTTCGACTTTCTTTATGAGGAGTTATATAGGGGAGTTTATATAGGAGAAGGTTTACAGAATTATTCCTAGTTCGTATTTCTAGTTCGTATTCCTAGTTCGTATTTCTAGTTCGTATTCCTAGTTCGTATTCCTAGTTTGTATTCCTTGTTCGTATTCCTAGTTCGTAATTAGTTGGCTCTGTATCTCGTTCTGCTAATCTTGCTTTCTTTGGATGTATCGGAATGTTCCTGTTATATAATACATGTATAACGTCTTCTATTTGTCTATGTCAGTTCTTCAGGCTTTCGTCAGGTCTATCAGGCACATGTAAGCCGAAATTTTGTAATATAGGAACTTTTCCTTCACCTATCTCACAATGAATCTGTTGCACGAGCGTCCATTTTGAGACCCTTGTTGCTTTCTTCCAGTTGTATTTCTTTTGTAAATTTTTGTTGTTATTATCTTTACTGTTAATTTCAATGTACAGTTTAGCAGATTTATGCCTTTATAGTTATTGGGATCTTCCTTTTCTCCTTTCTGGTACATTAATTTAACTATCGCCGTTTTCAATTCGTCCAGGGTTCTATTCGATCTTCTATATTCAAACGTGAATTTAAGAGAAAAAATGCTAATAGTCTGGTGTCTCATGAAACGATAGTTTATCGTTTATTCAAGCAATTTAAAATTGGGAAAACACAGTTGGGAATAGATTCCGCATTAGTGGTCCAAGAACAATGCGAAGCGCTGAAAATATTGTATAGAAATATTGTATATGTCCTCCAACGTGTGTAGGAGTCCTTGGAAATGTCGATTCGACGAGTGGTGCTCAACTGGGAATTTCTCCACGCAGATACCGCCGAATTCTGAGAAGTGACTTGTATATGTTTCCCTAAAAGATTCAAATTATTCAAGACCTGTTGCTTGTAGACAATAATAAGCTATTAGAATCCTGTTATGTCATTATAAACCACTTCCATCAAACTGACAATTTTCATGCAACATTGATTTGATGGTTCCGGATTATTTTATATGGAGATTTTTGAAGGGAAATGTTTACATAAATAAGCCCTAACCCATACAGTAACTCAAGGACAATATATTTACCGAAATTGCTGCATTAACACCAAACATGTTGACAAAACTTATGGAAGATCTGTTAAAAAGGGACACAAAGCTACATTGTTGATGATGGCATAAAATTAACATAAAATTTAAATACGAAATAAACATATTATAGAAAAACAAATATTTTGCCTTGTTTTTTTTTAAGTTATAAATGATTAAAATAGTAGCATGATACTACTAGCTCCACCCATTAGAACGGGAACTTAGAAGCCACGCACGAAGTACGATTTCAACATGTATTTACTCATAACATATATAATTTGTTTCCTTAGTTTACGGAAATTGTCCAAATTAGAAATTATTAAATCAATATTCTCTGACGATTACAAACTTCGAACTAGAGAGGAATGTTGTTTTTGTTTCAAATTAGTAGAATAATGCTGATTTATGTAAGTTTGTAAAGTGTTCCGAACTAGTTTAGCCTTTTGATCAAATAAACAAATTCGGTAATTTGGAATTGTCACAGAACTAGAGCACCATAATAGACAGGCTTAAACAGTTTAGCATATTCCAAATGACGTTTAACATCGAAATTTATCGAGTTCTATAAATTTTGTTGGGCCTTAATTGATACCAATTTAAAGCTTGTTGACGTTACAATACAGTTGAAGTATTAGTTCCTTTTCCTTTGGCACAAATATTATCTGACTTGACTAGGTGGACTTAACGACAATCAAGATGTCACGATACTGAGTTTAAGATTTAAGATTAAGTATCAAAAGAGCATGCTTAATTCTTGGAATGTGAATAACTTGTTGAAGTTTGTTAAGCCATGGACTTATACGAGGTTTTTCAACAAAGCATGTTTTCATTAATTTTTTTTGTAAAAAATATCTATTATCTTATAATTAATTAGACTAGAAAGCAGCGGTGGTTCGTGAGGGAAGAAACAGGTGGGGCACGTATAACCAAATTTTGGAATGGGGATAGGGAAATGCGTCGCAACCAAAAATTTTAAATTTCTTAGTATTTTACATATTTTGCTGTGTAGAAATACGAGGGTAACTGTCAGACATCAAATGTTCATTTCATTTTTAATTTTGTAGGTGGGGCATGTGCCCACGTGCCCTTATGGATCAACCGCCACTGTTAGAAAGCCATTTTCAATGCTTACGTACCGAAAATAATGTCATTCATGTTTGGGGTCATTTTCGAAAGTTTGTCTCCATTTTTGACAATGTTTCTTCATCGGTTTCTTCAATGCGATTTCCACATTTGCGATATTTACGTTTATACATGCGTGATTTCAAACTGCCCCTCAAAGATACAAATTACATATGATTCGGTGATCGAGGACGGCTGCAAAAGCGACAAATTGCTCGATTAGGAAATGCAGCTCGAACAACATTCATGGAAACTTTAGCCGAATAAGTAGTTTCCATCTTGTTGAACCCACACAATCTTCCTGGTGATTCCTCTGTTCCGAAGTTCTTCAAGTTTGAAAAATTTGATAAATTCTTTAAACATGGTTACTTAGCGAAAAAATGGCTCGAAAAGTGTGCGATAACACACCACCCCTCATTCCCAATTCAGAAGCGTGTCGCCTAATAGAGATATTTAGATGCAGAATCGTTTTCCTTACTCTATCCGCATTCCATTGTATGCCCGCTTATCAAGGTTTGCTTGCATTAACGAACCCTTTGATCGAAATGTAGCTATCGACCTAAAAATGGCGTTGCGCTGACCATGGCGTCCATCAACCTGACCCTGACGTCCAAAGTGACGCCTGAAAAGTCGTTGCGCTTTAATTACTGACTCACCAATTTTGATAAAAGCATCGTAAGCAAACATGTGTTGCTCTCCAATCCACAGCGGCATGATGATACTAAACAACATCGTAAGGAGATTCGATAGATTCCTGCCACAGACCCCCTTTCCTTCTACTGGCCGAGTACGCCTCATTCCAAATATCTATATATATATATATATATATATATATATATATATATATATATATATATATATATATATATATATATATATATATATATATATATATATTATGATTCACGTATGGGCCCTGGTGGACCACGCGAAATACAATTAGAGGCGTTTGTTGTTGTTAGCCTTCCTTTGCGCCCATACTGATTTCATTTTTCCGCTATGAGCTTTTTTCCTCTCATCAGACCAAATTGTTCCAGTCTTCTTACATTTTTCTCTCTGGCCAACCTTCCAAACGTTAACCTTGTTTCTGAAACAGCCTCTATACTGAATTTCACTTTGTGTAATATTTGCTGATCTTAGGTCATCTTTAATTGCAGCAATCCATTTAATTATTTCTACTTTAGCTCTACTCCTATTTTCATAAAATTCGACTATCTGTCTAGTTAGCCTACTCGGATTCATCCGTTTTATGTGTCCGTAAAACTTAAGTCTTCTTTTTGTTATATCGCTATGTATATATGTGTATTGTTTGATTTCTTGGTTTTCTCGAAGTCGGAATGTTGTGCTATTTACTTCTTTGGAGCCCAAGATTTTTCTTATGATTTTTCTTTCCTTCTTTTCAATATCCTCGATGTCTCTCTTTCTATTCAAAATGAGCGTTTTTGCCCCATATAGACATTCTGGCTTAATAACTGTGTTGTAATGTCTCAGTTTTGTGTGTTTAGATATGCATTTTTTGTTGTAAATATTTTGTGTAAGTCTCAATGCCGTTTCCATTTTTTGACATCTACCCTTATTGGCCGCTTTTTCCAACTCATTTTCCATGATGTATAAACCCAAATATTTGAATTGAGAGACTCGCCTGATGTTACCATATTTTGTTTTTAGAAATAGTGTTCTTAGTCTAAATATATATATATATATATATATATATATATATATATATATATATATATATATATATATATATATATATATATATATAAATATCTAATTCTAAAAATCTGTTTTCGCAATATTGCTCATTAATGTGTTATTTATACTCTTTTTCTTCGTATTCTTCTTTATAGAAGAGTCGTATAGAAAAGCATTCTGATGTTCGAACTACTTGTCGTCAACGTTCTCTATTTCTGGCCTTATTGGTTGCATGTTGGAGAGATGTACTAGTTAGGTCCTTAAGTTGATCTGTCTATCTTTTTGAAGGCTTGCCACATAATTTAGAACCCTTCTTCTATCCCTGTACCACCAGTCTTTCTAGGTTATTGCCATCCGTACGTTCCATGTGGCTGAAGAATCTTGGTATTTGTTCATGAATACATTGGAATAATGTGGGTTCATTAATTTCTTAAATAACGGATATGTTTATTCGTTTGGTAGTCCACAAAATACGAAGGAAAAGAAACCATGGGCTAGAGGTTTTAATAGTCCATGTTTCATCAAAATATAACAATACTGGAAAAGCTAATATTTTTACTGTCTGTTACTTTGTGGTCTGTATTATGCCCCTATCTTCTGATCTTCTGACTGTTTCCGCCTTCATTCGATATTAAAGCCCCAAGATCAACGAATTGGCTTACGAGTTTCAATTGCCCTATTTGACTGATGTTGGGCATGTGGGTTTGACGGTCGATAATCGTTATTTTAGTTTTCTCCTCGTTTATTTCTATACTGTAAAGACAGTTTTGATTCTTTATTTTTTTAATAATTAATAATATAATTTTTTTTGATAATAATCAAGGTCAGCCGAAGTGCTGACCTTGATTATTATCAAGAAGTTATTATCAAGATTATTGCAAGAAGTGTAGTATCATCGGCATATAAGTCAGCTAGTTTTATGATTCCAATACTGACATCAACCGTCCAACCCTCGAGAGCTCTACGCATGATATATTCACCATAAATGTTGAATATAATGCAATCTTATCTGGTTCCTTTACTAATCGAATGTTCAATCTTCTATTTGCACAACTGCTGTGTATCTTTCGTTTAGATGAAAAATTAAGCCAATCAGGTGATTCTCTTATTTCCTGCAGAATTTGCCATAATTCCATTCTCATCTTAGGCTGTCCTATAATCAAGGAAACACAGGTATACAGGAAGGGTAACTTCTCTGGGTTTTCCGATTATTTATCGAATGTTGAGTAGCTGTTCACGTTTTCCTCTCCCTAGAACGAATCCAGCCTGCTCTGGGGGAATCTGCCATCAATAGATTTTAAGCATGGATTTTAAGCGTTCATTGATAATGTGAAGGAATATTTTACTTGTATATAGAATGAGAGTGATACACATGAATCGGTAATTTTCGCATTTTTCTCTTGACCTCTTTTTTGTTTAGAGGTATAAATGCTGAGATCGGCCAATTTTGTGACCACAATCCGGTGTTCCACACTTTCTGACAGATATTGTGAAACATGTCTTTCCCTACTTCATCTATTGCTTTAATTACTTCTGCGGTGACTCCATCCAAACCGGAGGCCTCATCGTTTTTTAGACTGCATATAGCATTTTCCATTTCTGTTTTTAAAATATTAAATTGTGTATTTTCAAACTAGGTATGCTTGGATTATACCCTTTTTAGAAGAGTTTGCTGCAATAACACTTCCATTCGGTTAAAATGCCATCGATATTTGATTTTTGAACTGTATTATTAATGAACGTGGTGTATCGTTTCTTGTTAGTTTCTTGACTGCTTTATATAAATCTTTGGTGTTGTGTGGATTAGCATGTGACTGTAGTTCTTGACAATTTTTTTTTTTGATGGGATCATTTTTAACTTTTCTGTAGGTTTTCTGGATTTCTCGATTTAGCGAGGAGTATTTAAGGCAATGTTCTTCTCATCCTATACCCATTTTTCTGAGTGTGCATATTTTTTCGATTAAGTCAAGTATGGAATCAGTCATCTAATGTTGATGTTTATAATGTCATTGTGTTTGGTTCATCCACGGACTCTGTAATAATGGTTTTTGTTCTATACCAAGATTTGGAAGATGTCATGTCATTATATAGTGGAATGAGTTCCAGACATTTGCGAATCTTTTCTTGAAATTCATGAAGATGCTGGACTAATAGCTTCTTGTGAATGGACTTTTTAGGTGGTATTTTCAATTTTAAATGAAATCTAGGATTGAGTTGGTGGACATTTTCACATTCAGCTTCAGGAAATGTTTTACCTTTCAGTATTGATGATCGCAATCAAGTCCTTATCAAAATACAATCAATTTAATTTTTATAGTTGCCGTCGGATTTTCTATTCATAAATTTATAAGCCGTTTGACTCGATCTTTTTTTCCTTTTTCCTTCCTATTCCGAATTTTCCAGCAATGTTACCGATATGACCTTCAGACAATGTTTCACCTATCTTGGCGTTGTATAATCATCTACAAGTACAATCATAATATTCCGACTTGGAATTTTTCTGATGGTTTCATCAAAATTTTCATCAAATTTATCTACTTCGTTTTCAGTTGATTGTCTTGTTAATGCGTAAACCTGTACGAGATTCAAGGTGAATGGCTTGCAAAAATTACAAATAAATAACTGTCTTGTATTCCCGCAGCTTAAAATTGCAATTAAACGGTATTGATAAACACGGGAAACGGGAGTTGATAAAGTCCTTTCAAATGTTTATTACTTATTCTAAAATTTCTATTGTTTTTCAAGGAACGTTTTTTCAATAAATAAACGTAGATGTACATTTCGTTTTTTACTTCATAGTTCTATTGTTCAACTTTGCTTTTACACAACAGATGTGATTTCTTTTTAGACAATCTGTATGTGTCACTTATTCCAATACTTGCTTTTTAGTTTCTTATTTAGATCGGCTTTTATGTATTATTATATATGGTACATTTGATGATATGACTTCTGAGTTAATGATGTGGTTATTTGGAAGGTTGGATAGAAAAATCTATTTTATTTCACATACATATTACTTCTGTTTTTATTGTTAATCTACACTGTATGCCTTTTTCAGTTTACGAGAATTTTTTATATTTATAATCTTGAAAATAGTCTTTTTTAGAAATCTATTAAGTTAACTATATCTCTATATTTCTTCGTCTCTTATATACCCTTCTGTTTTCTGTGCAGATTGTGGTGATTCATGCTTTCTACTGGTTTCGGTGTTCCCATTTCGCTTCCTAGGCCGTTGTTTGAGGTATCTCAGTGCTAGTTAGTTGCTCTCTCTATTGCAGCCGGTGAGTTTCGATCTGTCGGTTGACTATTGGTTTCCACCTCTCTGGCAGATTCAGAATCAAATAAACTACATCGGTCCTGTTCCAACATCATCTACGAACGGGTCACAAAATCGATTTTGGCAGGTGCCGACAAATAGCAAATATCACGAATTACAAGACAAGTGCCATTCGAGAAATAATAGAAATAGAACAATATATATATATATATATATATATATATATATATATATATATATATATATATATATTTATTTATTTATATGATGGGAAAAATTTAATGAATAAAACCATTTTGTTATGATTTTAAAAATATGTATTTCAGTAACTAGAACCGAAAATAACTATTTAAAAAGTTATTATTACTATTTATTTTTTTTAGTATATATAGTTTGGTTGATTTTTTTTATCTTCATAATTAAGTAAACTAACTTTGTTTGCTTTGTAGTAATTTTAAAACACTTAACTACAAAACTCACACATATACACTTTGAAACTATAAATAATAACTTATTAATAACTGATTTATATCCTGCTATAACGCTGTAATTTCCTGCTAAAAAAAAACAGATAGATCAGACACATTCAACTAACCACTTGTTCATGAAAAACGAAAACCTCCAACGTCTATGTCTTCTTCCGCAGGTGACAAGTGCGCCCTTATTGGCGGAAATGAAGGCACTCGGAAACACTCGTGAACGTTCGATGTAGCGGTGGGCGGGGCATGCTTCACGTCACAAGCACTTAAAACAGTTTTGTGTTTATTTGTACCACAGATAACGAACAGATTGGACACACATTAGTGTAAAAATTGTGTATATACAGTTTTTTTTGACTATTGTCTTAATAAAACTATGTACGTTTAATTCAAGTGGTATTATTTAATTTTATTTTGATATGTATATGCCTGCTCTAAAACTTTAAAAAGAAAATATGGCTTACTAATAAACATATTACATACATTTTTGTTGCTAAAATGGAAATTATATGAATTGAAATAAAACAATGAAAATTCGACTACAACTAAATTAATACTTGTGTAGTACGTTTTGATCCTTTTTCAAAATTCTAAGCATTGAGTTGCAATGATGTAACACAAAATGTTGGTTTGAAATTGTTACGTTTATAGTCAGATTTAGTATGAAATATATGCAAAAGATTTAGCGATAGCTAAAAAACACGATAGTACACATCATAAAAATAAACGTAATGAATTAAAACTTGAGCCAGTAAAATAATTATTTCGACTAAAAAGTATTTTCCTAGAGTTCATCCTCTATTCTACAGATTTTTTTTTTTGATTCCTATACGATTTCTGTGGTATTCCTGGTCGATTTATTTAGATCCATAATCTTATCTAGATGTGAACGTCTGTTACTAATCAAAAAATATCTTTTTCTCAGGGTTACTGTATATAGATGGACTATGGTTTTTAAAATCCACATTGATTCTAGTTCATATCATAAAAATTGGAAATTATTTTAACCTTTTATTTCCAATTAACGTATTGTTTGGTTAGACTGTGAATTTGGACAGCACGTAAAGATTGCTTGGTTTATGTGCTATAGCGTCAATTAGTGTGATCTTCTAAAAACAAGTGTTTTAGTTGCATTTGTCACAAACGAAAAATTCACTTCAACTCACTTCAAATATCTCTATAATTTGAATTTTTTTGAAGTAATTTGATAGGTTTGTCACTAATTCAGATTCTTTTTCAATAAATCAAGGAGTTAAGTTTAACAATTGCATTCATGAACATATTTTGCAGCGTTAACCATGTTTTAATTTAGGTAATTTTGCACATATAATTGTCCCCATAGAAATAAAAAAATATATATACTTTTTACCATTTTTGCCATCAATGATCTACTTTCCTTTTTCTGATATCTAAAATATTTCTCTTATTTATAATTGGGTGATCGAGAATCTAATCTTTAAAGTTTTTATGATTTTTAACAAGTTTTAGATTTACACCATTAAAAAAAAATGCAAAACTCAAAATAAATAATAGTCTGGCAGTACAATGCTAGGACTATAGGCAGATACTTTAAATTTTTGTAGCCAGATTGTGAAAGGTCTCCATAAACTCATGTGATTTATAATGGTGGATATAATCATTTTAGTGTTATCCGGGTCAGGCCACACCCTATTTACTATCTCCTCCAGTTTAAATAAGTACGAACTAGCATGAACAGATGAAAAATGAATTTGGTTTGATGGCAAGAACTCTTACTGCACCATGTCTTTTCATTGACACAAGATAATTTTTGGGTAACATTTGGATTATACTCTTTTTTAACTAACGTTGCAGCACATAATTAATCTCTGATTGCTAGTGATGAAATGCTTAAGAGAAGACTCGAGTCCTTTACTCATAACTAACGAATCCATTATAGAAATATGGGCCAGTCAATTTTAGCACTAAAATTTCAAGTTTTTTATCAGTCAAAGCTTTCGTAAGTATACCTTATGTTAATTTACCTTTTAGCAAAATAAAATGCAATATTTTCAGTTATTATGGGATAAAACAAAATCACTAAGATTAAAACTTTTGCATATATTTATGCACTTCAAGGTTTTTACAAAAAATTAAATGATGATATTCCTTGTGCCAAAAACTTCTAAATAATATAATTTTGAAAGTATTAAAGTGCATACTCTATTATAAAAAATTCAAACAATATTTTTCACAGTTAAATGTGTCTGAAAATCATAACTAATGCTATAAATAATTGATTTAGTGGTTGTAAAATATCCACTCACGTAACTTTAGTAACATGGAAAGTTAAGAAATTGACAAGTAGTATTTCTTCTCACTTCTAAATAGTTTCAATAATTTTAAAAAGGACTCTGCCTACGTGAAAATTTAAGCTGTTGTGTAATACAATCGAAATATTAACTTGTTCACTTTTTCCATGATGTGTCAGCTCTGTAATGTTGTCTGTGGTTTAAAATTTGCTGATGCTTTAATTGTGATTTCCAAAATTTCTTCAATAGATCTTATTTAGTAGACCTCAGTTTAATTAAACAAAATCACATATCACTGTAAATGGATATTAATTTACAAACCAATTAAAAATTAAAAATATACGGTTTAGCAATTAGTGATAATCTGTTTATAAAGCGTTTGTACGTAATATCCATTTAATTAAAATTCTTTTAAATAAACAGTGAACGGTAATTCTTTTTAGTTTTCACAATTTAAATATGCTTGCCAAAATTCATTCGTGAGCAAATCCATCGGTCTTTAGCTATAAATTGTCAGTGTCCGCCTTGAAGATGATTTCGCGAGTACAGTGTACGAAACATTGCGTGTGTCTAGGCCACAACATGTCGCACGCTGACGGCAACAGTACGGAAGGCGAATCCACGACGGGAGGAGGCGGTAGTAAGAATCCATCTCACACAGGGACAGGCTGCTATAGGAATTTTGACCACTTTCCGAATCGTCATCGAAGGAGTAACTCTTCCACTACACCATGTCTTCCAACGAACGAGGTATGTACTTTTTTAATTTATTTCTAGTTTATTTAGTGCTATTGATAAAGTTTAAATAAAGGGAATATTTTTAATGTCTATTTCGGGTAATGAGAAATGATAAAAAAATTGATATTAAGGGAGGCTAACTATCATTAAAGGATTTTAATGATATAACATATATATATATATATATATATATATATATATATATATATATATATATATATATATATATATATATATTTAATATTAATTATCTTTTAATAAAAAAATTCTCTTTTCACAATTTCAATAGAATACAAATCCATTTATTGAATGTTTTACAAAATCGGCTTGAAAAGATTTATTCTCTATTCCGATTCATTAAAATGGTTTATGTTTCACGGTCATTTATATTATTTTTGTGTACATTGGTTTATTTATTAGGAATTTGCTTTCCCATTCTATGATAATTGAAAAAAGTTTATGATTGTAACCGGTTTATCAAGGATGTGGGAAATTTAAATGGAAAAATTAAATTTTATTTGTTAAACAGAAACAATCAACAAATAATTTGAATCAATTAATACAGACTTTTATAGTTATAGAATTCTAAAGTTAAAATGTTATATTTTAAAAATATTTTTTTTTGGGGTTAGATTTGAAAAATTTCTTCTTTCTTTTCTTTCGATTTCTTTTTATAATTTTTTTTTCTAGAATTGCTTATTTGCTTTATGCGAAGGAAAATAATTCTAAAGAATATCCATTTTTCATGATGTTCTCTCAGGTCTGGTGAATATTAGGAACGCTCACTTTCTCTATAATTTTCGTATTTTTCTTGTATTTATATTCGAGATTAGAATCTTTTGGCTATCATTCTTTTATATTTAAATTTTATATCATTGTTTTTTTTTCAGCGTTTATTACTACTTGCTATAGGTACAATTAAAATGAGCAAAAAATTGTGGCTAAATAAAGATGATAATAATAAACTAAAGTACTAAACTTTAGAAGCAACGAAAATTACATGTTAAGATATTTTGCACTACACTTTTTTATTTCTTCCTTTGCCTTTCTAACATGTAGGTCTTCTCTTTTTTCTTTATTTGATATAAAAAGTGGATCATCAAGTCACAACTGGTCCAAGATCTCGATGTTGGACATCACTGAAATCTGCCGGATCTGTAATATGCCCACAACAATAGGACCCTGTATAAAGACTAGTAGTATTCCAGGCTAAGCTTAAGGGCTAAGTTAAGAAGATTAACCCTGATGGCAATGTATTAACTCTCAGACAACAGGAAAAATGTAATCATAGAGCGAAGAAAATTTTGAAAACACCTACTCCCTGCAGTTTGTCTAACGTTTCCAACTTCTTCTCTAACGTTTTTGCGAAAACTCGTTAAAATGGTACTAGGTTGGCATAGACTCAAATGGTGGATATTTTGAACATTTAATTTAATAATTCCATTAATCATGTATTTCTTAATATGACGCGAATCGTTTAAAGCGTGTTATTGTTTGTGAAAACGTGTTATTGCGGTGTTAAGAATAATTAGTGCTAGTAATTTCAACTTTGACATTAAATGGTAATAATGTGTGAATTTTTCTTCCTTTGTAACAAAACAAAGCACATTTATGCTAAAATGTATAGAATCAATGTTTATACAAGTATTACATTTTATTTTCAATGAATACTTTAAGAGGTAAACAATAAAAAAACTGTATTCCCTACGATCGAAATAAACACGATACGACGTTGCCAATTGTTAAGCAAATTGCAGAAATTTCTGGGCTGTTAGTAGAAATGGTTGTATTTTGTATACATGTTTTAAAAAAGCTTTTAGTTCGAAATTATGCACTCGCGGCATCGTAGCATAAATATCTTTATAATAGGTCATACAGATCAACTAGACTTATTAAATAAACTATTCGAAAAAACAAATATCAAATAATCTTAGGACTCATTAAAGAAGGCATAATTCTGAATACAAATTTGGTTCCTGGCAAAACCACAATAAAATAAAATATCTCGAGGGTCGTTCGAAAAATCGTCACCTGCCAAAGAAAAAACAAAATATTTTATGTAGTTACCTACAATACATTTAGGCCAACGACGTTTCACCTTTTTAATACTCGCAGTATAATGCGATTTTTCCAACTCCATAAAATAATCGGTTAGATGAGCTTTGACCTCATATTTTGAAGTGAATTTTTATCCAGTGAGGCATTTTCTTAGGTTGGGGACGAGGAAGTAATTGCTGGAAACTAAAGTTGGCTCATGTAGAAGGACTTCGAAGCATAGATCGGGAATTTTGCAACAACAATCCGAAATGTGTGTGCAGGCACATTATCATGGCGAAAAAGTATATTCCTTTGGGCGGATGACTTTCAATTGATTCAAAAGTAAAACGTAGTATTCTTCGATGCGGTCGTGCTATTTATTAGATGAGAACCCGTGAGAATCCCAAACCTTAGCCATGACTTTTCCTGCAGAATTATTTTGGGTTTGTTGTTTTTGCAATGTTTCGTTCATTTACCTGTTCCACCTACGGTTTGGATTGCTGCTGCAATTCTGGTAATGTAGTGGTGTATACATTACCCTGCTATTACATTGTTTACCTACATTATTTTTAATTAATTATTTCATTACCCTACTATTATAAAACGTTGAAAATAATTGAAATTGCGTTCAAGTAAATCGAAATACACTTAGGAAGTTTTTATTTGAATGCGTCTGGTGACTATTAACAAACGAGTTCATATTAAAATAATAAGTTTTTTATACCTAAAACATAGTGTGGGTATAAATAACTTATTATTTTAATGTGAACTCGTTCGTTAATAGTCTGCCAGACGCATTCAAATAAACATTGTTAATTTTAACTACATTATTAATTTTTTGTGACAATATTGTCGGTCGTAACAGGCTGTGAATGTCTCTAGCGTTTATCATCTTTGCCAGATTAACGACTGCATTTAAATTCAGCAGCTCTTTTTTAACTATTGAAAATAAAGGGGAATAATCCGTTAAAGTAGAAACTAACTTTTTGTATGTTTGTTTGGGTTAAACCAACTGAAACAAAATACTTTATAGCATCTCGAACTTTTAATAATTCGAATTATTTTAACCACAAAATTGAACAATTTTATCCAGTTTTCCCAAATTATCGCCGGTCGCGTGGGTACGGACGGTAAGTGTGCTGAAACCGCACTGGAGCGGTAGTTGGTTCGATTCCAGCGCTCGGATGGTTGTTTTTCTTTCTTTCTTCTGTTTCTGTCTATTTACTTCCTAAATGTTTGTGATTGTTTCTAGGCAAGAGTGTAAAATTCGACAACGAATTATCCCTCAGTCACGCCAGTTAAAGGCTGGGTAAGGCCGGATGCCTTCTGAGAAGTGTTCTACGTTGGTCACTCGCCAGTCGGTAGGTTTCCTGATAGACTTATGGGTAGGCACATAAACAAGGGTCTATAGCCCGAGGGGAGTGCTGGCCTGGGTTTGTCGGAAGCTGATGACCGTGGTTTGGAACCCACGTTAAGCTGTACGTCCAGTCGCTAAATAGCCTAGTTGCTGATGCGCCTCTAACCCTAACACTTTACCTTTACCTTTACCAAATTATCATAATTTGTTTATTTTAGTTTATGGTTATAAACAAACACCTAAAAGCGCGTGTCTGAAACTGCGCAGCATATCAGATTACAAATCATTGAAAACTACCATAGCCATTTGATCATACTTGTACCATCGCTATTTCAGGCTGATGATAATTTTTCGAACGACACTCGTACACAGGATTATTGGCAACATTAATTATTAGTATTTAGTAAGAGATGAAGTAATATTGTGTCAGCAATTCTGGATATCACACAGGCATGTTATTAAATTCAGAACGTCAACCGGTTCCATGAACCCAATGAATATATGCCTTATATGCATCTTATTAAGTATTCATCAGGATGGAATTTACAGACCTATAGTGAATCTTTTGTTTATAGCAGATATGTTAAAATCACCAAAAAATACATTTACTCCAGCGTTATATTTAATGATGAAATCCGTCGCCCATTGCGCCTCGAAAGAGACGCACAACAGGATTTAAAACTTCATCGATGTACACAGCACCAGTGACTCTTCTCTCCAGAACGAGTACAGATGTTCGTGTACCTCTCAAAATACCATCCCAAAACATCACGCTCCCCCCTTCAAATCAAATGATATACGTGTTTGAGTTGTTTTTAGTCCTACATGTCGACCTGGGACTCCCCAAACTAATATTCTTCGAGAGTCAGAAATTAAGCCAATTCTCGTCTCATCAAAGAACATCACGTTATTCCAGTTAGGACTATGATCCACCATTTCTAGAGCTCATTGCAATCTTAAATTTTTTGTTGAAGGGTTACTTTGGGAACACATAAAGGTCTTCTACGGTACAAATTTACTGCTTTCAGTCTGTGTGTAATCGTTTGGCGGAAAACATTTACTCCTTCAAGCATAACAAGCTCCCTTTATATACCACTTGTAGATTTCATAAGATTTTTTCGAACTATCATTGATATCTGCCGGTCTTGTGCAGCTGTTGTCAATCGTTTTCTATCACTTCCGAGCGATGATTTACGTCATGTCCCCTGGAATTCTTTTATGAATTTTCGATACAGCACTTTGGAAAATATCTACAATTTCTGCAATATTACTTTGATTAAAGCCCTATTGTAAAAAAGTAATTACTCTTGATCTGTTAAAATGGGATATCTGTTTCTAGGCATTTTTAAACGGGTTGGTTGAAGATTGAAAAAAAACTGAAATAACGTGTAAATACCAATGTCAATAGAATGTGCAAAAATCGAAAAACATGCGTTATCAGCAAAACAAACCTTTTGCTATTTTTATTTAAAAACGATCTAAAATAAATACCCATCACAATTTTTGCAGTACCATAGGCATAGATAGCCTATTTGTACATATTCCAAACTTTTGGACGTATGTGTAGGTCGGCCATGTCGGATGTAGGCTGTCATGCTATGCAGCTCATGCTATCCTGTGGTGAATATCTGCAGCAGTTAGACTGCGTGCAGTTGTGTAGGTACCAAATATGCATGAAAAGTTTTATAGTGAGTTTTCAAAGTTTCACCTTTTTTGGTTTGAAGCAATGTGCAATAATTGAGTGGAGCATGGATGAATTTTCCAATTTTTTGAATATATATATATATATATATATATATATATATATATATATATATATATATATATATATATATATATATATATATATATTAAAAAGTTAAGGAAGTTTACCCGTGCTTGACGTCGTGCTTTACCAGTCCTTCATCCGCCATCTAAAGCGCCAGCAAGCGTCTCCCAAGACCGGTTTCTGGTCTTAAGCCAATTGGACTCAAGCTGAACACCTGAAGAGCGGATGAACGAACGACTAAAGCCATGACCATATAAATTGGCCATGTCGAATGGAGGCTGCAATCACATGCAGCCACGCCATCCTGCGGTACACGGTCGCAGCAGTCTTATCTTTGAAGAAAGCTTGGCTTATAAATATGGATGAATGAACTGAAATAATTACGAAGGTCATTCGATAAGATCTCAACTTAACAAAAAACATAAGATTTTTTGTTTTTGTTTTTTGATAGATGGGATTTTTTTTAATATATGAGGTTATTTTTTAGTACGTCTGAAGTTTAAATTCAAATTAAATAACAACTAAATTAGATGCCTTGAAACTATTTATTTTATGTGAAATAACATTCAATGGCATTAATGTTCAAAAACAATTTCGGACAAATGTCAACTGCAGCTACCTCTGAGAAAGCGCATTCTGTCTTCTGTCAAATTTCTTTGTTTTTTGAATATTTTTAATATTCTTCCCGGCCCCACTATGCAGCTTTTTATATAATCCATTAAGATACTGTATGTTGTTTATTAATGGTCATAAAGTTAATATCTATTTTGTGTGTATAGTAAACACTTACTAACCGCAAGATTACCTATTTAAATTTTAAACGAATTTTATAAGGTTCCAAATATACTGAATGACATATAGATTTGAAAATCATGAGTTAGCTAGATATGGAACTGCATCAAAAATGTTTATTTATATTCCTTTCTATTTTTTTTCCCAGCCAAGATGGATTTTAAATGAAGCGCGGGCCGTAGCCAAAATAACTTCGTTCCTCCAAAAATTTTCGGGCGATCCGAGTGGTATTAAGGATTACCTCCTCTAGTCCCAGAAATTTGATCTTATTTTTCAGGTTCTTTGGTATAATGCCAGTTATTGAAATTATCAATGGCACAATATGGACTTAGTTCAACTTCCATATCCGCTTTATTTCTAACTTGAGGTCTGTATGTTTTTGTATATTTTCTTCTGCCGTCTTTTAAATGTTGTGTGTGTTTGGAACAGCTATGTCGACTCGGAATACTGTTTTCTTCTTTTTGCCCAGCAGTATAATATCTGGCCTATTATAGTGAACGGTGTTGTCGGTTATTATTGTTTAGTTGTAATATAACCTGAAATCGGCTGAATCTGGTACCGTCTTTACGGTATATTTATAATAGGGTACTCGCTCTGTTATAAGGCTATTACGACTTGCAAGCTCTTGGTGGACTATACTGGCCACCTGATTATGACGGTGAAGATAGTCCATCTGGGAGAGTCTACCTCATGCTCCTACATTATATTGGATAGTCTCAGGTTTCTCGTGTCATTTCCTACATGTGTCATTTGATACTCGTGCATTCATAATGATATATTTTTGGGAGTTATTGGTGTGCACGACTTGATCCTGAATTGCACACATAAAGTCTTCAGTCTCCGGAAAAAGACCTCCATGTCAATCAGGCATTCGACGCACTTTTGTCGACTTCAAGATCATAGGGGTGTCTACCATCTAGAGACATATTTTTCCACTCTGGTATAATTGTTCCAGTTGTCTGAATGCTCTCATTTTGTCGTTCATTTATTTAAGATTCAGAGGTATATAATTATGATCAGCTAAACACACGCTCGCATATATCGGGCAATCGATCATTCTTTGATGGAAATGTGTTCTTAAACTGGATGTTTGTTTTTCATGTATGTTACATATATTTATAATTCCTCTCCCTCCTTCAATTCTTAGAAATATAAGTCGTTTTTTACTACCGTGCTGTTTCCTATATTTTGTTAGTGTGGTTCTAATTATTCTATTATATTAAGATATAATTCCAAACGAATATGTCAGGGCTGGTATAGTAAAACTGTTTATAGCTTTTACTATATTTTTACTGCCTAGGTCAGACCTGCATATGCTGTCACGTCTGGATGTGAATTATTTAGTTAGTGTTTTCTTAATGAGGGTAAGCTCAACTCTCTTGGACTATTGTATTTCAAGATATTTATATACTTCGCCCTCCTGCATTGGCTCTATATATTCTTGTTCTGCAGTGACAAACCCGGTCATCTCTAATTTAGATCCTCTATGTTAATAGTTCTGCATTTATCTAATCCAAAGTGCATGTTAATATCAGTCGTAATTTTTTTTACATCTTGAATGACTTGTAGTAATTTCAGTGGCGATAATGCATATAATTTTAAATCATCCATATACAGCAGGTGCGATATATTTTGATTTTGGAGTTTGTATCCGATTTGCGTCCTTTTAATCAGATTAGATAGTGGATTCAGTGCCAGGCAAAACCACAGAGGGCTCAGCGAGTTCCCCTGAAATATGCCGCTTGTCACCCTGATTTCCTCAGTCTGGGTGGTAATTCTATTTTCCGATAAATGGGTAGTGGTCCGCCACTTTTTTATCAGTTCTTGAAGTGTGTTTATTAAAGCTGGGTGAACTTTGTATAGTGCTAATAACTTAATTAGCCAAGAGTGTGGAATCGAGTCGAAGGCTTTCTGATAATCAATGTATTATTTATTTATTTATTTATTTATTTATTATTATTGTTATTATTAGCATTTCAAATAATTGAACTAGTGAATTAGTCAGTAATAATGTATTCATTCACTTCGTTTAGTTATGCATTGGAATTCGACAATTTCAGGACCAGCCTGACGATAATATATCATACATACTCAATTAGAAAAAAAAAGATCTTGCAGTTCCTGACATTGTAAGGTAACTAAATTAGAGGTATTATTTAGTGTATTTTATGTAAAATAAACCTCAAGGTTTATTCTCGGCCTGTCTCTTATTTTCATATGATTTATTATCGAATAAATTATATATATAACTAAACTACTACTATTAAGAAACATTTTTTTTTCTACGACATAAAGGCGCCACTGTTTTAATACATACTGTTACTGCTTTATTTTTATATAATAAGCTTTATATTCATATCTTTTTATCATTTTACTGTTAAATAAGCAATAGGCAATCTTTTTAAAGATCCACTGTCTATTGTTAATATAGTAAAGTTAATTCTAGATTGATAGGATGATAAGCCATACAATTTGATATTATCATTAGTAAGTTGCATATATAGAGTGATTTTTTAGTGTGTCTAAACTTTAATCGAAATAAAACAATAACCAAATTAGATGCCTTGAAACTATTTATTTTATGTGAAATAACGTTCAGTGGCATTAATGTTTGAAAACAATTTCGGAAAAATGCCTACCAGGCTACTTCGGACAAGTGCATTTCGACAATCCAATTTCCGATCACTTTTCAAATAATTGGGGTCTTAAGTCCGCAATTGTTCGAGTTATGTTCTTTTCAAGGAGTCAATAGTTGGTGGTTTATTAGCATAGATCAAGGATTTATCATAACCCCAGAGAAAATAATCTAAAGGCGTTATATCACATTGTCTTGGTGGCATTTTTTCACCGAATTGTTCCCTCAATAAATCGATTGTTTCCTTGGCTGTATGATATGTGGAACCGTCCTGTTGAACATGTGTATGGTCCTGTGAACCATATCTCCTCCAGATCAACACCATTCAAATTCAGAATTAAATAATCCACGTAGTTGTATAACAAAGCCCAACTTCCAGTAAATGGCGACGAATTGATAAATTTGGATCTTCATCAACACTGCCTGCAACAGCAGAGATAATTTCTTTCGAACACCCAGTTTTATATTTTGTTTTTGTTTTAATATCGAGTGGTGTGAAATGCGTTCGGAATTCGTCGATAATTCGGGGAATACATCATGAAGTTCAAATTCACGAAGTGCTCTATAGATTTGGCACATAGAACACCGATTTTGTGGTTCCTCTGATGATAAACGTTCCATGATGATTTGCCAGACTAATGAGACTCAGATTTACAGACTTGTGCGCAATCTCACAGTTTATTTGACAGCGACGCCTATTGGTTCGGAGCCAGTAAAAAAGTCACCCTTTGTTTTTCGGTTCTTATGACCTCTCATTTTTGTGTTATTAATTCTTAACATGCTCCAGTTTTCTTAGGATTTAGTACTGTATATATATATATATATATATATATATATATATATATATATATATATATATATATATATATATATATATATATATAAATATATATATATATACATATATATATATATATATATATATATATATATATATATATATATATATATATATATATATATATATATATATATATATATATATATATATATATAGGTTCCGTAGGAGGCGAGATCCATTTTTATAATACCGTGCTTAAGCCGAAATCCTTTTTTAAAGAAGAGATCCGAAATCGGACCTCATCATTTTTCGCGTGTATATAGTTACCATTCGAATCAGTGCGTCCTAAAACGAATTCTGACGAATTTTATGTTGGAGCTCAAATTTCGCATTTTTTATATCTTTTATACTATTGAGGTTACAGTATATCATTATAGATGGCGCCAACAGCATTTGTAAACAGGTGTCTGATTATTAACAAAGACGAGATCCGACAATCGCGCAACACAGCCAATATAAATTCTTATGTGACAAAGCTTGCGTTGCAGTTTTGGTACTCTGATATTTATCTTTTAAAGTTGGTCTTGAAAAATTGTTTATTTTATTTTTATTATTTCTTTATGTTATTATTGTGTAGTGCTTGTAAATACTATAAATAGTATATGTTATAAAAAGTAACATAATGTGTTTCTCGTCAATTTGAAAAAAAATCAAAATCTTTTTGATTTGAATCAAGATTTTTTTAAATAAAACATTATAATAAAAAAAATGAGGGAAAAAATATCTGGTATTATTCAGCACCTAAACTATTTTTGGAAAGCCAATTATTAAATTGAACTCACCATAGTAAAAAAATAACTGGTTATTGGATTTAAATAAAGATAAAAATTGAAAAAAATCTTTTGTAGTTGATATCTAAAATACAATAACACGTCAATAAATCCCCGGTCTGACACTATTTTGCAGATTTCGACTATATTCATTAATATATTTTCCTTGAGGAGCAATATTATCATTCCAATGCTTTTCTAACATTTCTACACCTTTTTTAATAGAACTTTGCCTCTCTCTTTGCCTTTTAAAATAAACTTCAGTTTCGGGGATTACCTGTTTATTGGAGCGAAATTTCTTCTCAGCGAGCTTTTTTTTGACATCTGAATACAGATTATAATCGCTGGGGCCTGATCTAGAGAACACGCCGGATGAGGAAGCAATTCGAAGTGCAATTCATGCAATATAGACCTCGTTGCCAACGATTTATGACACGGTGCATTGTCTTGTTGTAACAGTACTGTTTTTATTCATTTGGAGCCTTTTTGATCGCATCTCGTTTTTCAAACTCACCAATAACAATATATAATATTCGCTGGTTTTACCCTTCTCGAGATATTCAGTGCTTTTCAGTGCAGTTCAGTTCAAATATCCTATGTGCATCCCAAATACAGAGGCCATAATCTTGCCTACCGACAGTTGTGTTTTTGGTCGCTTTGAGTCGCCTGTTGTCCGCTCAGTTGATTGCCAATTTGACTTCGGAGTGTAATTATGGATCTGTGTTTCATCCATTGTCGCATACCGCATAAAAATATTATTTTTATTTCATTTAAACATCTCCAGACATTTCTCAGAATGATTAATACATTGTTGTTTTTGATCCGTTTTTGAGTAATCGCGGAAACCATTTCGATTGCAATTTACGCATTCCCAACAGTGCGTGCAAAATGGTGCAAAACACTTCCTTTCAATATCTTCATATCAGCTATCTCTTGCAGTTTTAATTTACGGTTTTGCGAAATAATTTTGTGAATTTTTTAGATAGTGCAACCACGTCATTTGGACGTCCAGAGCGTCATCGGTGATTGTAAGGTCACGTTTGAATTCACCATATCAATACATTATGGTTGATTTTCCAGATCAGAGACCGGGTAATGTTTATTAAGCCATTGTTTTGCTTCAACGGTATTTTTCTTCATCAAAAAGAAATGCTTAATCAATACACGAAATTAATTTTTTTTAAATTTTTTTGAAAATAACAAAAGTGGCGTCACTTAAGTCACAAGTCAGAAACTAGTAGACAGATTGTTATGACATTTTGACACATATGTTTGAAGGTTAGCACAATCGACCAGTGACCATCTAACATATATGTCAAACCGGGAACTTATTGACTCATATAATACATGAATAGATTGTCTTTCTCACAAAGTGATTTAACTGATTTGTAAATGAGCAGCTAATTTGGCTTTTGCAACTAGGTCGAGGAAATTGTGGTATATATTGTATAGATTATAAGACATAGGGTTATAAGGCATAAGATCTATAAATAGTTCCCAAATTTTTATCAGTTGGGACGCTTTCTGAGAAAACGGACGATGGATATGGTTCATTTATATATATATATATATATATATATGCAAAACATGTTTATACAAATATAAAGAAATATAACATCATCAATATAACAACATATATGACTAATGACATAAACACTGATGATATATTCTTTGCATGACGAGATTAGTCAATTTGATAATAATATCAAATCTTATAATCAATACTTACCCTCTGGTAATCAAAGAAAATCTTTGAAATTTAATATTATCGCATAAATAATAAACTGGAGAACATGAAATGGCTTCATTGATGCCGATGTATTATTGTTTTTTTATATCTTTATGGAAGGATTTTAAAATAATTCTAATTTTTGAAAGCTTATGAAGTATTTTTGACACAATTTTTACCTTGACAAGTGATTACAACCTGTCTAGTTTTTTTTGCAAATATATTACCATTATAAATAAGAAATAATAAATGTTGAAATGTTGAAATGTGAATACACAGTACAGCGGAAAAATTACACACGTTTTTAATAAAAAAAAACAATTAGTTATTTTGCCAACATTATTTATTTTTATTCAAAATACATGCCTTCCGCAGCAATACATCGCTGAACATGTTCACCCAATGCTAACATAGAGTTTGTATGACGTTTTACGAAATCGCCCTAATGACCTCATCATGACATTTTGGACTTGTATAACACTGTCATAAAACGTTCTTTTCCCGGCCAGTTTGGGTTTCGGGAAAAGGAAATAATCACACTGAGATAAATCAGGCGAATACGGAGGATATTGAAGCGAAAAATCACGAACAGCGACGGTCCTGAGGGGTGCATTATCATGCAACAAAAATTAACTTCCCGGCGCTCGATATTTAGTATTCACTCGAACGATTCTCTTCCACAAATGCTCTATAACACCCAGGTAAAATTTGACAGTTATATTTTGGTTCTGTGAAACAAATTGCCGAAGTATTATACCTTCAGAATCGTAAAAACAGATCAACATTGTCTTTTCTCCTGACTTCTGGATACGGAATTTTTTCGATTGTGGAGAGCCTGATTTTGGGGATTTCCTCGTAGTACTTTGAAGCTGTGCTTGAGGATCACACTTGAAGCACCAAGTCTCGTCCCCAGTTACACTCGATTTCAAAAATGTGTAGCTCCCTCTGGCTATATCAATAAAACTCTTGTAATATTCAACGCGAGCAATTTCTTGGACTTCATTTAAGGCGCGAGGAAGAAGTCGAGCACAGACTTTCCATCTATTGAAACACTTTGTCAACATTTTGTGAATCATGTATTTGGTCGTATTTAATTCCACCATTATCTACTTCACAATCAAATGGGCATAGTAGGCGATCGTTTCACGCACTTTTTTCACCAACTCTTTGGTGAACTCGAATTTTGTTTAGTGATCGGTGTGGTTTTGAGTCACCTTTTAAAGCATCACAACCGTTCTGGAATCACTTATATCACTCTAATACACGTGCAGGGGATAAGAAATCATCACAATATACTTTTTTCATCGATTCAAATGTTTCTGTAAAAATATTACCGAACTTGAAACAAAATTTCATATTAGCTCTTTGTTCCATCGTATTTTGGTTACGAGATGACAACATCCTGACAACAGATACTGTCACTTTAAGCGCTATAACTTGACAATCCGTTGATCGATTCTAATGACGACAGTCTAATTTTATAGAGATTTATAGCTTTCAGATTATACATTTTGTTTCAATAGATGGCGTTAATAGTTTTCTTTAAATTTAAGTTCTATTCATACCAACTAAAACAAGGCCGAAGCTTCAAAGTAGTCCTAAGAATAAATGGAGGAAACTGCTGGGTAACATGTCAATAACGGCTTTTATCACATCAATTATTGAATAAAGTTGAGGGAGCATAAATTGTAATAAACTGGGACTTTTTTGGAAATTGGAATTTGGAAATGGATTTGGAACTGGAAATTTTAAGGGACGATATTACAAGTTATTTTTCATGTAACGGACCCCTAAGGTTTTATTGGCAGTTTTGCCGTTACAAGTCGCTTAGTAATCATCTGGCTTATGGCTCTAGATCATAGCTTCATCTGGATATAAGGTTAAAAGACGTCAAATTCTGCACATAATTATCAAAGTTCGAACTAGAAATCTTCTGTAAATAACAGTTCCTTCTATAAATGAGCTTCGAATTATACCCTATAACTTTAAAAATCACTTGGAGACCCTAATAAAGGATATAGCATATATCGCAATAAACTAGCATTTGATTAGAAATTTATTCAAAGTCAAAAAGTAGGGCTAGAAATGGCATATATGGATTGCAAAATACGTAGTAAATTCTTTGAGATAAATATAAGGCTAAAAAAAGTTAATAGTTAGTATTTCAAAAACATCTATTAAATTAGCTTGATATAGGAGGCTTAGCTTTTATAAGTTGCTTAGTGATTATGTTTGCATTTAACCTCGTCCAAATAGTTCTTAAAATTATAGATAGACCCCAGTTAAGCTATAATAACTTTCTATATAAGCTATAATAGAAAAAAGTAAGTAACTTAAATGAAAAAATGTTAACAATTAATACATTAAGTAGGATAATTATAGATGAAATCCTTCACCTTTTTAATTTATGCGTTAGTGCAAACTTTACTTTAAAGTTAAATATAAAATAATCTTTACTTTCACTTCAACAATAACATTTTCAAATAGAGATCTTTTTAAATACTAATAGCGTAAAGAATTTTTTTTTAATTAAGTGCATAGGCGATATTTTGATATATGGTACCCGAGACAACGCAGATCGACAAAAATACTTAAATTACATTAACAACACACTCCGGAAGATTATTTTTCAAGCACAAATAGAAAAAGATGATGCCGTTAACTTCTTAGGTCTATGTATAATAAGGAATGTTATTGAACGAGAATTGGTTATTTATGAAAATCCACTTTTTTAGATATCATAATTCCAACATTCATAAAAATTCCCTTTTAAACATTACAGAACAGAGAATCGGCCTCGTTAATGCTTGCGTTAACAAAATAGTTTCATTTCAGTCATAATACCTGTAGGTGTTTGGTATCGCATATTCACTCTGGCGGATCTCGTATTGTGTGTATATTATTTATAAGCTAACGTATATATTAGATCAGATCTCGTCTTTGTATATTGTTGTAACAGATCTCATCTTAAAAGATAGATTTCTTGTATAAAAAAATTACTTAAAACTTACCCCTCTATTAAGCCCACAAATTGGCCAAGTTTAAATTTACTAGGGCAAAAAGAAACTCTATCAGCCGGATCTGTGGTTGTCTTTAATTTATTCGGATCTCGCCCTAATAGGAAACAATGTATATATATATATATATATATATATATATATATATATATATATATATATATATATATATATATATATATATATATATATATATGGATATTTATATATATATATATATATATATATATATATATATATATATATATATATATATATATATATATATATATATATATAAGCCGACGTAGAACTTTGAATACACAGTATTTGTTTGTGGAAGTTCAACATGTCAAGAATATAAATTGATTATATAATTTTTGATTGATTATAATTTTGATTATCCATGTCGAGTCATTATTTGATATTTCAATTTTATTACATCGATTTCAAATGTTTATTACTTCAGTGTATTTATTTGCATTTAGTTTGATCATTTATCAGCCCCAGAGTACTGGGGCTGATAAATCTGGTTAAAATTTTACTTAGCTCTGTGAGTTTGAGAATGGAAGAACAATAGAGATTGGTCACTTAGGATTGCATTCCGCGATATTATCACTAGATTTAATAGGAACCCACCTATAATATTAAGGTATTAGGTATGAGTCAAGGCAGAGAAAGACATGCTAGGGTATAGTCTAGTATAGGGTATAGTATAATAGTATATTGTCGAAGAAAAATTATATCTTGTTAGATCCCCACTTTAGATTTTTTGCTTTATTACTACATGATCAGTTATGAAATATTGGTTTACATAAGTACGGAAGACCAATTGGAGTACTAAACCTACATTGCTGAATTTAAGCATTGTCTTTCTTTCATATCGACCCTATTTTGCGTTAAATTTCATAACTAAGTAATGCATGCCAATGCTTGAAGTGGTGACAGACACCAACATTATATCTGCGATATGAACTATAGAATCCGTAGAAAATATGTTATAAAAGGAACACATTATTAACGACGCATGTGTTTCGTATTGTAAGGACCATAGTAGATCACTTTTCGTAGTCGAGGTGATCTGATTATCTTCTTTTTATAGAAGAAATTTTGGAATCGTACCTATTTTCATATCTTAGGCATATCAGGAATTCATTTGACAATGCTGACGTTACATTTCTGATAATATTTAGTCTAGCTTTGCCTAAGCTACCAGAATCCTCAGATCATTTACCAATTAAGCGGCTATATCCAATTATCCAGCCAATAACCAATTATCGGCAAGTAATTACTGATATCTCGCCAGTCCTCCGCGAACATTGGAAATTTTAACATATAATGTACAAATAAAAAGACAAGACTTCAATTTTCATTATATTCCAAAATTGTATGACTATTTTTTTCCGCATTGCCTTCTTCAGATACCAAGATACAATATACAATTTGAAATTGAATTTTCGTATAAGAAGAAGCACTGTGTACCGAAACAATTGTCATATAATTTTGAAATTTAGTTGCTATTTAGACACAAGTCTTAGGTCTTTTATTTTAAATTAATTTCCATTACGTATCGGCTATAAATTGAATATACAAGTAACCTTAGATTAAATTATTACTATCAATTAGTAATAGCTAATTCTATGGTTAAAGTATGTGAAATTTAAATATGTTTTATTGTTTAATACAAATATCTTATTGCAACGATGAGTCAAATTTAATAACAATTTTATGGTATTTACGTTTCTGCCAGTTTGCACATGCCAGCAATATTTAGTTAATTCATTAGAGTAATTTTTGATATACATAAAAATTATCTTTTGAATTTTTTGTGCTCTATGTTATGGAAGTTACTGATAATTTCAGTTTTTTATTTAATAATACAAATTAAAATAGTGAAAATAACATAGCTTCCAATATTTTGTTTGTATGATAATCGTTGGAAATATCAATATTTATGTATTTATTGAGCAATGATTATAATGAAAACGATTAATGTCACCTACAAACGTTTAGAATTAATCTAAATCTAATAGATATTTAACTGTGTCAAGTTCGTAGAGCTCTTTCACTGTTTTTGCCACATTTTGTAATTTGATCTGGTTGTGGAAAGACCTGGACTTTGGGACATTTTTACAAAGCGCATAATCAAGGATTTCTGTAGAACCTATCTATCTGGATATACTATTACTTTTGAAATTCACCCATATTTTATTGCTATGGGTAGATTATTATGGGTTGACCATAATCAAGGATTCCTGTAGAACCTATCTATCTGGATATACTATTACGTTTGAAATTCACCCATATTTTATTGCTATGGGTAGATTATTATGGGTTGACCATAATCAAGAATTCCTGTAGAACCTATCTATCTGGATATACTATTACGTTTGAAATTCACCCATATTTTATTGCTATGGGTAGATTATTATGGGTTGACCATACGGCTAACCATTAAGTTGCTATGGATTGTCTAATACTCTCCTCGCAGGTTTTTAGATAGATTTGAACGATTGCGGTGGCATAGACCATCAATATGTTATGAGAAGTTTAGACTAGCAGGTAATCCGTAAGTACTGGATTCAATTCAACGAATTTCCACTGGACTTGTGAGTTCACACTGACAGATCGAACTGAAAGAGGCACATTTTTATTACCCATTAAACCTTTTCAACCCTCAGCTATACGAATTGACATTGTGACGTCACATGTGCTCGGGTTTTTTTTGGAAACTGTCGGCGCGTCATCGATACTATAACCTATTTATTGAAGAAAAAAACTAAACACGAACATTTTCACGTATATTGCACATGCTCTTTAAATGACTGCATCATTGTAAGGAAAAAAAAAATAGTTTTGCTATAAAACTTATATATGACCTTTCCATTTATGACAATTTTTTTTTCAAAACCTCAATTGTGACTGCCTTTTGAATTTTCAGTTGAATTATTTTCCTCATCAACTTCAGTTGTTTTGAATTTTTGTAAAAAACATGTTTCTTAAAATTTTCAGAAAAAAACTTTTGCAATATAATACTTATAATAATTAGTTAACTTTAAATATTGGTTTAAAAATGCTCCACAAAAAAAAACACTTGAACACATGGATCACCCTTAAAGCATCATACATTAAAAGAAACAAACCAAAATTATGCAGACAATATTTTTAGCTGATATTATAGCGTTCATTATTCGATCATGGTAAACAAAATAAAAATATGTTTTTATGTTGAATGAAGTTTTTAGACTACACTTCATCATTATAAAGTTTTCGGTGAGTTTACAGAGTGTCCATTTAGTTAGAACAGATAACTATATAATTTATTGTGATTTATCATTTTAAAGGTCTATTTAATATGCATATAAATGTTAGGCAAAAATGATCTTAAATATCATTCCTATTTTAAACTCTGGTTCTTTTGCAATACAAAAAAAAACATAAAACCACGGTTTGAAGTCGCTCTACTTTATTTTGTATGTTTGAATGATTAATGTATTTAGTTAATATTAGAAAAGATCAATAGGTTTGATAAATTGGTCCATATCCTGGGAATTTAGTTTTCTATTCCAATGTCATGGTCAAACAGACAGATACTGATAGTTGTTGGTAATATATTGAAATAGTAAATAGTGATTTATCTTTATATCAGAAATACTACTTTCTGTGAGGTAATTTTTCAAGTTCTCAATATTTAACAAGAGTTTATCATATACTGTTTTATAAGCTTTAAAATCGTTAAAGGCACTGGCGCCGTGCCTAAAGCCGGCGCCGCACGACTCGGTAAACGTTTAACTCAAATGTTCGCCTTCAACATTTGAGTCAAATATTCGACGATTGACATGGCAAGCTAGCATGCCTTGCTACACGATGGAACGAATGTTTGATCTAATACATTATATACAGTGTGTCGTATATATATATATATATATATATATATATATATATATATATATATATATATATATATATATATATATATATATATATATCGATATATATATATATATATATATATATATATATATATATATATATATATATATATATATATCGATATATATATATATATATATATATATATATATATATATATATATATATATATATATATATATATATATTGTCGCATGTAAGATGAAAACACCCCCATATCTCCGCTATTTGAAGGAATTCAGATTTGAATTTTTGCACAGTCATACAGATGAATGGGTCACATTTTTTAAGATACTCAACTGAAACTGGAACTTTAAACTCAGCATACTACGAATTCACAAACAAGGTAAATCCTGAATATTTGGCTTCGCGTTAGAGATATCGAAAAAGGTTATTAATTATTACAAATAAACTTGTAATAATTTTGTGTATAAATTATTACAAGTTTATTTGTTTAATTTGATAATTAGTCTGCCCTGGTGAGTAAAAACTTGACACATTGTCATGTCATGTATTCAAATATTTCAGTAAAATAAATAGCATTTACAAAGGAATAATTATTTTATTATTATTGGAAAACAATTTTTGGTAATTGATCAAATTTAGGAAAAAGTATATAGTATATAACAATAATTTTCATAATACAAATAATTAACTCTCAAATGTGATCTCTCACAACTAGTCCTCCGTCTATTTGAATGCATTTTTCGATTGTTTTACGATTCTGTTGTAATCATTTTGTGTATAGACCAGAATAATGACAAAATTAAAAATTACTACAGACTTGAAACTTGACAGGAATTCTCCTTATACTTCATGAAAATTGATTAAGAACTGTTAATGCAAAAATAAATTTCTAAATGGGGTAGAAAGAGAGATAAAAGAATTCATTCACGTATGATAATTTATATTAATATTAAGAAAATGAAGAAAACTCTGAAAGGCATGTCTAATTTTTAATTATAGTAGTCGGTTAATTTTTAATCATTCCATTACCTTTTAATGAAGTTATTTGTGCAGGTTATTATGAAAAAAATCAAAATTTAATAAAAATAGGATACTCGAACTGTGTGTCAATTACTTTACATTCTGCTGTCAAAATAATGTTTTCATGTCCATAAATATTATGAGAAAAATTAAAATGTAATAAAATTTGTATGTTCGACGTATGTGACAATTAGTTTAAATTCAGCTGTCAAAATAATTTTTTTCAACGTCGTACTATCTTTAATAACACGATTATAAAAATATATTTGTCGGTATAATTAAGGTACTATGTATTGATATATTGAATTAAATTATTGTTTCCAATTAATTTTTTTTCATATTTGAAGTTTTAGTGAGTTTTTATTTGATTTTTTACATAATACGCAAACTTTTTATTCTAAATAATTTTTTTAGCACCGATTACAGTAATTTTTTATCCGAGAATATCGTTTGTGTCTTCTAGATAGAAAATAGTCTCTGTCATTGATTGTATTTCCATCAAAAACCACACTGCACCCAAAGGAAGATTTTCAAGAGAGTTGTTTGTTGCATACATTTTTTTTATAGTCCTGCTAAGTGATATTTCTATTCTAAAACAGTGTTTTTAAATGTCCTTAGAAAATATTTTAATTGGTGAATTATTTATTTCTTGCAAAATTGTGACGATTCACCTAGAGGTTGCAATCGACTTATGGGTGGAGTAAATGTTCGTTTGGCTGGTGACTTTAGACAGATCTTACCTGTTATATCACGAGAAACACGTGCAGATGAAGTCAAGGTCTGTCTTAAGTCATCAAGTTTATGGCTTCATGTTAAAATCCTATCTTTGAGAATTAATATGCGTGTTTATCTTCAACACGACTTAACAGCATTTTCAAAACTACTAATTGATATAGGTGATTGAAAGATTCCAGAAGAAGAAGGTAAAGTAAATATTTCGAGTAGTCATTGCAACATCGTGGGGGATTTGATAACCCTGACTGACAAAATATATTCAAACATCGATTAGGCTGAGTAAATTGCACACACCCTCCAACAAATGACCAAACCAATAGCATTAAAAACTTTCTATTAGAAAAGCTGCCAACTAAACATGTGCAGTATAAATCTGTGGACACGGTAATGGAAGTGGAAGATGCTGTCCACTATGCTGTGGAGTTTTTGCATACGCTTAATCCGCCGGGAATACCACCTCATGTTCTTTACCTCAAGACTGACACACTAATAATGCTACTGCGCAATTTAAATCTTCCAAAACTGTGCAATGGTAGCCGACTTCAGGTGAGCTCTGCATGAAAACGTAATAGAATTCACGATTTTCACTGGAAAGTATGAGGGAATAAAAACGTATTCATTCCAAAATTTCCTCTAAATCCACTCGACTACCACTTTGAATTTAAACTTCTGCAATTTCCTATTAGTTTACTTTACCATGATTATCAATAAAGCATAAGGATAGAGTTTAAAAGTGGCTGGTGTTGATTTAAGAAATGACTGCTTTTTTCATGGTCAGTTTTATGTGGTATGCTCAAGAGTCAATACTCCTGGTAACTTGGTCATTCTTCAGCCAGATAAGAAAACTAAAAACGTCTTTTATAGAGAAGTCTTGAATATTTGATTTTACAGTTTTAATCGTTTCAATAAATATTGTTAGCAATAAAGACGACTGAATCAGTAAATAAACAAAAACTCAGTCGATAAATACTTTTTAGATATTTTTTAAGCTATTTATATTAAAGACTAAAATTAATGATACGTAACATTTTCAACTGTTCATCCAAAAAATAATGAAGTATTTATTTTTACTCTCACCGCAAAAATATGAACTATGCATTTCAAATTTTTACGATGTATATTGACTGGATAACTGGAACAGGTCATATGTATTTAATGAAAATATACTAAGTGGTAAGTTCGCTATGCATATAAAATTACAAACGTCATACTTCTTCGAATTTCAAATTGTTATTAATGGAAAATAACTAAATAGAAAGTGCTCAAGATTTTTGTAATTTTAAAAATAATCTAATGTGAGTAATCACATTGTTGTGTTTACTTGTAACACATGTAACAGTAGTGTTGAATTTTGAGAGTAATCAATTTTATCTTTGTTAAAAAAAACAAGCTTACATTGAACGAAAACGTTTTAAGTTTTGGGTTCATAGTCCATCATTAGTTTATTTCCACCGAAGAATTGTTTGTCGGGACAATTTTTATACATTTTCAACATAGAAATCGGAGAACAAAACTTGCATTATACCGGCCTTATGGTAACCAATACCGTAAATTTTTCTACTATATTTTCAAAGTTTCTTTGTTACTAATTAATTACTTTTTAAATAAACGTTTACCTATAAATGATGAGTCCGAATTATTCATACAAGATTAAATTTGTTGATGTTTCATTTTGCAAGTACGGTATTTAAAAAATTGTATTTTCAATATCTTTGGCAAATACTTATTTCAAGTTACGTCAAGCAAAGCGGGTGGGTAACGGCTAGTAATTTATAAAGAAAAACGGTCCAGTGAAAAAAAAACCCGAACAGGCCGAACATGTTCCAATACGAACGTTGGACGTCGGCTTAAGGCGATAGTCTGACGGTATGGTGACGGTACTAAAGTGGTGGGGGTTCAACTCCCCCACTTTCGGTGCGAATGTTTGTGTTTGAGTAAATAGTATATGCTGGGCTATAGAGGCAATTAGGGATTAGAAAAATAAGCTGGATTTGGAAAGTACACTAAATAGCCCTAGACGTCTAATGTCAACGGACGACTTAAAACAAATTTAAAAAAACGAGATAAAAGCTAAGAATTCAACAGAACGTCATGTTGAGGTCACCATTGAGGAAATGACCAACAAAGTCAATGATATCGTATTGGCCCATCACATAGTGCAGAATAGATAGATTGTTGAGATGATAATCATCTCGGACGGACCCATATGAAACATGCCACCTGAACATTTGGGCATTAGAAAGTTATTAGTGTAATGGGACTAGAAACAAATTCGTATAACCACTTCTGTCTCATGGAATGTATAAGGGCAATTCAAAGGCATTTCTGTGCCAATTTGTGACAGCTAATGAAATTTGGACCCATTCCTTCACATTAGAGACAAAGGAACAGTCAAAACAACGGGATTTAAGTGGTGAACTTACCCGGAATAAACCCGCCCGACTCTCCTGTCGTTGAAAGAGTGAAATTGGCCCATTTGGGCCTTCTTCCTCTGAATCTTCAGACTATCATCTCTTGCCAAACATAGCTGGAAAGAAATTCAGATAGAATGATGATTCAGTTCGTTAAATCGTACTTTTTGAAAGGCATGAAAAAGTTCGAAAATCATTGGGCGAAGTAAAGGCTCTACCATTAGGGATGATGGAACTTTGACAGCTCAGAGCCGCCATATTTGTTTACAGATTTTTGACATGTCTAGTCTGTTGTTTTCCGAAAGATTTGCATTTAAATCATGATTTGTTTCACGTTAGAAGAACGTTTGGAAATTGTCCAGTTTTATTATGCAAATTCGCGGTCTCCTCTTTCTTCTCAACGAGCAATTCATCTCTATCGTGGTATTTGTCGTGGTGGTCCTTCTGAACAGGCTATTGATGGTATTATTAGAAAATTTGAAAGTAAGTTTACTCTCTACGATAGTGTGGTGTCTGTACTACAAAAAAAGCCAGACGTGTTAAGAATATTGCCGCTGTTCAAGCAAGTGTAGTTGAAAATGACAACATCTCAGTTGCTCGCTGCTCGCAAGAATTAGGCCTCTCGCTAATGACAACCTGGCGAACTTTGAAGCTGGACTTAGGCTTGCATCCGTATAAGATTGTACTGGCACAAGAATTGAAGCCAACCGACCATCGTATTTGTCGTTAATTTGCCGATTGACTCATTGAAATGATGGAAGCCGACAACGAATTTTATCGGAATTTTATCGAATTTTATTTTTTCTCCGATGAGGGTCATTTTTGTCTCGTCATAAACAAAATTGTCTCTGTTGGTGCGAATCTAATCAACTAATGATACATGAGAGTCCTTTGCATCCGCAAAAGATCACAGTTTAGTGTGAATTTTTGCATGGAGGAGTCATTGGCTGTTATTTCTTCAAAAATAAGGAAGGAACCACCGTTACCATACCACCACATATTTCCCAAGTAAACATGGGCTTATTGCAAGCTAAGTTCGGCAACTCGTTAATTTCACGAAATGGCTGCATCGCTTGGCCACCGAGATCATGCGATTTAACTTTTTTAGATTATTTTCTCTACGGACATGTGAAAACACAGGTTTATAGTAATAAACCCGCGATTATTGACGACTTAGAAACTAACATTCGTGAAGCCATAGTGGCCATATAGTCCGAAATGTGTGCTAGGGTCATCGAAAATTGACTCGAGCGGATCCGCTCCGCCTGCAGTTTATGTTCAAATCATAAACTGAATCTCTTAAATAAAGAAATCGGAATCGATTTTGAGCAAAAAAATTGTGTTTTATTTAACTTTGAAGTTCTAATATTCTTATTGCGAAGGAGGAGGCAGATAAAAAGTCCAAATTTTTCAATTAGTTTCATTATGCAGTATGGTGTAGCAAAATTTAAATATTCAGTATGTTTTATTTGAGGACTTTACAGGGCTTAACAAGAACCATTGTGTCATGTGTCGATTTCTAGCTTTGGTGGTAAGAGGATGATTTGAAACTATTTATTAGTTCTTCCCACTTTAACGTTGTAGTAAAAATTAAATTAAGATACATAGATTAAGCATTTGTTACTAGAATACACGAAGCACACACTTAGTTGTAGTATCTAGAAATACTGATTTTTTTTCTGTATGTCCAGAAATTTTTTTCTGAATGAACATAACGAATATCTCAATTAAGCGTTACAAATGTTTCATTAAATATACGTGTATTTATTGAATTTGATATTTGCATGTAATCTGCATGTATAGTTTTAATAAATTTTAAGCAAAAAATGAAAATGCAAAATATATTTTGAATAATTTATTCATAAAATGAAAAATTTGTATTAATTGTATTTATTTAGTATAGTATATAATTTCGCGATACTTAAGGCACAATATTTCGTGAAGAAATAGTTTTGTGGTTGACACTGACTGGTGACAGAAAAAAGTTTTCCATTTGCCGAAAGAATTAAATGTAATGGATTCGAAAAAACCTGAAGCTATTTATGAAAATATATTTTTTGGAACATGGGAAGTTTAGGGTGGCAATTAAATTCGTTCGGTGTTATAAAATGAAATGTACATAATTTAATATATAAAAATCTTATCAATTACGTATTGGTCATTGTTATCTAGGACATCTCTTTCGATACACTCAGGAGTAATATGATTATTTTAATTGCCTCAAGTTTTATTGCCAATTATGTAATGACTATAATGAGACATAATCGGCGAATAGAAGGTTTAATTTTTTAATTCATTTTAGTTTAATTATTTTCATTAGTTTGTTTAAACTTTCATTTAGTTCACTAAAATATATTATAAATGTTATTTTAAAGTGAAAATAATTGTTTTTTTAAAAAGGAGGTTCATAAACTATATATACAAGATACATGCTTGAGGTTCGTTTACATTTTCTAGCGATTGGCGCAATCGCAAGAGTCCCATCAATACTATCTCATATATTTCTATCACCGATAAATCTCGCCAATCTGTATGCAGTCTAGCGTCATGTCTGAAAGCTGAGATTTGGAGTTAGTTGCAGATCTGGTTTAACGACGAGTTGCAGTATTTCAATCATATAACGCTCTATTTTTATACTACTTTTTATTGCTACTAGGGGTGACCTGCTTCCTAAATGTATAGTCACCTACATCATAATTCCTGAAGTATGCCGTTCGAATGCAAAAGCAAAATTTCGTTTCTGAAACTTCAAAAACATCTGACGGCTGAAATCTCGCACTCCTGTGTAACTCCATTCCATTTTTTGACTAAGATGAAATTTTCAAGTCACTAAACAATACAAATAGCGTCCGTATGGCATAATGTCAAATCTCGCCCAGCAACACCATTGTTGCCAATTCTGGATACCTAAATAGCAACCCTCGTATTTATGTTGACTTGTAAATAATATAATATTTAACTTATATCCCGTATGTAAAATGTAATTTTTTACAAAATACGATATATTATATGACATTATAAAGAGTGTCAGAACTTTGAAACGTAATAGCGACAACACTATTTGAAATATGAATGTCACTCATAAACTTCCACAAGTCATCATGGAAAGATACAGAAATTGGGTTCTAGAGCATTTGGAAGGCGACCCCACTTTGGGGAAAAATAATCTTCTTTGCCCAAGTGCACTTCTAACTTAATGCATCTGTGAACAATCATTACATATGGGCCGATTAAAATCCTCAAGTGAGCCTGGAGTTATCTCTTCGTCCACAGAAACAGTGACTTTCTGTGTTATGTTGGGGCGGTTTTGAGCCGTATTTTTTTGAAGATGATATAAATCGTGTTACTGCTAATGGTGAACGCTGTAGGACAATGATAATAGAATATCTTTAGCCTGAACTAATATAAATGAGGTTAAAAACAATGTTTACTTTCAACTAGACAGTGCGACTTGTCACACATGTCTTCAGATAATCGATTTACTGCAAGAAAAGTTTATTATTATTATTTTTTAAAAGTGTTTGATTATTTTGTTAAATAGTGATTGATTATTTTGTGTGGGGATATGTTAAATCTCTGGTTTACGTACATAAACTCCGAACAATTCTTGACTTTAAATGATATATTCAGGCCACCATTGAAAATATGCCATGCAATATATGTAGAATGCATTCTATCAGACGAAGCGAAGGGACACATTTGAATGTCATTATTTTCATAACAAAATGTCATCATTTGTTCCTTAGACAAAATAAAAATAGCAGGTTATTACGTATAGTTATCATTGCGCCTCATTATAAAGCTATGTCATTGTTATTGAACAAGTCTTTATATAATAATATTTATTTAAATATTTTGTTATGTAACGTTGATAGGGTTTACGCTAATATTGTTGAATATTACATAAACCGTGAGAGAGAGATTCAACTAGAATGGCTAAATACAGAGAATTTCTTGTGTAAGCATAATTAGAGAAATGTGAATCACACTAACAAGGATAATGGAGGGGATGTGCTTACCACTATCATATATCTGCTTAATAGATTCAGCTTTTATACAGTTCTGTTCAAATACAAAATACAATATTGGGATACAACAAAGTTCCTTATGAATTTGTCACTTTAAATATTAGTCCTTAAATACTTATTGATTAGTCGTTATACTTTAGTTCAGAAACAAATCGGGATGGACAATTATAGCATAAATACATTTTAAATGCGAATAATTTCATTTAAGTAGAAAAATCTTTTGAATATGGGAGGTTTGTTATATGAAGGAGAACATGATTATATTTCAGATTATATATAATGTTCTTCTTTTAATTAGACACTTTATTAATTACGACAACTGGATATTTGAAAAATTGTCTGGGTCTGTGTCCGAACGCTTACTGTTCACAGAGTAGTACTACTGCGAACCACCGGATGCCATGAGCTGTATTGCAATGCTACTTACATCCGATTTAACCGATTTATATTGTTAGGGCCTGGTCAATCCTTTAGTGGGTACTTCAGAGTTTCGTCTTCGGACCTTGTCAATCTGGAAACCACCTCCATTCTTATCGAGATGCGGGACCAATATCACCCTTTGGTGCGAGCTGACTACACTACTCTATTTCGAGGAAACGCTGCCATAATTATTAGCGGCGACTTCAACGCACACAACGAAGCTTAGGGTTGTCTAACCACCAGTTGGCGGGGAGACTTCCTGGCAGCATTGTGTAACCCGCTCGGGTGCAATATTGATTTTCCCGATGAACCCACTCACTATTTTAATGATGGCCGGATCAGGGTTATGTTATCGACTTTTTCCTCATGAAAAATATGTCCAGAGCGACTGCCACTTTGGTTTTGCATGCTCTCGACTCTGACCATCTTCCAGTTCTCTTAGAAATGGGTGATGACCGACTCTTGGATGGCTCATTCGAATTGACTTTGAAAGTTAGAAATTGGGACGTATTCCAAGCCCATCTTCGCTCCACAGGTCCAATCCCGATTATTGCCGACCCGAAGCAGCTCGAACTCGCTGTAATAAAACTATCAGAGAACATTCAGGGGGCATTCCGCATTGCCACGGCCGGGCCGACAGTCGAGGCTTCCGTCCGATTTCCCCACGGATCTGAAAAGTTTTCTTCAGGCGAAAAATCGCCTCGTGAGAAGAGCCAGATCTACCTTCGACCCCGACGATAAAGGTCGGACATAAAAATCAGGCGGTCAGAGAGGGAAAAGGGGCGGTATTGTCTTATCGGAACGGAAAGTAGGATTCTCTGCTTTTCTCCGTGGACGCGTCTTATTCTAACCAAATCTGGGGCCTATTCAGATCATTGGCGAGGAAGTCACGGAAGGATATCCCCCATTAAAATCGGATGATGATAGTTTCATTGCCGTCTCCGATTCGGACAAGGCCGAGTTTCTGGCGGAGTCTTCTTTCTCGGCTGACAGAGGCGTAGATTACGAGTGAAGCGACGATCAGCAGTGCAGTTGCATGGCTGAAACCGCCGCAAGTCTCTTTTTTGGATTACATCGTGACTTCCAAATTAGTTTTAGCTATCATCGGAAGCTTTGCCCTCAGATCCGATGGCATTACTGCCAAGCAACTCCAAAAGCTGCACAGTAAGCAAATTGTAGAAATCACGAACATCCCGAACTTCATTCTGTGTTTGCAACATTTTTTAGATTCATGGAAGTACGGTTTCCCAAAATTCCCAAAAAGGGAAAGGCTAGTTTCTTTTCGGATTTTAGGTTTATAAGTCTCATCAGCTTACTTTCCAAAATAGCCGAGAAAGTTATTCTCCAAGCTCTTCATGACTTCACAAATCATTCCGAACGAGCAATTCGGGTCCGTGCAGGGCACTCGTCTATCCATCAAACTTTCAAACTGGCCGCCGGAATACATCGAGCTTTCGGGAGAAGGCAGTATTTCGGTGCTATTTTTCTCGAAATATCGAAAGCATTCGATAAAGTACGGCACGATTGCCTTATCTATAAGACCATCGAATAAGATTTTTCTCGGAGACCTAACTGCAATCATCCGATCCTTCGTGGAAAGCAGATCCTTCTAGGTTAGGATAAAATTCTCATTTTCATCGAGGAAATTCATCGAGCCAGTGGTCCCGCAAGGTTTTTCCCTTTCTCCGGCATTGTTTAATATCTATATGGCCAGAATCCCCTGCTCTAGTAGCGTTGGCTCCGCATTATTCGCGGATGACACAGCGTTTTTCGTCGCGTGACGCTACACGTTGGTTATTTATAACCGACTATTGAAGCAACTGAGTGTTGCCATTCAATGGCTTAAATTCTGGCGCCTACAGGTAACTCCAAAAAAGACCCAGGTGATAATCTTCACCAGAAGACACCCTCCATGCGAAGCCAAACTGTTGGTTGACCAAGTGCCAATTCCATGGTTGCAAAAAGCAACCTACCTAGGTCTCCACTTCAATCGATCACTCTCATGGTCAAGTCAGATCCAGTAATCACGCTGTAAAGGATATGGTAACCTCAAATGACTGTATTCTTTAATATGCAGAAATAGCAAACTTGCTCTAAAGATAATTATTTAGTAATTTTTCTATATTTCACATACACTTATAACATGTTTATTAACTGTTGAATATTTAATATAATGGAAGCTAGTATGTAAGAAATATTTTTTTGAACTATTTACTCAATATGTTTGTGAAACCAATCTGAAAATACATACTTTAATAGAATAATATACAATTGTTAAAATAAATCGTCCCATGATATACTGCTAAAACACATGTTAAAACTTAAAATATATAAATTTTTACTGATGGGTACAACAAATGCATGTTGACATCGACCTAAACACGGAAGTTGAAACTTTCTCTTCTCAATTCACTAGAAGACCTACAAAGTAGAGAGCCACAAAAAAAAATCAGCGATAGTAACATCTTTCTGATAGTGCTCGGTTTCAACCTACTACAACTACCTATTCTTTCTTTCGATTTCAGGATCTCTCCGGAAAAGTGGTCTTTTGTTCACTATTGCTGAAGACATCTCTTTTAGATGCTCAGGACTAATATAGGAACTTTGGTACCAATAATCCTCTATCCTACATAGCTATATAAATATCAAGCTAATAAAGATTTTTTTAGTATGTTTTGTTTGTTTTATTTTATTTGAGTCACGTCAACGCTCCAGGCGTTATTTAGTGACTGTTCGCTGTTGCATAGCAGAAGCTTGTCGGGGAGAAAATCACATGAGGAGATTGTGGTGACACATAATTGTATATAGGACGAAGAACTACAAGAGTGACTAGAATAATAATTGTTGGAGGGATCATGAGTCACGTCAAGACGATTACATTTTATGGAAGTATCCAGATTCTTTTAGGAATTCGAGGAGATTTCCCACTACGTGATGGGAGAATAATTCCTCAATGGAGCGGGATAATCCTAACCTTAAACGCATGGGGGATAGGACAGGGCAAGAGGATAGAATATGGACACCTGTAAGGGAGGATCCACAGAAAGGGCAGGAAGGAGCCGGGCTCCCATCCATGAGGTATTGATGAGAGAAGAGACAGTGGCTGATCATAAGCCTATTAAGCTTAATTTGTGATTGTCTGGAAAGAGAAAAATTGTATTCAGAGGAGAAGTCTTTTTTAATTTGCCATAAGTTGTTGTTATCATCTATGAGATCCCACTCGAGTTGGATGATTTTAGAGATTTTTATAGGATAATAATCTCTTGGAGAAGGGACTACGGAAATGGGGGATCCAGAAATTGTGGCGGCTTTTGCTAATTGATCTACTCTTTCGTTTCCCTCAATACCCATATGACCAGGAATCCATATTAGAGCAATTTTGTAGGTTAAAGAATGCAAGGAGAAAAGGAGATCCCAAATTCTGAGGATTAAGTGGTGAGAAGAATTTGGATTGTTGATTAAATTAAGGGAGTTTAGGGAGTTAGTGCAAATTAGCCATGAAGGGTCTTGTTTAGAGGAGATGCTTTTAAGAGCCTCATGTATAGCAAAAAGCTCGGCTGATAGAATGGAGCTTGTAGGGGGAAGACTGAATTTGTTGGAGAAATAGAGAGAATGTGTGGCAGCACCGACACCAGAGGAAGATTTTGAGCCATCAGTGAAGATCAGATTATAGGATGGAAAATCTGTCAGTATGTTACGAAAATGAGCCCTGAAGAAAGCTGGAGGAAGGGAAGCTTTGTCGAATTTAGATAAAGAAAGAATTATTTTATGGGGAGGCATGAGCTAAGGGGGATGGAGGGTTGAGGTGGATGGAAGAGAGGCAGGAAAAGGAAAAGGAGAGGGAGTTAGATAGTTCGGCTAGAGTCCAAGAGGAACCATGAGCTTTAGAGTCTTGAGCTGGGATAGGGGATTTGAGAGGTCTGAATAGCATTTTACTCATAGATGATGATGGATTTGAACTGGCTCGGGCCGCAGCCCTAAGTAAGAATTTAGTCCGTCTAAATTTCAAGGGTTCAACTGTTGAGAGGCATTGGAGACTCTTTGTAGGACTAGATTTAAAGGCTCCTAGTCCAAGCGCGTTGTTTTGTATGGTTTCTAAAGACTTCAAGTAAGTAGAGCAAGCTGAGTTGTAGAGAAAACATCCATAGTCAAGTTTGGGACGGATTATTGATTTGTATGCGTGAAGAATGGAGGATTGATTTAGGCCTCTGTCTCTATGTGATAGCCATTTTATAATATTTAAGTCAGGGATAGTCCTAGACTTAAGGGAATTTATATGGTCTTTCCAGGAGAGATAACTGTCGATAATGATACCCAGGAATTTGATTGAGGGTTTGGTTTGGATCGGTGAATTATGGTAGGTGAATGAATGGATTCTGGAGCAGAGACGTTTTCTACAGAAGTGTACAATAGCAGATTTACTTGGGGAAATTTTGAATCCTGTGATAAGAGACCATTTATGAATAGAATTTAGACAGTTTTGAAGGAGTCTTTCACTCAAACTTGGGGATGAGGCGGAACAGAAGATTAGGATGTCATCCGCGAAAAGTCGAATCGATAGTCGAGGGTCGACACAGTCGAATATGGAGTTTATGGCGATGTTAAATAGAGTTGGGCTGAGTACTGATCCCTGAGGAACTCCATTTTGAAGAGGAAAAGAGGAGGATATATGACCATTTACTTTGATTTTAAAAGATCTGGGAGATAGGAAATTGGAGAGGAAGTAGAGAATATTGCCCCTGCGGCCCCACGTATGGAGGCGGGTGATGATGGAGTTCGTATGCACCATGTCAAAGGAATTGGATAAGTCTAGAAAAGCAGCAATAGTATGGTAGTTTTTAGAAAAGGATGTCCATATGCTGTTCTCAAATTCAGTTAGAGGAACTAAAGTAGATTTGCCTGATCTAAATCCGTATTGGTGAATTGATCATCAATCGTTTGTCTCAAGGAACCAGCTGAGTCTTTTTAGGACCATTCTTTCCATTATTTTGCAAAGGTGATTGGTTAAAGAGACGGGACGGTAGCTTGATGATAGGGATCTTGGCTTTCCGTTTTTCCAAATGGGGACTAGAATGGATTCAGTCCATGAGGAAGGGAAAAGGTGCGAAGACCATATGTCGTTGTATATTTGAAGCAGAGTTCGGGTAGCGGAATCAGGAAGGTTAAGGATTTGGGGGATTGATACTCCATCTGGGCCGGGAGCGGATGGACGACACTTAGATAGAGCAGATTTTACTTCACTGAGAGAGAAGGGGAGATTTATTTCTAAGAGGTCAGGGTCATTGAAACTGAGGTTTGGTTTGGGGAGGGATATGTGAGAAAGGAAGGGAGGATCATAGTTTGAGTCATCCGAAATTTTTGAGAAGTAAGAGCCAAGAGTACGAGAAATGTCTTCAGTTGAAGATAGCCAATCTCCATTGTCAAGAAGACCCAAAATGCCTGATGGTGGTATGCCTTTTAGTTTACGGATGCCTCTGCAGAAGGATGAAGATGTAGTACCATATGTTAATTTGTTTATGAAGCTAGACCAGGAGGAGCGTTTTGAGTAGTTTACAGTTTTCCTGGGCAAAGTTTTCAGACGTTTGTATTCTAGAAGGTTTTCTTGGGAGGGATGGGTTCGAAATCTGTTTAAGGCTCTTTTCCTTGCCTTAATGGCAGATTTGCACGAATCTGTCCACCAAGGAACAGGAGGACGGGAAGTATGAACTGGGATGAAAGGGATGGAGGATTCAGTAGCTTTTGTGATGGAATTTGTGAGGCTTTGGATTCTGAGGCCGTTTGGACATTAAAATCACCACATAATAGGATAGGGGAGGGAAGCTGAGATATGATTTGGTTCAGGTCTTGAATTTCTAGTGGAGCGGAAGGAGGGATGTATAAGGAACAAATAGTTAAAGGGAAGTCAAGGTTGGATCTGATAGCGACAACTTCGAGAGGGGACATTATTGGAAGTTTGACAGCATCTAGGATTTCGTGCGAGAGAATAGCGACTCCACCTGAAGCTCTATCTGCATTTAGTCTATCTGATCTGAATATGTTGTATTTTGGAATGTTGAATGATTTGATAGAATTTAGGTTGGTTTCTTGAATGGAGAAGAATAAGGGCCTATAATTGGAGATGAGGATTTTCAAATCATCGCGATGAAGGGATATGCCGTTCAGATTCCATTGTATAATACTGTAAGAGTTGAATAGGAGTAAAATTGGATGTGGAAGATTATAGAAAGGAAATCCAAGATCAATGGAAGCCGAGAGGGAGGAAATTAACGAGGAGGGTGAAAGTTGAAACCAGAGGAAGAGTTTTCAATTTCCATATCTTCGCTGGAGCCAGACTTATTTGAAGACTTTGAAATACTTCTTGTGCCCTTTGATTTGGCACCTTGGGAAGAGTTTAAGGTTCTACCCCTAGAAGAGGGGTGATTAGAAGAAGAATTTTTTGATGGAAGAGAGGAGGGTAAATGGGGGTCGTTCTTGGGAGAAGAATAGCTGGATTTGGAATGAGTAGAATGGGAAGAGCTATCCTTAATAGGAAATGGAGGAAGGGAAGGGGAAGGGCCATCTATAGAAGGTGGCTTGGAAGAGGGAAGACCACCCTCTAGAGGTGGTTTAGGAGGAAAGGAGAAAAGAGGGGAGGAGGTTATAGAGATCTCACTCGTAAGAGTGGGGGGATGGGAAGCAGAAGAGATGCTTGTGGAGAAAGAAGAGCTACGAGGTGTAATATGTGCAGTTGAATTTGAAGTATTTGATACGAACACAAAACTGGATGAAGACGAAAGATCACATTGGATGCCGCACGAAGTAGTTGATTTAGGTTTTGAGACTACAGCCGCAAAGGAACTGATTAGAGGTGGGGAGAGAGATTTGACTCGATTTTTTGTATCAAAATAGGACAGTTTTTCGGTGGTTCTGATGGTTGGTTGGACAAATCGCTGGAAACTCACATTTGCTGGAAACATGTCCGAAGCGTTGGCAGTTAAAGCATCTTAATGGTTGTGGAAAATATGGTCGAACTCTGAGCGAGAGAAATCCCGCTCTAATAAATTTTGGAAGGGAATGCAGCTTGAAGGAAAGAATATGGCTAGGGGAGGGAGATAGTACTCCATCCTTTCTTGTTTGAATCCTCTTTATTTCAGTTACACCTTGCTATTTCTGCTTCACTGCATAAGAGTAATGCCCGTGAGGAAACTACGCCCCTACAAAGATTTAAAGATTGGCGGAGTTGTTGTAACCTGGAAGTCTCCCAGCAGTTTCAGAGAGGGGGATTTGCATAAAGTCTTCTCGGTATCTGCTGTAATCAACAATGATCCATTTCCCAGTTTTTTGACTTCTTTAAGAGAGCCCACTGCATTTGAGAGAAGTTTATGGATAACAAAAGGAGATACTGATTTGAAAGATGTATCCTCGCCCAGACGAGAGATGACAAAGAATCGGTCAAAGGTAATTTGGCGATTGGATAATGGCGAAACAATCCTGGGTCTTTTGGACGCTGAAGGGGGGAGGGGAGGGGTTTCAATTAGAAAAAGACATATATGTCCCACCAGTAGGGAAGAAATAAATGTCTGCCGAGGCAGTGCTCCATACCCCGGTAACCCTAATTACTCCGGAAGGGCGGGAGATATTCCGAAGGCTCCGTTAGAGACACCTGAAACCCTCAGGTGCCAATCAGTCACGGATCACATTACAACTTGACTTAAGGGTTGACTAGGGAGCCCCGGGGTCGTCAAGCCCGTAACCTGGATACCAGGTCCCCTGGGGGATTTTTTAGTATGAAAATAGTCTGGCAAATCATCATGGAAATCAAAATCAGTGTTCTGTGTGCCAAATTTCGAGAGAGCACTCTTGTGAATTTGAATTTTGTGATGTATTGCTGAATTATAGACGAATTCCGACCCAGTTTTACTGTGCTTGAGACACAAACAAAAACAAAACAACAAACTGTGCATTCCGAAAAAATTATCGCCGCTGTTACTGGTAGTGTTGATGAAGATCCAAATTTATTAATTCGTTGCCATTTGCAGGAAGTTGGGCTCAGGGCTTTGTGACTATGTGGATTATTTAATTTCATATTTGAATGTTATTGATCTGGTGGAGATATGGTCTCAACTCGACGGCTCTACATGTGCTACAGTTAACGCAACAATTTATTTAGGGAACAATTCGGTGGGAAAATTATTTTGAGGAACGGATCATTGGTCACTATCATGTCATTTAACACCTTTAGATTATTTTCTTTGGGGTTATGTTAAATCTTTGGTCTATGCCGATAAACCAGCAACTAATGATGCTTTGGAGGCCAACTTAACTCGGAAAATAGACTATAGGATATGACTCCATCTGCTTGAAAGTGCGATCCAATTGACAGAATGCGCTTCATTAGAAGTAACCGCGGCGGATATTTGTCCAAAATTGTTTTCCAACATTAATGTTATTTCATATAAAATAAATGGAGACAGCATAATAGAGTGTTATCTCACAGGATAAATAGAGTGTTATCACACACCCAACCGTTGGGTTCAATCTCATGTGGAACACACAACAACCTGCGTCTCCGCCTAAATGAACCATATGAGATTGTGGAACCCAACGGTTGGGTGTGTGATGACACTCAGCTACTGCTATCTCACTGGACGCAGTCCAAGAAAATCTAACACTACATATATACGCCATCCGATGGGAGGTCGGCGAAAACATGGCTCGTTGGCTGTGGATAGGGTCTCTCTATTCTTGATGGTATGGTATATGTCGGCGCCCCGAAGAGTCTGAACCTCGAGAGACGAAACATGTCATCCAGTTGAAGGGATAGGTGGGGCTCCTTCCCGTTCATATATATAATAATCCTATACACCAAATATATATAAAAAAAGTTTTATTAATTCTTTAATTGATAGAGCTGTTATTTTCACTAATCCAAACAATAGATCAAAATATATAAATTAAATCAAACAAACACTAGAAGATAATAACTATCCAAAAAAAATTTACGAACCGGTAATTAAAAATAGAATACATAGAATATATAACAATAATAACATAACAAATAAAACTAAAAATGAAAATTATATACCTTTACCATGCATACTAGAAATAAATAATAAAATAAAAAAAGTTTTTAAACCATATAATATAAATAAAGCAGAAATACCCAATAATAACACTTAACAAATATTTACAAAATTAAAACCACAAACACCCAAAATGGAACAAACAAAATTAATTTACACAATTGATTGCTTAAACTGCCAAGCTCATATATTGGCCAAACGAAACAATATTTAAAAAACAGAATTAATGAACACAAAAAAAGCATTAGAAACTTAGAACCAAACATCACTGCACTTGCAAAGCATGCTATAGACAATGGACATAACTTTAATTTTAACAACATAAAAATCTTAGATTTTGAAAAACAATATGAAAAAACAAACAAATATAAAAGAAATGATTTATATAAAAAAAAACAAATAATACCATTAATTTCAGAAATGATACAGATAATTTAAGTTGTATATATAATAACATTATTAAATAATAAATTTTCATATTTTTTTTAATTTTTGCATCTAATATCATTCCACATAAAAATTCAAAACAATTAGGTTATAATAAAAAACAAAAAAGGTGGAATAATTGTTAAATATGTCAAAAGTCAAATATTTATATAAAAGTAATTTTTATTTTAGAAGTATTCTGATGATGGTTCGTTGTAGAAGCGAAACGTAAATAAAACAATAAAAAATTAAAACTTATTTACACTGACCGAAAATCCCAATAAATAAAAAAACTAGTATATATATATATATATATATATATATATATATATATATATATATATATATATATATATATATATATATATATATATATATATATATATATATATATATATAATCAGGTTTTAGTGGAATTAATTTCAGTTGTGTGAGTGTGTACAATTGCAGTGTTTGCGATCATAGTGAAGTAAAAAAATAACAATTAAAATCTTCCAAAAACGTAATTACAAGAATGTACAAACAACCTACGATATAAACGCGTCGGCCGGAAATAAATATTTATAATGGCAGATGAATATAGTAAATGTGGAAAAAGAATTAAAAGAAACGAGTCTGACACAATTCAATGTGAGGGTACCTGTAAACAGAATTTTCATTCTGAGTGTGTTTGTATCAACATGTCTATGTGGTTAGACATGTCTATGTGGTCAACATGTCTATGTGGTGTACACATCAACATGTACATGTGGTTGTGTCGAAGTTGTTAATTGAGCTGATGGGGTTTAAAAGGGAATTTTTACAATTCAAACATACTATAAAAAGGGAGCTAGAAAAAATTACCAAGCGAGAAACTATCACAGCAGGAAGTCTAACGTGGAAGACTAACGAAAAATCAATAAGTACGTGTGCAGAAATAAGCAAAAAATCTAAAGGTGAAGTATTAGTTATTGAACCCAAGGCAAGACAAGACAAAAAATCCAAAGAAACTATAAAACATGTTGTCAATCCAACAGACCTTGAAGATGGTATCATTCAAATGAAAGATGTAAAAGATGGCGGTATACTGTTGAAATGTAATACTAAAGAACACACACTATAACTCAGTCACATTTACTAAAAATTAACGGCAAGTCTATACAGCAAACATCCTGTATTAGATTTCTGGGTGTTTATCTTGATAACAGACTTTGCTGGGATGAACACATAGCTCAGCTATGCAAGAAATTAGCTGTTTTCTCATATATTGTTTATAGGTTGAAAAGGGTTGGTACCACGGATATTGTGCATTCATATTACTATGCAGAGTTTTACAGTCGCGCTAGGTATGTTTTAATATTTTCGGGTGGATCGCTGTTTTCAGCGCTGATGCGTATTTTCAAAATACAAAAAAAGATAATTCGAATGATGGGTGGGGTATCACTAGTGGCAACATGGTGCCCAATTTTTAAACAATGCTGGATTTTTTGACTCTGCCATCACTATACTATATATTTTGGAGGTTATCAGCTTTGTTAGGCGAAATTTTGTAGCATTTGTGAAAAATAGTGATCTTCATCACTATGACACACGAGGCTCTGATGAACTTGTTTTACTAATACATTCATGTAAGATAGTTGAACATAATGTTTACTACAGCGGTGTGAGGGTGTATAATAAGTTGCCACAATAATTTAAACATGTTCAGAGTGACATCGAATTTAAAAAATTAGTCCGCGAATTTCTTATAAGTCAAAGTTTATTTATAGTTTAAAAGAATATATGTCGTATCAATAATTAGATTCAATACTTATTTATATATACAATGTTTATTTGTGCATGATTATCATATCATGTATTGTTTCTGAGGTCGTGTTACTGAACATTCTGTCAATTCTGTCAACCCGACTTAATCATTGATATTTTGTATTATTGTGGGGATTGAATCGTTAAGTTAATTATTAAATTATAGTTAATTATTAAATTATTAAATTATTACATTATTAAATTATTAAACTATTAAATTATTAAATTATTAAATTATTAAATTATTAAATTATTAAATTATTAAATTATTAAATTATTAAAATATTAAATTATTAAAATATTAAATTATTAAATTATTAAATTATTAAATTATTAAATTATTAAATTATTAAATTATTAAATTATTAAATTATTAAATTATTAAATTATTAAATTATTAAATTATTAAATTATTAAATTATTAAATTATTAAATTATTAAATTATTAATTATTAAATTATTAAATTATTTAATTATTAAATTATTAATTTTTAAATTATTAAATTATTAAATTATTAAATTATTAAATTATTAAATTATTAAATTATTAAATTATTAAATTATTAAATTATTAAATTATTAAATTATTAAATTATTAAATTATTAAATTATTAAATTATTAAATTATTGAATTATTACATTATTAAATTAGTAAAATATGATTATAATTAATATCAAGAATAAAATATTTATATGTAGGTTTAAATGTTATATATTCTTTGTATGCACAGAAGTGTGGCAATGTATATATATATATATATATATATATATATATATATATATATATATATATATATATATATATATATATATATATATATATATTTTTTATTAGGCAGTATAAAAATCACCCCCAATATGCCACCATATTTATACTCTTGATTGTAAAACCTAAAGGTATGGAAGGTAATGATGATAATACAAAAATATTATGAAAAAGTCCACAATCTTGGTAGAATTTCAACTGACCTAGATTTATGTAGCTTGGAACTGAAATATGAAAAACTAAAATTAGCAATATGTCAAGTAAAGACTCCAATAAAAGTAATTTGAGGGTTAATTGAAAATTGGTGTTTAATATAGAGTGTCTCAAAACAATGTTTACGCACTAAAGGAACAACCTTTATTTTGACTAAGTCCAGTTTTTAAATTGCCCACCCTCGTGCTTCAGGCATTGCTCATAACGAGAGCTCTAACATCGATAATCGTTTCCACTGGTATTTGTCCGGATTCTCTTTCAATCGCTACTCTTAATTCATCGTCTGTTGTCGGTTTTGTCTTATAAACCTTGTCTTTAATGTATCTCCATAAAAATAGGTTGAGCGGCGTAAGGTCAGGCGAACATGCGGGATATTCTACTCAACCTTTTCACTCAATCCATCTGTTCGGTAGAGCGTCAAGATCAAACATTACGTCATGATGATAATGTGGAGGTGTACCATCTTCTTGAAAATAAAAGTTCTTTTCCCTTAAAAAGCTTTCCGAATGCGTGGAATCACTGCTTCCTCTAGCAAATTAAGGTAAACAGCATCAGTTACAGTACCATCAAAAAAGAATGGTCCAATTAATCCTTTTGTAGATAAGCCACACCATACTGTGACTCGTGGCAAATTAACATGACGTTCTTTAGTAACGTGTGGATTCTCAGGTGTCCAATAAGTGCAGTTGTGGAGGTTAATTGGTAACTCCATACCATTTGTCTTGAGAACTGGTGGTTTTCTTCACATTCTGCCAAGTACCATTTGCAAAACTGAACCCTCCTATCTGGTTCATCTTCATTAAGATTGTGGACCAATCTTGGAATTTAAATTGTCCAATGCAACCGCTTCAAAATGCGATGGACGCTAGATTTTGAATTTCCCTCCCCACGAGCAGCTTGCCGAACAGATTTTCTGGAACGTTTCGTTTAACTTTCCATCACCATGTCTTCTCTTGCCGGATCGGTTAATATGAGTGATCTTCCGAAACGTTCCGTCCACTTTAAAATTATCTCTAATGTGAGTTATTGTTAGTCGGGTTGGTGGATCTGTCAGAAATTCTCGCCTGAAGTGTCTTTGGACTTCTGCCACATTTTCGTATTTTCAGTAACACTTCAGGATAAATTTCCGTTGCTGAAAGGTGAATCTTTTATTAACTTTATCTGTGCAATAAGAAACAACCCATCCTCCAGGGTCCGTGTAAGTAGTAACAATACAAAATTTTAATGTTTTCCTGGTTCACCTCCTGTAGAGGGTTTCAATAGCACGAAAAGTAAAAAGGAGGAAGGGGAAAGCAAAAAAAAATCTTCAGCAGTATTATGTTCTTCTACGCCCTCCTACTTTAAAAACCCACGAGCCGCCACTGAGTAAAATGTTGAATTTGGAATATTATACCTTTTAACTGATTTATCTTTATCTATTATCGCTATCCTATTTTTTGAAAGCAAATTTTCTTAAATGGCATACTTATATTCTTATTCTTCTTACATGGATTTAAAGATGAATCCGGTATTATTTTTTTTATCAACTTTTTTCATTAACAAAATTCACTCCCTAAGTTTGATTATTACTTTAAAACTTCTTTATATTGATTTCTGGTTTTCTTTAACGCAATAGATATAGTTCTTGCTTTATTTAGAAGGAAGGAACGACAATGAACTTAAAAAAATACTTAAAGGAGAATGAAAAGCAGGAAATTGACAACAGACTAACAAACAACATGTACAAAAATATGTACATAATTTTATTTTGCGTGGAAATTTAACAACACTCTAATCAAATTGAGCCAAGAAACTTAGTTCAAAAAGTCAATTTACTGATAACTTTCATTCCTTATATCTCCCGATAAAAAGTGAAAGTAATGATGTTACCACTAAATCCGAAATTATCGGGAGATTGCGACAATATTGTTAAACTCTCATGACGCCTAAGTCATCCATGATTCCACCTCAAAGCATGCGATAATGGATGCACTGCTTAGCCAAGGTGTAGAGAGACTATGTAAACCTATTAGAATCGATATATGATGGAACTACAGCGACAATTCACCTTGATGTTCTTGAAGTGGGAATTAATATAGAACGAGGTGTACGGCAGGGTGACGCAATATCGCCTATTCTTTTCTCGGCTGGCCTTGAAGAAGTATTCCGTAAACTGGATTGGGAACAGGATGGTGTAAAGATCAATGGTGCAAACTTAAACCATCTTAGATTTGCAGATGATATTATTCTCATTTCACAAGACCCAGAGGAGCTGCAAAGACGCATACAAGAACTGCAAAGGGCTGGCAAACCATTTGGCTTGAAAATAAACCTGAAAAAGAGTCAGGTTATGTTCAATAACTTCGCTCAGGACAGATGAATTTCAGTTCTAGGAAGGGATTTAGAGATTGTGGACAGCTTTATATATCTTGGGCAGAGGATTTCCATGGAGGGGAATACCGCCCGGGAGGTGGAACGGCGTGTTAAATGAGGCTGGCACGTATTTGGTAAGCTCAACATAGTGTTTAAGAGCAGACTCCCACTTTGCCTGAAAAGAAAAGTATTCAATCAGTGCGTTCTACCCGTTATGACACACGGAAGTGAAACCTGGACACTCACATCGCAATCAATTCAAAAACTTCGGGGGGCACAGAGGGGAATGGAAAGATGTATGCTTGGCATTACAAGACGAGACAGAAAGTCCTGCGCATGGATCAGGGAACAAACAAAAGTCTGTGACATCATTGGACTAGTAAAACAGTTGAAATGGAGATAGGCAGGCCATATAACGAGGCGATGGGACGACAGATGGACCAAGGCAAGCCTGGAGTGGATACCGCTTGATCGCAAAGGTCCGCGAAGAAGACTGAAAGCACGATGGATTGATGACATCGTTAAGTATATTGGACCCGAGTGGCAGAGGAAAGCCCAGGATTGTGAAGGTTGGTTGGAAGCGTGCTGAAGAGGCCTTTATCCTGCAGTGGATCGATAGGGGCTGATGATGATGATGATGATGATGATGATGATGATATATATATATATATATATATATATATATATATATATATATATATATATATATATTGATGACATCGTTAAGTATATTGGATCCGAGTGGCAGAGGAAAGCCCAGGACCGTGAAGGTTGGAAGCATGCTGAAGAGGCCTTCATCCTGCAGTAGATCGATCGATACGGGCTGATGATGATGATGATGATGATGATCCATGGCAAAGTTCAATTTCAAATCTCGGTGAAATAAATGGGTTTGTTTTGTATTATTTTGAAACACTCACAGACACTCACTTGATCACTGGATAAAACTATAAATCGTTAAGTTGGGGACTGATTATTGGTAAAACTTTTCAGTAATTTGCCCAGTAAAAAGTTGGCTCTGGGCATTTTTGGCACTGTTTTAGAGAAAACTATATCTTTAGCAAAGCTTTTTAAATGCAATAAAAATTGAAAATAGTAACACTTAAAGAATACTAAATGTCAAAATTAATAAAAAAATGCAAATAGCTAAGCTAGGATTTGCAACAAAAAAGGGACTAGTTTGAACTTGCCGCTGTTTAATCGTACAGCCGATAAGTTAATATAGACTTCAAGATTATTTTGTAATACCAAGACACGTTTTCATAATAATATAACATTAAGTTAAATTAAAGAAGTAGTAGTACCTGGAAGTCAAACAGAAAAATAGATGCCATAGAATTTCATCATAATTCATTTTCAATCATACATCTAAGAATAAAAAAATAAGTAAATAACAAATTAAAGAATCTACAGAAAAAGTCAAGAACTTACAGAATATACTGAAGGAGAATGAAAAAGAAAAATTTATAATACTGGAAAGAAAAGTAATAAGATGAACAATAGGCCCAACGAAAATAACTAAAAAGGGGCACCAACAGATATTGAATTGCCAAATAGAGAGAGATAGAAAACAGGATAAAAATATTTTGCAAGAATTATTGAATCAATGAGAATTAGAGAATAAAATAAAACATTACTGAAAGCAACGACTGGATGCAATTGTATTAATAAAATATTCAAGAGAAGACCTAGAAGCAGATATAATTGAAAGTAAAACAGTGTAGGAGACAAATGATAAACATTCAAGATAGAAGTAAAACATTATATCAAGCAAAAACTTACCAGGCATAATTAGAAAGTAACAAGGACTAGTCCACCTTAAAAATGAGAACATTTTTGAGTTTCGATGATGGAACATCTACAATTTCTTATGAAATATATTGGATGTTCTAATATGTAACTAATAGTATTATTATAAATGCTAATGCATAAAATTTGCTATTTTTCTTCAAAGACAAACTTTGTATCTGATTAGTATATAACTAATATGATTATATCTTTTTAAAATATGCACTCTCAGGTATAATATATTTTTTTGAGTAAAACTACCCGGTTTTATTAAGGTAACTGCTCATGTCCAACATCCTATTCCTGGTGAAAGAAGCTTCGTCGGTTGATAAAATGTTGAACAAATAATTTGTATTCCTTTGGTTTTAGTCAATAAACCATTCACAATATGTTTGCCTGCGTGAAAAATCAGCGAATAAGGGTGTTTGTACCTTGTTTACATCATAATGGTAGAATAAGTGCTCTTTTAGTATTCTATGTACAATCCAAAGGGAAAATCGCCGAACCTTATCACGCAGCACTTCTGATGGAATCCACTTCAACAAGATGTAAAATTTGTTTTTCGACTTCGGACTGATGTCTCACTGGTGCACACATTCTTGAACTTTTGGGATCACCACAGCCGTGGATCACATAAATGTTTAAGAAACTTGGATATATGTGACCCTGTTGAGAGCGGTAGTATTGATGCATATAAATATACCTAACCTAGAATTTTGGATTGCATTTCCGTAAATACAAAGCATATCGCAATATTCACGTACAGAATACATTTATAGGTTTTAAATCGAACTTAAATGCACGCACTGACATACAATGAAATAATTTTTGTCGCTATTTAAAAATAACATTACCGTAGCGATATTGCGACGTTGCCACATTGTTCATAGTTGATGTGGATATGATTCTTAATTAAAAAAAAATGTTTTAATAATATTATTACTTTATTTGTAGTTTATCCATTAAGTAATAATCAAATATTTGTCAAAAAATCTTCTACACGTATTTGCTTAAAATGATCATAGGTGTTCGATTGGTATTTTAACGTACATCCCGTACATCCTGTATATTTAATTAGGCAATTAGCTATTAAAATAGGCAATTCAATGAGAAAATTCGATGCATGAAAAAATATGATTTATTAGTCGGTTTCGATAATATTCTGAAACACGTATGTACGTGCTCCCTGATTTTTAAATGTTTTCTAAAATATTTTATGTTTTTTATTTCAATGATTCTTGTGTGTTTTACAGATAAACCCCTTTTTTGGGTTATCTTCCATTTGCTTAATATTTATTTATTTTATCATTGATAGTGTACTACTTACAAAATATTTTTAGGGACCTCCACCATGCTCCCCATCTTCACAACGTAGACAACTCTTGGACTTGGGCATGTCAAATCCCAGCGTTGAAGAAAGCTATCAGCAATCTGTAGCCATGGCTCCCTTGGCGCAAGATGAAACCCAGTTACTTCCTGGAACACCAAAAGGATACATTTCACCGTCGGTAAGTAATTTTTGCATATTCATTTTTTATTAGTATTAACGCAGCTTTATAAAAAGTTTCATAATTGTTTTTTATACAAAAAATTGAAAAACAAAATTGTATAAAAAATATATACAAAATATATTAACATATATGTTGATTGCGACATATTAAAATAAGAACTTGATATTATATGATTTATTATATTTGTACAGGTTTTAGTTTATGATGTTTTTCAGGAAAATTAAATGAATTGAAATTGATTTTTTTTATGTAATAATTACTTTTTAAAGTATATTATAAAACAATGATATTCAATTTTTTTCCAATAATAGTAGATGCCGTTTTTCCAGTAGCAATAACTGTTGTTATTAGATATGGTTGTCTTGATTTAGGCCTTCATCGAACAGTTTTTATGTTGAGAAATATTAAGTTTTCTTAATACGCGAATTCTATCAAATCCTCCTTTTGATACAGATGCTAGTATTCATTTGTGCTATTGTGTATGTTCAAACTCACTACTTATTAAAAAAAATACCCATTATTGGTAAATCTTGAACCATTCACAATAATATTTCAATTTATAGGATATTGGTAATTAAGATGCATCAAGTTTCTTCTTTTATGGGATTTTTGAACGATGAGTGTGTATATAAACTTTTTATATTTAATTCCAAAGTTAAGTATTTGCCATTTATGCTAAGAAAATAATATCACTCATGTTCGTCTCCTGAAGATGTAAAGGATTGTCCGATAAGAGTTGCAGAATTTTTAGATGAGACACAATGGTAACTACAAGTGATAATCCGGTAATTTTGAAGAACAAATAATGGCAATTTTATCTTGAAGAACAAATAATGGCAATATGCTTCGAAAATATTGTCGTTCAAATATCCTCAAGGTTTTTTTGGTGCAATACATTCTGGAAACCCAAACGACATTAACAGTTTATCACTTGCCGTTATCATCATACCCTGTTGTAAAGTTCTGAACTCTTTCATTCTTTTGTTGAAATGTTTAATAATTTTTTTCAATGTGGTCCTTGCTCTACTTTACATATTTTCTTTGTAAACGTCTCTTTTAAGATATCCCAAAGTCTAACTTTGAAAATCTTGATAGCCATTTTTCATTATCATTTAGGGAATATGCTCAAGAAATTTGTTGTGTGCTATCTTGTTGACATTTAAGAGGTTTAATTTTGGTTATATAAAGTTACTTATCAGTTTCTCACCGCTATTCGAATCTCATCTTCTAAACAATTTAGGTCAATAACTTATTTGGTCTGTAAACCATGTCAAATATTAACTTTTTAAGATGCAATTATTATTATTGAATTTATAACATTCTATTTAACTAAAATAAGCCCTTTTCTCTAAATACAAAAACATTTTGTGCAGTTACCATTATCATAGCAAACTTGAAGTTGATTCGTTGTTCTATATTGAACCACATCATTTGTACAAACTGGCAACTCTTGAGTTTCTAAAATGTCAAGTATGTTTTGTTGAAATAGTTATTAGATAATACTTATTTTCTGCGTTTTTAATTTTTTTATTTACTCATTAACCTTTATTTACTATGATCAATGTACTTGAAATAATTACATAGAAATTGTAAGCATATATTAAATAAGAGTACTGCAGTTAATAACGTAAAGAAAATCAGTTAATTGTGACTTTAAACTCTAATATAAATTAATATTAATAAATTTTAGCAATACTATCGAAACTGATACATCATCAGCATTTTTATATTATATAGTGTATGATACTATAAATTTCGTAAGAATATTTACAATGAGGAATAAAGTATTTGAACAAATCGATTTTTTTAAAGTTTAACTTCATTAAATTTAATAACATTATCTCAACGCAAACCACAAATATATCAAAATATTTTAAAAAGTAGTTAAGAAAGTACTGATTTTTTTCCATGGGAAAAAGTACTTAAACTTAATCAATCACAATCACTTGTAAGGTGAGTGTTGAATGTTAATGTCCCAGTAATACTGGGTAGAAGAAGTTGGGAATTCCCTTTGGAAACACGTGTAAAAATTGTTAATTTGGAAATAAATGGCATGAAATTACTGCAAAATACGAAAAACGTAAAGTTTAATTTACCTACAGTTTATTGCATGAGAAAACCATGAAGGAACTAGCCATTGTGAAAACGAGTAGAGGAAAGGACGTCCAAAAGCATTATCAGCTACAATTCGAAAAAAAATATGAAATATTTTTCAAGAAGTATTATTTTTGAATATAGAGGGAGGAATGCCTAGAAGTAAGTCTTTATTAGTCAGAAAAAATTACCTGTTTGACTGATCTGATGGTCATAAAATTGTGTTGAGAAAAATAATACAGCACTACATCCTCGAAATACCTCTCCTACAGTAAAACATAGTGGAATAAATGTGGGCTTAATGCCTATAAAATTTGTTCATAAGTGCTTCGAATAGTTAGAAGATGTCTTCAGATTCCAGCAAGACAATGACCCGAATAAACCGTTGATGGTTACGGAACAATGGCTGCGCTATAATGTGATAAGGTTAATTAGACCTTCCTAATAACCAGATATTAATCGTATTGAGAACTTGGTTGGTCAAAAAGTGATAAAAACCAAGTGCACTGATATAAATTATTTAAAAATTGTTTTACTCTGAGAATGGACAACTATATTAAGTGACAAATATAAGAATCAATAGTATAAGTAGAATCAATACTGAAACGGTTGCAGGCTGTCATATACATAGATCATACATATAGAACAAAATACTGGACTTTTTTTACAATATTTTTTTTCATTTAAAATTGTTCGAGAAAATTATTATTTAGCCACATATGATTTTCAGCAGCAAAATGCGCTGGGCCATCCATTTGAAACTAGCATTTATTCCTTAAATTAAGCGGAACATCTTCGAGACATTCGAAAAAGCTGTCATTTAAAAATTATTAAATAGTGCTCCATTTAATCATAGTGGAAAAATTATTGATCGATTTGTCCGTTACTTTGTGATAGTTAATTTTTTAAAAAGGAATAAAACAATTTTTTACTTTGGTATCTATCACTTTTAGTTAAATAGTGTTTTTTTTAAATAGTGGAAAAATATGAGGCCCACAAGAATCCCGTTAATGACACTATTCTTCAAAAAAACGATAGGGCGGACTATGTGAGGATTCTCATTTTGAAAGTTTACCGATCCACTGTGGGTAAATATTGCTTCGTTAGTCCAAATGATTTTATTTTTAAAATTAGGATCTCCCTCCACGGTATAAATCAATATAATAATAACCAGTTACAATAGTTCATTCGACTTTCAGCATCACCTGGTTGAAGATTTTGGATGACTGCATAGGGAAAGGTTTCTTTAGAAATTTTATTTTTATAAACTTCAAGGTAACCTTCATTTGAAGGTAACCTTCTATTAGAAAATCGTCTGTTATATTCAGGCACTGCGGCCTTTGCATTTCCATTACAATATTTTTTTTTATATTATAATTATAGAAGCATCGGCTATTTCGCGTCTGTCTGTTTTTCCCAGAATTATACAATCCACTATTAAAGTCTGGGTAGACTTACAAATAGTTAAACAACTAATCTTAACATTAGCCCTTTTAAAGTTTGGGTAAACTACAAACACAAACATCCAACCGAGCACGGGAATCGAACCCGTTACCGCGGCAACTACGGTGGCGACACAGTGGCAACAATACACCGCTCTACCACCGCGGCTAACGCGGCCGGTCCATTACAAAATCCGTAGATAAAATGAATATCGGCGTACTCCACATTATGTTACTGAACATAAACATGGTAATATCTTATTAATAGCCTATTTTTTACAATTTTAACACTGCAATTTAAAAACATCCAAAAAAGGGATTTGCAGAATAAATTAATGTAATTTTGATATGGCATACAAAGGTTTTATTTTTTGAAACATTGCAATCATCGTCAACTTATTATTGCTATGCTATAAACATTGAGCTTTATTGTGAGTTTTTGAGTTAATTGATTTTTATTCCCTGCTGTTCCCAATCCAGATTAAGAAATACCTCCTCAAGGCAGGCTGAGAAAAGAACAGGTGATATTGAGTCACCCTGCCGTAGACCACGTTCTACGTTGATTTTAACTTCAAAGTCATCCATGTGAACTGTAGCTGTAGCTTCCTCATACATGGATCTGAATAGGTTCACATAGGCTCTGTCTATCCCTTGGTTAAGCATCCTTGATACTGAATCAAATGCCTTTTCAGGGTCAATAAAAGCCAAGCACAGTGGCATGGTGTATTCATTGTGCCTTTCTATGGTCTGTTGGACAACCTGGATATGGTCCATTGTACTGAATCTACTTCTGAATCCTGCCTGCTCTCTTGGTTGTGCGTCATTTAGTGTTCTTAATGTTCTTTTAGATATTATCCTGGTGAAAACTTTGTACAGAACTGATAGGAGGCTTATTGGGCGGTAGTTTTTTAAATCTTACTGTGCTCCTTTCTTATGAAGAAGAATCACTTCAGCATTTTTCCATAGACTGGGTATTTTTTGATCTTTGAGGCAGTTTGAGTACAATTTTGCCAGTATTTTATGTAAAATTCGACCACCAGCCTTCAACATTTCAACCGTTACATTGTCCTTTCCTGGAGTCTTTCCATTCTTCATCACTTCTATGGCATTTGTCACTTCTTCCAACAGGATATCTGGCATTTGCTCTTCCGTGGCATTTAACTGGGTCTGATTTTCATATAAGTTTGAATAAAATCTTCTGATAACCTCTACCATTTCCGTACGCTCCCTACACACTGTGCCATCCTCACGCATTAAGGCAAACATTTGTGTCCGTTTATTTATCAGCTTATGTTTGGCTTTGACTATTCCTTTGTCTTCTTCTAGTGTTTTTTGCCTAGCTGCATGTTGAACCGACGCGTTTCCTCTGGAATATATTTTCTTATAGTTTAAGCTCAACGTACAACAACGTAAGTTAAGCTCAACGTACTCGACCCTGTCAAAGGGACTGTCTGCATTCTTCATTGTCCTCCGTTTCTTCATTTAATCGACGGTCTCATTGGAGATTTTTGACTGTTTGAAACTTTTTTCTGCTTGTGCTATTGCAGCAGCCGTTTCAACCACATTTTCGATGATTTTTTTATACTGATCTGTTATTTCCATCTCTTCTGGGTCTTGCAACACAGCAAAGCGGTTCGACAAAGCAATCTCAAAATCGTTGCCCCTCTGAAGCAGCTTCTCAGAATTCACTTTGCCCTTCTTCGATCTTACCATTCGTTTACGTTCTCTTCGACACTTTATCTTAACCTTTGCTCGTACTATTCTATGGTCCCTTCCAACATTAAGACGGTTAAGTAAATCTTACCATTCGTGTACGTTCTCTTCGACAGTTTGTCTTAACCTTTGCTCGTACTATTCTATGGTTACTTCCAACATTAAAACGGTTAAGGACAGTACAATTAAAAAATATTGTTTTATCATTGGACATGATGTAGTCAATTTCACTTGTGAGACCAGATGGACTTTTCCATGTCCATTTTCTGCTGATTATATTCTTATAGAACGCGTTGATAATGTACAATTCTTGTCCTTCAGCAAAATCAACCAATCTGTCACCTCCGCTGTGTTCCGCTCGCCATTTCCATATGGGCCAATTGCAGTTTCACTAGTTCTTGCTTTTCCAATTCTAGCATTAAAATCATCCATCAGAAAGAGATGGAAATTAACCCCTTTGGACTCCATCAGGTCAGGGTTGGACCTTAGTTCGCCACGCTGGTCCAATGCGGGTTGGCAGATTTTGAATCATGTTAGTCTGAAGTACGGATGTACTTCATTAAATAATTAAATACAAAGTTCGGCATAAGTGTATTTTCTAATACCCTATCCTACAATTTTTAGTTTTTAAATTTTTTCTCATTCAGTTAACATATTAATTAACAACAACATATTAATAATTGAAAAAAAAATTGAAATTCACCAATTGATGTTAACAGTAAGTGTAATTAAATAAAGAATCATACAATATTTACCTCGTTGGGTTGAGAAAAAAAATGCTCCTTCTAACAATGCCAAATTCAACTATTGTTGTCATTAAAAAAAAACAAGTTAGCCTTGAATTTCAAATATGCAATAAGAAAAAAAATTTAAATATACTCAAAAAGTATCAAATATTTCCTAATGTTTGTGTACAAAATTTCATTGAAAAATCGCTAAGCGTTCTCGATATATTTGATCGTTTTCATACATAATAGCGTAGTGTAAGGACACACATACACACACACACACACACACACACACACACACACACACACGCATACACACAAATATATATATATATATATATATATATATATATATATATATATATATATATATATATATATATATATATATAATTAACAGTACAAAGCAAAACTGCAGATTTTTTGGGTAAAAATAATGCGAGTTAACCTAACTTAGCTTAGTCCAAAAGTTAATAGTAAGTTAATAGTAACCAAGATACAGGGTGTTAAAGTTATAATTTTATTTTCAATTTTTGTCAATAAGTTTCTTAAAAAGTACCTTAAATGTCTGAAACATTTTTATGTATATTATAGAGGGCGCTGTGTGCGACATTATTCTGTGTTTGTATTCCGCATTTTGAATCAAAATATTATTTTGTTCACCTTTTTTAAGTAAATAAGGTATACCTTGCAAATGTCGCTCCGAATTACTTTTTCTAGATATCTGCGTTTAAATTGTTTATAGCGCTATTTTAAATTGCGCTTTTGAAATGTAATACTTCATAAATTAGGTATAGTATGATTAAAACATGCATTGGAAAAACACGCTATGGAAATTTGGTAACTGTCAAAATGTTACATTGATTGTAAATATTTATTATTGTGTAATACCAATATTGGCTACAAACTTGACATGAGAAATTCCAGAAAACTATTCTCTAAAACTAATTCTATAAAACTAAACTCACTTGCTATACAAGTCCACCGTTTGCAAAATTTTTCACGAGGAGGGACTGTTTCCGTTTCACTTCGTGCTTGTGTTATCTACTGGAAGCTGATTTGCCAGCTAGACTGGAATTTGCCCGTTTCTGTCATACCCAACAAAATGCTGACCCCATGTTTTAAAAAATATATATTGTTTACAGACGAAGCAACGTTTACACGTAGAGGTGTATTCAATTTTAGAAATAAACATGCGTGGGATTTAAACAATCCACACTTAGTATCCGAACGTCATTTCCAACCCGATTTTAAAATTAAAGTTCGGTGTGGTCTTATTGGTGACTATGTATTGGGTCCATTCGAATTACCACCAATTAAATGGCGAAAATACGAAATATGTTGTTCATGCAGGATAGAGCCGCGGCACACTTTTCTAGACCTGTCAGAGACTATCTGAGTGCCTATTTTCCTATTTGCTGGATAGGCCGTTGGACTGAAATGTCTTGGCCTCAACTTGATTTTTATATGAGGGCATATGTTAAATCATTAGTGTATGGGGAAGTAGCGAATACTCGAGAAGAATTATGGCTTAAAATTGAGAATGCTCTGAAATTGTTTCGAAATGAACTGTTATTATTTAAAATCAGACGGTTGTTCAGTAAACGGTACTGAAATGTATTGAGGTGAATGGAAATCACTTCGAACATTTATTATCGAAGAGAGACATTTTTTGATTTTCAAAAAGAGAAATTTTATTAATTTTCTGAAATTATTTTAAAATTTTCAACATTTCTAAATGCATTTTGTTTGTACTCTCTTCTATAAGGTTTATAATCGTTATTGGTGTGTAATAGTTTAATATTAATATATTAATTTAAAATTATAATTTGTAAATTTATTTTTGGGATATGTCAATGTTATTTATATTGAAATTTATTGTCATTGTCAATATAAATATCATTGACATATCCTAAAAATTAGTTTGTAATGTTATGGTTCCAATTGTGTTCTTGTTTTAACGTTGTTATTGCAGCCCGTTGGCTTTTAAATACGTTCCAAGTTTTTGCTTTTAATAGTAGAAATTGAACCAGTTCCAAGACTGAATGTTTAAAAAGCGCAATTTAAAACGTTACAATTTAATGCAGAAAACGGTAACTGCGAGCGACATTTGCAAAGTATACCTTTTTTACATAAAAAAGGTGGACAAAATTATATTTTTATTAAAAATGCGAATACACTAAGGCGCAAAAAAGTTTTGATCTTTCAAACGTAGGAAAGTGTCGCAGACAGCGCCCTCTACAATCTACATAAAAAATTTCGAGAAATTTTAATTTCTTATGTTAACAACCCCCCCACTACCAAATTTCGATATCTATTCGAGATATTATTTAAGAAAATTATTGACGAAAATTGAAAATAAAATTATAACTTTGACACTCTGAATCTTGGTTACTATTAACTTTTGAACTAAGGTAAGTTATATATATATATATATATATATATATATATATATATATATATATATATATATATATATATATATATATATATATGTATATATATATATATATATATATATATATATATATATATATATATACATATATATATATATATATATATATATATATATATATATATATATATATATATATATATATATATATATATATATATATATATATGATATGGTTCTGATTTTTTAACATAATTCGAAAAATGCATATCTAGGTTTGCAAAAAAACAGAAGGCATATTTTCATAATTATGATTATTATTCGTAATAGGTATCCTCTGTAGTAATCAGATATTCAGAATTAATAAAAATAAATGGATGATATGTATGAGAGAACTATTCCAACAATGTCATGACCAAAACTAGGAATAAGCATTTGAAAAGGCGGTATACAGATTCTGTTGCGGTACATTTCTCAGTATTATCGCAATCACAGTAACCTTCAGACCTAAACAATTATAGTAGGTCAATTTGCCTAATGTCTCTGTAATAAGTTTCTTTCCTGAAACTATAAGAAATCGCGAGAACAGAAAATTGGTGTAAAGAGCTAGATTGGGTTAGTTGGGTAGAAACACAAGGTTTATAACACTTTCTTTAGATGTTCATTTGCAAGAATATTAAAATATGCAACTTGTTTTTACCTTCTTTCATATTTTCTTTTACGGACCTTCGATATAAATCTGCATGATATTGGTTTGTGACTTCAAAGACCAAAAAATGGTAAGCATTGAAATCATATATTGGTCGTTTGGTATATAATTTTGATTTTGGAACAAATTCTGGACCCAGGATAAATCGATCATTATAACCTGTCTAAAAACTTTTTCCAGTTTGTGTTAATTACGGCCAAATTTCTTTCAGGGTGATTTACCTGATGCCTTTTCTATTAACATATATCAATTTAAGAATCTAATAACCAGATACTTTAAAATCCCAATTCTTGCTCAATAATTTTTTTAACACTGCCTACTGAAAAGTCAAATATTTTTGCAATAAATTCTATTAAACTTCTTTTTCCGTATTTAAAACCTTATGACTAGTTTTAAATTAGTAACATTGAAAAGCCAGTATAATCAAGTGAATCGGTTATATAAAATTTAGTTTTACATAAATGTAAACTCTACAATTTATTATTACTAAGTATTATTAGTAAGTTATTATTAGTAAGTTAATAAACCTTGAGCGAAACAAGACACACGGAACACGGTGTAATAAACTTAATCTTTAACCGCGGATGTGTTGTCTGATAGGCTGTATGTAAACTAAATTAAATATTTTTATTATTCGACAAAATCGACAATGTCCACAACGGTGTCACCTCATGAAAGCCAAGTGAATAATATCAGTTAAATTGCATTGATTGAACTAAATGAGTTGTTTAGAGACTTTCTCACGTAGAAATCTGATTTTTTCTGATAAATATGGCCAGGCCTTCAAACCAAGTGCGTTTCTGTTATTTGGATTTTAAGGAAACTATTCTTAAGTGGTATGATGAGTCAGATGGTAATTCTAGTGATATTGATAAGGTCTTAGAAAGGCAATTACTTGCAATTTGATCATAATAGTATCTCAAAACAATTATTGGGCGGTGGTTATGAATACGAAGTATCAACATATTAAACGATGAGCCGCTAATAAATCGTAGAACATATTTATATGGAAGCGATTAAATTAGATAAAACAGAACTGAAGTGTGTCCATCATCAAAGATAAAGCTCAAAGGTCTTTGAGCTTTAACACTGAAGTAGATGCTCTCTCTGTACGGCATATGTTATTTTGTCATAAAAATTATAATAAATATTATACGTTGGACTTATAAAAGACTTGTTAAAATATGATCCGAGCGCGCTAATCAAAATAAAACTGAGCTGAAAGATCTTGACACTGTCGAGATAAAAGCTTTTTTAGGATGTCTTGTGTATAGCTCGATTTTCAATTCGAATCAGGAAAATTTAGGAATATCGTTTTCAGGAATGAAAATTATCACGTTTATGTCCACAAAAGCACTGTATGACAAAACAAAATATAATACTGTACCACAAGAGTGTACAAAGCGCATGCGTGGGAGCTGCACTGAAAACTTCTAAATTCTAAGTAGTGGTGAAACTTTTTTAATTTTAAGTTTGTATCATGTGATTTCTTTCACCATCTTCCTAAAAATATAATATAATAAATATATCAAAATTATAATAATGCCTTAAAATTATAATAGTGGAGGCCGGTAGATTGGTATCTTCTGCAATCCGGCGACTTAGAGGTCACTTGTTGCAGCTAGTATTTGGCGGGTGACTCTCCGAGAAGAGAACAGGCTTGCGAACTATATTTCAACAGGCAAGATTGTAAAATCCGACAAGAAATTGCACCCTAGCCATTACAGTTCGAGGCTGGGTAAGGTTGGATACCTTGAGACAGGTAGACATTGGTCACTCGCCAGTCGGTAGGTTTCTCGAGATACTTAGCTGGAGGTTAAGTCGCTAATACTTTCAGTTGCCGATTTGCACTGATGGCTTTATCGCCACGAATTTGGTAATATTTGAAGTTATTAATATTTTTAGTTTTTAGTTTAGGTATTCTTAACACTTTAATTATTATTTCGAAATACTGTTTATAAAATATCTTTAATAGTTTTTGCTCTAGTATCGTTAATAATTTGCAAGCTGGAACATTTGTATTTATATTTCGAAAATCACATCTCTGGGGATAAGAATAAATGACCTATTTTTTTCTACGGTGTGGTTCATCTATTTTTTTTTTCATTTTTATCGCCATTATCGCCTAGACAAGAATTCGTAACCACCTCCATAGAAGATAAAAATAAAACAATGTGCAATGTGCAAAGGGAATGTAAAAAGTAGGAGATAATTACACGGCCTAATCAGACTAATCAATTATTACTACTCAGATCAGCGTGACGATTAATTAATACTGAAAGCTCTAGAACGGAGTACTGATCAAAGTGATTAATATAAAAATGGAAAACTAATTAGCAGATACGCCAATTTCATTCTATATTGATTAACCATCATGCTTAAGTTTAATGCAAATAACCAATGTTTGTGCTACACTTTCAATATTATATTGTACTGTTGATTCTGATAAAAAAAATATTAGTGTGATTAAATTGTTTCCTAAATCAAAAGTTTGTCGGGTGCTAAGCTTTTTGAGGATTTTGTAAAAATTATATTATCAAAGTTGTGTTAAAAATGATGATATGGTATAATGATATAGAGTTAACCAACAAGTTTGTAGGGATTTTCTCTTAACTGCTTTTTTAACGCTTGTAAACAAAAATCTTTGTTGAATTAGTAATGCTTATTTGCATATCGCACCCCGGTGAGAATAACGTAACAACTCAAAAAATCTCATTTTACAGTACACCAAAAATGAAGTTCACTTACATTGTGAAATCAAAGTCCTAATAGTCTAGACAGGGCAATTAGTACAACATGTACTTTTATAAGTTAGGAATTGAGTTATTTATATTATACACTTTAAACACCTTCATATTTTTTCTGGGCTAGATTAATTTCTACTTTGAGTTCTGTCACTTCTTGAATAGAAATTGAAAATTTTGTTAGTTGTGCCTTTGTGTCAATAATGCACTATAAAAACAACAAGGTCATTAATGAACACATTTTATTGGTAGAAAAGTACAAAAGTGTTTTTTACATCAAATATAGTTAATTAGGATAGCGCAGGTCAACAAATTTAAACTTTTTTGAGGTAACATTGATGCAAATCAGTGTATATAAAGTATTTTGTAATCCTAAATCCGAAAATGATAAGGTAATTACTGTAACACGTACAGTTTTTTTGTTACAGGTTTTGTTAAATATATGCAAAGACATTACTGAGGATTAGGTGAATAAAAAATATATTACATGAGATCTCATATTGCGACCAAAACTTTAATTTTTTCCTTTTGTGTTTTGTACCATCATCTCTTTTTAAAAACCAGCAGTTGTCGCCCTACATAGGCGTGTTTCAGCGTCCCTGGAATCTTGCTTCTAGCGTCCTGATGTCCCGGCGAAAGCTCTCTTCTTGTTTGTGACTTACTGCACCCAAATTTTCCGGAAAAAAATTTGAATGCGAGTGTAAAAGATGCATTTTTAAGGACATGCGACACCTTATAATTTCATAGGTTTTTAATAGTTCATCTATGAAGTTTTGATAGTTTTCATTTTTCTTGTTGTCCAGAAATCCTTTCGCAGCACTTACAAAGCACTTCCAAACTGCCAATTCCTTTTTATTAATTTTTTTTTTGACTTTTTTAGGTACTTTTCTTGACCTTTCTTGACCATGCCTTTGATAACATTTTTCATTAGTTCAAGCTTAATATGGAGAGGTGGAAGAAGCACCTTTTTTGGGTAACAAGGGAGGTATATTTTATATTTGAAGTACCAGGTTCAAAAGAAGTTCTATGAGGCCAATCTTTTTTAATGTAATATTCTTTTGTTACCCTTCACGCCTACGGCCGTAGAATATTATGGAAATACCCCCTCTACGGTCCTGTGATAATTCTTATATTGTTCAGTCGAAAGTCAGGTATAAATAATTTCAATGACGCCATGATATAAAGGAGAAGCAGGTACTTGAAAATGGGACATCCTAGGCCATTTATGCGAAAAAGTGTTTTAATAACCACCTTAAAGAAACGCAAACAGAGCATTCTCATCAATGTCGGTCTGTATAGTTAACTTAGAAACTTAGATATAACTTACATAGAAACAGTCAAAGATAGTTAATTACAGCACTGTACTGTACTGAGCAAAACATGGTCTATCAGCTTCAAATGGAATCATAAAAAGGTCTATAAAACTTACGAATATAGCTGTCTTTGCTAAGATAAAGAATGCCTGACTTCTTCCTTTTGGTGATAGGAATTTTACTACTGTATGCTGGAGGATAGATAATCTTCTCCACTTTCATTGTTCTTTTTTTTTCTCCCCGCTTTAACTTTACAACATTTACATAAACTTTAAAGTTTAATTTACATAAACTCCTTTTGCTCGCAATATGTTTTTACAAAAATGATTCTTGGCTCACTCTTCTTCAGTACTTTTATATCACCAATTTTAATCGTATCAATCCTTTTATTATCTTCAGTTTTCCGTTTTCCCTGTGTGTTCTCTTCTTTACCGTCAATACTTTATTTTTTTGTGTGCTATTTTGCCCATCTTTTGTCATTTCGTCATTTCTATTTTAATGATAATAATTAAAACACTTGGTATTTGTTTCACAATATATTCAAGATATTCTCTAACATGTTTCGGCCTCGCGACCATTCTCAAAGAGTAATTGTATGGGATTGTTTCTTCCTCTTCTGTAGAATTTTAGTGAAAGTGGATCCCAATTGTTGTGTAACAATTTTTCAGTCAACAAAATTACTATAGGATAGCTCTGTTATTTTAAAAGAATTTCCTGCTTTCTTTGCTGACCTTATTATTCTGCCATACTCAGGTAGGGTATAGATTGGGCCTGATTTTGGAGCTTCTTATCAAGATTTTCTATTACTGAATGCGTATTGTCTCCCCCGTTTTGGGTATGACCGTTTATCAAAAACTTATCTGTTATTGATTTGATATTAAGTTTTTCTTCATCAAATAAATACATTATAAATATCAATGATTTTTTGCTGCCCACAGCAATTGACGGAGTATAGAACTACTTCTAGGTCGTCGTCTTTCTTCTTTTCTGAAATCTGCTCTAAGTATTTTTATATGCAGGTACCTATTTCAATGGCATACCTATTCCATTCGGCTTCATGGCAAAAATAGCATTGCACGTTATCTAGCAGAGGTCACTTACGGCCAAGTCGTAACAATTAATTCTTGATTGGTCCCTTCTGTGAACTGGCAAAATTGTTTGCAGATTAAAAGCTGCTACAAGTTTACCGTTGTTTTCTTCACATACTTTATCGTTTTTCTTTTCCTCTCTAGACAATTCTTTCCCCTTCAAATGGTTGACACACTGATCTTTTAGTTTGTCTTTCTCGCCATTGGCTACATTATTGTAAGTGTAAGTAATGATATGTTAAAATATTCATTAGATATTCTTGAAAACGAGGTTAAATTTCCATATTTTTTATTCTTGACAATAATGACTTTGAATCCTCGGTATACTGTTTATAAGTTCATGTATACCTTGTCTGATTATAAGATCAATGACTTTGTGTTTACCATGTTTTCCTCTTTTATGACCTATGAATGAGCCCATCATTAATCCTTTTCTTAAAACTATCCTGTTAGGCCTGTCCTTGATATCCAAGGTTGCCTTGAAAAATATTTTACATACAGGTATATTGATCACATTTATTACTATGAATATAGTATCAAGTTTGAAAATATATTTGCGCTGTAATTACAAGTTGTCAAGTTCCCAATAATGTTTAAATATTGTATCTCTCGATTGATATATGATTTTTTCATAACATTTAAGTTTACAGCTGTTTGGACAAGGTATTGCAGAGTTCTTTTTCTAATTGACTGAGGGTTCTTAGAATTATAAATATATTTTTTCCCCATATTTTTGGACCTTTCTTTATAACAATTTCACTTTATAACTGTGCGTCACGTACTTCTAATTTAATTGACTATTTAATACTTATGTTTTCAACTTCTGATGAATCATGAATAATACGTGAAGTTAGGATCCTCCGTAAAGTTAGAACAACACTACCGCTATCTAGTGGCCAGTTTTGCAACTGCAAAAGTGTCCCTATTTCTGACTTGTAGAGATAAAATTTGTTGCCTTGAATTGGGTATTTTTGAGTTACGACGTTATTTTTGCAGGGGTGTGATATTATTAATTTCTGTGGTATTTACGGTTACACCAATATTTGTGTTCAAATTCGCTTTGATTTACCTTCAGATAGTCCAGTTGATTCAAATTTTTCAAAAAGAACGAATTTTTTTCCGTGCTCTACGTAAAAATCCTCAATTCTTCTGGTATCTGAATAAAGGGCCTGGGTATGGGTCCGAACGGAGGCAAGCAGTTTTTTCGAAAGCGGATAGCTATTATACAAATTATATAATTCATGTCCTTTCATAAGGTACGGTTTCATTAACCTTAGAACCAAAAACTCTAAGTTTGCAGTGTCTTCATTTTCTACTTTGCCCACAGTACATTTCGGTATTTAGGAGGGGAACGATCTGAGGTTGTCAAGTCATAAAATTTAATGCTATACGTGGCTTTCTTGTTTTTATGATAGACCCTGAAACCAAACATCCCGCAAAAATGGAACAGTGACTTATCCAAAGAGAGCTCTTTTGTTGGACCATAGACACTCTGAAATTTGGTAATCAGCATATCCAAAAATGATTGAACTTTTTCTTTCTTTTTTGAAAATGTAGTTGAACAATATATAATTTGTAATATTTATTCAAACCTTCTCCCCGACATGACATAACTAAATATCGGATGAAAATACAAACTAACTACCTTGAGAAGCCACACGGTTTGTCCACTCTTCATAGCAACTGGTCGGTTATAGCCTTTTCAATGTTCTCCAATACTCTAGAATGGTATTATTTGAGTGAATTTTCGTTCTTGGGGAAAGGAACAAATCACAAGGACTCAAGTATATCGGATGTAAGACATCAGCTTAAGAAAAAAAAACGCCGTATATTTGAAATTGTAATTTGTCGCTGTAGTAGACATAAGGCAAAACACTTTTTCATTTCATCAACGGTAGCAGGACGGAACTGCGCATCTCGAGAATTTCTAGCCTTAGATCTATTTGTCAAAATTAAAATCTGGTAAATGAGTAGTTGTCGTTTCCTAGTCTGAATCATCCTGTTTGGGAGGGTTAGGCTCTAAAGAGTGTTGGGTGAGATCTTCATCTGCTTTTTGATGCTACGGTGTGTTCTCTTCAATATTTTTCAAATTCTCTTTTTGAATAATTCCTGGATTTCGGGCCAAAGTTTCCTGCTGCATGATTTCGATCTTTTGTCTTTTGATGGTCTTAAGACGAGTTGAAACAGCTGGAGATGTTTGTTCTTCTAAATTAGACATTTGGCTTTCATCTGATTGAGCACTCTTACTTGGTACATAATTTCCATGTGAACCATAGTTCCCACAAGAATCGGCATAAGGATCCTCGTCGTTCTTGATACGAATCGTAGGTTTTTCGTCCTCATCCATCTATAACCATTTGCAAATTAAAAGCTTATTGAAAAATTATGTTAAGTTATTATGTACTTACGATTTGGACAAAAAACTCGCTCCAACACGTGCTACACAAATTACTACAAGAGAAACATTCCACTTATAGTTTCGATATAACTGATAACGCTGTTCAACGTCGCGTACCAACTGTTCCCGCCTAAATTATGGAATGGAAGTATGGAAATTGGGGGATATAAAGCTGCAGTAGCGTGGCACTTGGGCTATAGTTTTTCTGTGTAATGCGACACTATTGCTAAAATTACGTTATACATCAATTAAAGAAGAGACGCTGCTTCACGTTCAGTCTTCATTTAAGATTTTGTTGAGGACGCTTGTTTCGGACGTTGATCCGTATCGCAACATCAAAAAATGATGTTGAAAAACATCACTGTCTGTCAACGCGTTAAACATATCCCTACGAAATTTCCGGACAACCCGTATGCAAATAACTGCTACTTTCTTTTACATAAGAATTAATTAACTGTAATTTGTAAACTATAAGAATGAATAAACACGCATATAAAATCAATATTCTTTGTGTTTTTTATATTTCAGAAACTCTTCAACTTAACAACATCCATTTTAGGCTGAAATGTCAAATTTATTCAATATTTTTATGACAGACATTCAAACGAAACTGTTGTGTGCTATGATGTTAAGCTGAAGAAACAATACGTATCACCACAGTTTTCGTTTATTGTTTCACAAATTATGTGGTATAAAATCTGCATAATATTAGTTTGTGTTACTCTGTATGTGTGGTGAATAATCAAAAAAGAACCTTTTCATATTCCCCATTCGCCATGATCTCACAAATTTAAAAGTGACTACATTTTTGTAGAAGGGGGTGAATCAAAGCGGTGCGTTTCCGTTTATATTTTTAATTCTGAAGTTTCACTTTCATCTACATAGTTTCAATTGCCTCTCTTATCAAACTACCTTGAGAAGTCACATGGTTTGTCCACTCTTCATAGCAACTGGTCGGTTATAGCCTTTTCAATGTTCTCGAATACTCCAGAATGGTATCATTTCAGTGAATTTTCATTCTTGGGAAAAGAAAACAGTCGCAAGAGCTCAAGTCTGGTGAACAAAGCGGCTTCAGAACCACAGTGATGATTTACATTCCAAAAACTCGTTAATTGAAATCACTGTGGTGGCAAGAGCATTGTCGTGATGCAGAACCCAGATGTCTTTGATGTTCGGTCTCACAAAAATGACCATTTTTTGAAGTCTTTCAAGAGCTTCTCGGTAAAAATGCTGTTTTACCGTGCGGCCTTGAGGCACAAATTCCTTATAGGCGATACTCTGGCTATATTAGTAGGCTGTACCCTGTGAAATCAGTATGCCTTTGATGTTTGATTTGCTCATTTTGACTTTTTTTTGGACGTTGTTAGATTGGAATGTGCAATTCCTTGTTCTGGCGCTTCCTTTCCGAGTCGTATTCAAAAATCCAAGACTTGTCACCAATAGTGATACGTTCCAGAAAATAAGGGTAATTTTTATTCTGTTCCAAAAAGTCAAGACAATTTTCCCTCCTGTTGCCCTTTTGATCTTTTGTTTCCGCAAAATGATTTTCTGTACCATTTTCGCGCATATTTTCTTGATCCTCAATTTATTAGATAAAATCTGATGAGCGGTTGCGTGAGTCAAATTCAACTCTTTCCCGATCATTCTGACCGTCAATCGACGATCAGAATGTATAACATTCCATATTCTGCGCAACTGAAGGCTTTCTACAGCCAGGTTTCTCTTCAATGAAGTTTCAGTCTTCTGGGAATGCCTTAATCCACCTGAAAACTTAGGCCCTTGACAAAACACTGTTTCCATAGGCCTGTTGATTTGAAGTTTCCATAGGCCTGAAGTTTTTGACGCACTGTGTCTAAGTCTGAAATAGAACTTGGTAGCACACCGTTGCTTGAAATTGTTATTGTTTCAAAACTAAAAATATCCGGTTCACGACAAGAATTGCTATGGAGAACCCAGTGACTCTAGGGAGTTTAAATTAATATTGAGGATGCGTCACATGTTAGCTTGCTTCCCTTTCATAAGGGAAGCCAACATTTTTTCCAGATTTAACGCTACCCCACTAGTCTTATTACTTTATTTACACACCTCGTATCATTGTCTAAAGAGCTGATCGTCGATATGATTGATACATCTGGAGTTTTCGCCTTTTTATACCAAGTAATTATGTGAATTGCATAAAGTCAATATGTATAAATTGTATCAAATCAATAAGTTTGTTTATCCAAAGACAAGAAGCGAAAGAAAAATCCTTCTGTGACCAATTTCAAGACATCTGAATAATTATCTCGTGAGCATTGCATAATTATTCTTGGAAACTATAACGTCTTTTTTGCATCGTTTTCGCCTCTTTATACCAAGTAATTATATGAATTGCATCAAGTCAATGTGTATCAATTGAATCAAATCAAAAATTTGTTCATCCAAAGATAAGAAGTGAGAGAAAAAACCATCTGTGACCAATTTCGAGACAACTGAATCATTATCTCGTTAGCACTGCATAAGCATTCTTGAAAAATTTAATGTATTCATGGCCAACGAAGTAATTCCAACGATTACTTGACAACGGATAATTAATGATTTTCCTATGTGCATTCAATACACTGCGAATTAATACGAAATTGCCAGAAAGAACAGTATAGATTCACGTTTACAAAAACAAGAGGCCATCAATACATAATTGCTGACACTGTGGTGACAGATTTTAGACGTTCAAATACTAAATTCTGCTGGTGTATGTAACGATAACAGTATGCTGTTTGGAATATGAAAATTATATTTAGCCTATAAAAGAAACTAAAACCCTTGCCTCCAACAAAAAAAATATATCGAATCGTTTTGGGACCCAATTATAAAAGAACTATATGAACTAATGCCCAAGGAAAAATATAATTATATTTGATCACAGGAAGATAAAGTACCAACACCAGCTGGGAAAAATTAAAAGAAAATATCAAAGATGTTCCCCATGAAGCCAACAATACCCGAACCTGTATAGGTTCTCTAGATAGGTTACCAATAGGATACCATGGTTTAGTCGTGTCAATTTAGTCATAGGAAAAAAGCCAAATATTTAGCTGAACTATATAAAGCAGAATATTTTACTGTTAATAGTAATGATAAGTACCTACTGTTAACTGTGTAATTTTAGTTTCATGGATACATTAAACATTGTCATTTAGATAGTATGAGTGACTGGTGTTGATGGTGTTGATAAGAGCACGGAAAATAAGGAAAAATGCAGAAAATCTATATGAACAAAAGAATATTTTGAGTAATTACTATAATTTACTACAGGAAAATTTATATTAAAAAAATATTTCTTACACACTCAATTTACAATTTTATTACTTTTTATTTTGAGTTAAGTCCGTTGTACCATTAAGTGTAAGACTGATAATTTAAATTTCAAGTCCAGTGCAAATTTTCTAGCCTCATTCCAATGAATTTCTCATTTTTGTGCCACTTGTCGAACTTGTTCTTCCCATCTTAGTCTTGGATGTCCAACTTTATTTTTTCCTCGTGTTTTCGCTTCTTACATTTGTTTTGCTGATTTCTCTTCATTCATTTTGTGGATGTGTTACCACCCCAGTTGTCTTTCTTCTATAGCTCTTTCTATTGGTTTCGTTTCCAATTATTACTCTCGTACTTCCTCTATTTTCCGTAGGAATCTCATTTCTTCAGCTATAATTTTACTTTTGTCCCTCTTTGTTAAGGTACAAGATTCGCTGCCGTATATCATTGATGGTCTCACTATTTTTGTATATCGCTGTGCTTTTACCTCTTTCGGTTCTCTCTTTTTCCTAGGAATGTCGTTTTTAGGGTGTTGTATAGTTTACCTGCTTTTCCATTTTTTCGTTCATTTCACAGTCCATTTTTCCATGATCTTCTCTTATCGTGCCTAAATACTTATAATTTTTGACTTACTCCATTATCTTCCCATCGAGTACAATTTTTTGTTTTATTTTTATGTCTGTAATTACCATTGTTTTGCTTTTGTCGATATTTATTTTTATGTTTACTTTTCTAAGCTCTTCGTTATATATCGCTAAGATATGTTCTAGTTTTTTTTTCAAAATCTGCAATTATGACCTTATTATCAGCGAATAGTAATTCATATTTTGGCACTTTTTTCATTTTTTAAAAACCTATTTTTGTATTCTTGCATTTTGCTTTGCTATTTTTTACAACATCGTCAATAGCTATTGACAAATAACATTGGACTCAGTACGCAGCCTTGTCTTAGGCTTATTTCTGTCTCAAATTTTGTGGATTCATCGTTATGTGTTCTTACTTTATTTTTGTTACTGTTGTATAAGGTCTTTGTAATTTATACTACTCTCTCTTTTCCTTCTCTTCACCTTAGACTTTTCCATACATCCCTTATTTTTACTCTATCAAATGCTTTTTTTAGGTCAATGAAACAAATATGGATATGTGCAATATTATGCACATATTTCAGTCTGTTGGTACTTTCTTTTCTATTATGATATTGTTTAGTAGTGATTAAAATTCTTCCTTTGCTATTTCGCTCATATATTTCAGTAACTCTGGGATTTTGTTTTGCCCCAGAGTTCGCAAAAAAATAAAAATAAAAATAAAAAATGTATTACTTTCAAAATTATATATTTATTTTTTGTTGTTAAATATATAATTTAATATATTTATTAAATTTAATAAAATCAAACTACTTTACATTAAATTAAATTTTAAACTATTGGAAAAACTTGGAGATTATATGAAGAACTTAAAAATTAAAGCGCAAGATACCCAATATGGGCGGGAGACGGTGCCGCACCGCATGCATCTCACCTTTCAACAGATATATGAGTCTTGACGACCAAAAGTTGAACATCTGTGGACATACCTTATGATGGCATAGAAGTTGAAGTACAAAAAATTAAGCGATCATAGAATACCAGTAGTATGTGATGCTGTGTTCTATTAGTCCAAGACTTAACTACATACATATTTAGTATTAGTTACCACATCCACCATAAAATTCCGACAATACACCAGCAGAGTTTTATTTATTTCGTTCATCAAAAACATCTGCAAATATTTTAATGTTTTTTTTAAACGTTTAACGTTAAACGTTTTTCGAATGCGTCTCAGCTATATGATAAATAGGTAAAATCTGTTTCCGTTTTATTGTAAAAAAACTGTAAGCACTATCCGGATAAACCTACCATTTATTTTCTTAGTTCTTGTCAACTTAGATTCACTCTTGTTTTATGCCTGGAAGAGATTCTAGTAAATAATTCCTCTTGCATTCTTTTGGATTTATAAAAAAAAACCTTATCCTGTTATTAATGGGTCTTGCAACGGATGTATTCTATATCGCTAGTTTATCCCCAAATATTTTTACGTTGTTTAGGCTGGTGTAGTTAATCAATTTTTCCTCGCCTGTAAAAATTCTTCAACTAAAGTTGTGTATGCTGCAGGGAAAAGTATTATAGTGTCTTCTAACATATAAATACATTGACATTGCCGTTGAAGTTTATTATTTTACTGTTTTGATATGCACCTAAATACTTATCTAATAATTCAAAACATATGCATATACTCACTGACATAATAAAATATCAATCCAGCATATTATTAATTATTAATTTACTCAGTGGCGGTTGGTCCACAAGGGCACGTACTTGCCCACGTGCCCTATAAAATTTAAAAATGAAATGAAAATTTGGTGTCTGACAGTTACACTCGTATTTCTACACAGCAAAGTGTGTGTATGATACTAAGAAATGTAAAATTTTTGGTTGCGACGCATTTCCCTATCCCCATTCCAAAAGTTGGTTATACGTGCCCCACCTTTTTCTTCCCCTTTAATCGCCACTGAATATACCTAAGATCAGGGATATATAATGGCATAATTTGCAATTTAAAATTATAAAATTTGTATTCAAAATTAGTTTTAAATTAAAAAATGTATTGCTTTAAGGCATATATTGATTCTAAACCCAAATAGATTTACAATCAAATCATTTGTTTTGAATTCCTCGACGGGCATTTCGCTAACCATGTTTGCATCATTAGGAGATGATGCAATTAAACTTTGAATTTGTTAACATAATTAGCGAAACCAAGAAAATATTGTTCACGCTGGGCTAGAAGGGGAGACTGTTATTGAAACAAATTCAAGCAAGCTGTCTTCGACGCCAGCATACACACTCTCAGCCTGAAAGAAGCGAGTTGATTGGTTCCAAGATTCGGCTAACAACATAGAGATTATTCACGAGCAAAAAATCATTCATTCGTGAGCCCGGTTGAGCAAAAATGTTAAAGCTAAATTTGCCGACACAAATAATAGTAGGCATTTCTTCCAGGTTATTAAGGAACTATATAGCCCTACAAATAAGTTTTTACAAATCAGAGACACCCTTGGCCAATTATGGAGACAACCCTTGGCCAATTATGGACCAATTATGGATATGATAACGAGATTAGTTCAAGATGGAATGAACACCACTCACTTATTCTGAACCAGGATTCACATGAAGTGAATGTGAAAGGACTTAATATGCTACCCCAATACAACTGTGCAGAGGAGTTAAGCAATCCCATAACGTGTGGTGAAATAACATGAACCAGTGGACGGAATATCTCCAGAAGTATATAAATCCCTTATTTGGGAGCAGGAAAAGGAAAAGGCTTTATACCAAAGTTATCAACCATTAACATGGTTTTCTACCTCCGTTAACTGCAAGAAAAAGTTATTGAACAACAACAGAAAATACACATTGCTTTCTTGGATATTATAAGGGCATTTGACACAGTAAATAGGGGTGCCTTTTTTATGAACATTTTTTATAAAAAGTTCAGATTTTTTTTTTAACTTTGAACTTTGATTAATCTTGAGGAGCCTAAGTTATCGATTTAAAAATATTTTCCTTAGCACAATTTTGTTTGGCATAATGAAAAATATTTTCGGTATTAAAAGAAATTCGAAAAAAACGGATATTCGGCCCACCCTAATGAACATACAACCTGGTCTGCTAATAATCAGTATATTATTTTATATGCAGATTGTTTTTTTTTGTTGCTCGAAAGCATACTTGTTAGAATCGAAATAATTGCGGCATAGTGATTTTGTATATATTAATATAAACATAATAATAAAAGCCCATTTTCAATGCTTATGTACGAAAAATAATGTCATTCAAGTGATGGACATTTTGACGAGCACACGTTTGGTGCATTTTTCGAAAGTTTACTTATTTTTAGACCCTGTAGTGATCTCTGGTGCTATTCATTGGACTTTTTTGAGGCCTAAAATCAGCAGTTTTGTTTATTTACTACCCTGTTTAATTAAAATTGAGCTTCATCGCGAATGATTGTAGTCACAGTTTAGTTTTCGTTAAACATATCAATCATTGTTTGAGTAAGTGTGAGGCATTGGTAAACAAAAATAAAAGGTACAAGCTTATAAACAAACACGCAATGCTCTCGAGACCACATAGAGATAGTCTATAGACACTTGCTACAGGGCTTCATATTATTTGAAACTACGATTAAAAAGTACTACGACCACACAAAATATCAGGTTCTACAATCAGATGTCTTAAATACCAAATAACACCTAGATTCATTAGTCTAAAAACGAAGAACAAGAGCAGAGCAGCCCAACTTGCAACCAAATGCGGACAAAGAAAATGGATAATAGAAGAAAGAAAAATCCAGTGCTCAAAGAAAGACATTTGTTGTACTTATCCTAAGCTACTCCACACAGAACTATAATTTAGATTACACAATATACAGTTTTCAATACTTGATTTAGACACAAGGCTTACAGTTCAGGGCATAACCAATAAAAAATATAAAACCCAAAAAAGAATATATATATATATATATATATATATATATATATATATATATATATATATATATATATATATTTATATATATTCACATACAACCACAAAAAATAAGAATTTTTCAAATCATACATTTTTCAGTAGATTTATCAATCTTTCTAATACCAATTTTACCCAATGGAAACAAACACTCTTAAAAAAGGGATTTTAATATAACATACCAGAAAAATTCAGATCTAAACAATATGAAATATTATAAGTAGAAACAGAGACAGCTTTAAGTAGTATATCTCAAAACTTACAACTAAAATACCAAGCAGTAGAAATAATTAAAAAAGAAATTATATCTAACAGAAATGTACCCAACGAGAAATTCACAATCGCTAGAGCAGTATATAAAAAAGCAACATAAAATGAGCCATCAAAAAGGATATATACATAGAAAAAACATTAGAACTTTTAAAAACAGGAAACTACCAAATATTGTCTAGAGATCCGACAGAGGTATATCAGATAAACATCAAACGTCAAATTGAAGCATCACTCAGTATAATATCCGAGAAAATCAAATGTACATTGACTTCCATGAATCCACAAACCTCACAACTTTATTCTTTAATTAAACTTCTTCAATTAAATTACCCAATAAAGCCAGTTGTCTCTTATATGCTTACAAAGTGTGTACAAAGTGTGTACTTAGCACTTACCTGCTTACAAAGTATCAAGATACTTAATATATATCGTTAAATCGTACTGTAAATTTCGATATAACTATAGTGTTAAATTCATACGAATTAGTTGACAAAATAAAAAACATTACAATACCAATCAAAGCCAGATTAATATAATTGGGTGTCCAGAATTTATTCCACAGCATTCCTCCTCAAGACACAATAACATTAGTAGAAAAATTTCTAATTAAAAATAATATCAACCCAGTTATAAGCATGGAAATCATAAATTTGCTAATGGTTTGCATGTCCCAAAACTACTTTTCATTTAACAACACCTTTTACAATATTAAAGAGGGTTTGATAACGGGCAGTCCATTAAACCCCTTACTCGCAGAAATATTCATGGACAATATTGAAACGATAATCGACCAGAGTGGACTAAGTAAATCATTTTTATATTGGTGTAGATATGTGGACGACATTTTGGCGTCTTTTGTCGGTACCAACAGAAAACTAAGTGTATTCCTTGAATATATTAATGCAATACACAAAAATATAAAATTTACAGTCGAATTACAAGAAAACAACACTTTAAACTTCCTCGATCTAACCATTTCACGAATCTTAAACAAACATAGTTTTAAGATAATCCGCAAACCTTCTCAAACAGATACAACAATACACAATAAATCATTACACCCAATACAACATAAATTAGCAGCATATCATAGTCTTGTACATAGATTGATCAATATTCCTTTATCAGACCCAGATTTTAATAATGAACTAAACATTATCAAACAAATTCCCTAAACAACGGATATTCAGAGAGAATAATTGATAACATTCTAAAAAGAAAATTGTACAAAAAAACTGTCCCTGAAATATATCTACAAATGAATAAAAAAGACCATTCATTCAAATTAATTCCATACTTTGACAAATCGTCGGAAAAAATTGAAAACTTCTTATATAAAAACAATGCAAAAGTAGTCTTTAAAACCAATAACAGCCTTGGAAGACATTTCAAAAATTGCAAGGCAACAACAAACAAAAAATATAAATCAGGGATATATCAACTGTATTGTGGGTCGCGTCCAATATCTTACGTAGGACAAACAGGCAGATTTTTCAAGAAAAGAATTAAAGAACACGAAAGAAGCATTCTCAATCATAAACATATTTCGAACTATGCCTCACATGTTTTAAATGAGAACCATCTTTTTAATAGTGAAAAAAAAAGGTAAAAACGGTTTATTTCTAAACTATCTACAGAGTTTAGAAATAAACCGTCTCAAAGATGCGAAAACCCTTCTAAATGACCAAATAGACCTGAACAAATTTCCTTTACTGAATTTGTACAGATAATAAATAACATCTGTGTGGATTTCTTAAAAAAATGTATATTTTTATTATAGAAACTTTTTGTATTTATATCTATTTTAACATCGAAAATAGCCAGTTTTGATGAAGCTACAGTATTAGCGAAACTCCACCTACTAGCCCAGTACTACCCATTTTAAAACTTTCCTTTTACCACCCTATATATTATGTATTCATTTTTTCTAATAGTATAGTTAATTTTACGTGAATTGGTTTAGTTCAGTCAGCGTAGTTAGTAATTAATGTAGTTAGCGAAGCATTTTATAATCTGATAGTAGAAAGAGTATTGATTTTTTTTGCTTATATTTTTAGTCTTCCTTCGAAAATTATCATATAAGTAAATAGGGGAGGTGGCCTATGATTTAATCAATAAATAATTGTTCTACATGTGCCATATATTTTAGTGAAGCCTGCACTTGTGGTTAGTTTTTTGTCAAAATCAAATGTATATGTCTCGCATTTTAAATTAAATCAGCTACCTAATTCCGGCAGTCCTTACGTCGCCACTCGAATACCTTTCCCTGCAATTACTCAGTTCAACCCAGTTATTATTCATCGCATGCCACCAGCTCTTATATACTGGAAAATCGATTAAGAAAATTTATGAAAAAGAACTGGACTGCCTACGTTTGTAGGCGACAAAAATAAGATGTCATGGAATCAACGTACAAAGAACGCATGGATTAAGACCGTGATCGTAGCGAAGATGACCCGCTAATTTGCAGAACCAACAAATTAAACGTAAAGCTAAAAATACTAATGATAAGATCATTAGTAAGAACTACATGAAGCTACTGAACACACACATCCCGCCTCCTGGCCAGTTCGAAGATGTGGTCGCGTCATCTTATCGAGTTCGAATTTGACTCATTATGATTGTGTACTATGAAGCTTTAAAAAATCATATTTGATGAAACAACCCGACCAATATCATCATCGCATTATACATTTTGACACATAAATATTCTTCTATTGATTTTTTGTAGTAAATATATTTACATTATCAAATTACTTTATGTAACTAAAAACTTTCGGGCAACTTTCGCTACCAGTCAATTCTGATAATTTTTAAAACTAATTGTGTCTTGTTAAGATCATTTGTTAATTTCTATCAAATATCATAAGTATGTTAAAGATATGAGAAAAAAAATCATTTATATTGCATCTGTTATAGTAAGGTATTGGCCAAATGGATAGCATCGGATTTAAATTGGATGTGAATTTCTAAATAAGACACAAAGTATTAATTCATCCAAATTTATATTCTGTCCTTAATAATAATTCCACCTTTGCAATAATTATTTTAAAGTTTTTTTCCAGTCCTCGAAATAGTGTTTATTCTTGTTTTCTGATATTTGCTTTACAGTGGCCAGCGAAATCTGTTGATGTCTTTCATGGACTTACAACTCGACGAAGCCGAGAAACTACTTTTCTCCAATCGGGGAAACAGGAAAAACGGGAAAAAGTCACACGGTGCCATATTTGGTAACTGGTGCTTGTGAAACTGCTTGTATTTCTATTGATTTTTGTTTGATTTGTTGTATTTTCTTGATTTTTTTTAAATGGACCTTAAAACTTAATCGTCGATTACTCAGTTAAAGATTATTGATTTTGATAATGGTTTCTTCACTGGTTGACGTGATAGATCTTCCTGAATGAAGATCAGGAAGAAGATGACGAACGGCATCTTAGACTTCTTGCAGTAGGAAATCAAAATTAAAACTTAATCGTCGATTATTCAGTTAAAGATTATTGATTTTGATAATGGTTTCTTCACTGGTTGACGTAATAGATCTTCCTGAATAAAGATCAGGAAGAAGATGACGAACGGCATCTTAGACTTTTTGCAGTAGAAAATCAAAATGAAAATGGGATGTTTCATCTTATAACAGATCACAAGACGCGTCCCTAAAAATAATGGCGATGTGAATTTGATTGCGACGTCGAATAAAATTATAAACTTTAGTAATGAACATAAAACAATCAGCTGTTTCGAGATTTAGAACGGAATGCAGCTAAATCTCCTGAAATTTTGGAATGGGGGGCTATTCTGCAGAGCAGATCGCCCTTAATAACCATCAGACGAAGTTTATGTAAAGCTTTTATGTAACTTGCTAACATCGTTAGGACGTATATGCAAGCTCATCCAAATATCATCAATATGAAGTTTTTAGAAGAGCCGACAACAGTGACACTCAACTAACCGGTAACATCCCCACATTCATGGCCAATTGAAAAAGGACGGGATACAATTGGTCCAACTCTTGAGCGATTGTCCTGAATGGCCAGCAACTTTAAACGAACTTGGAGCATGCATACGTTGTGCTTGTCATATGAACCTTGTCATATGAACATATTGATCAACTAATTCTGTCCATGCATTACAAAGTTATTGAATGTTATAATAACCATGATGCACCTACTTATATTTTTTTGTATAATATGTAAATGAAATTTCTTGATAATTTTGATTATTATATAGCACCATTACAGTAGACACAAAAATTTTAAAAATATTACAATTTTTTTTTCCAGAATAATACAGAACAAATATGCTTTTGGTCGACATTAAGTTATACAGTACTACACACTTCTATTTGACCACTAAATTCTCTAAAAGTTTAAATTTTTGTAAAATGTTTTAAAGGTAGATCAATTAAATGTATCTGATACGTGCAACAAGATATATTTAATCTAAAATAGCCAGGCCTTTTTTGAAAAATTAGAAATTATTACTAACTCAGAAGATGCAAAATTAAAATACATAGGAAAGTCGGCTTGCAACAATATAATAAACGTAGGCAGTCCGGTTCTTTTTCATAAATTTACTTAATCGATTTTCCAGTATATAAGAGCTGGTGGCATGCGATGAATAATAACTGGGTTGAACTGAGTAATTGCAGGGAAAGGTATTCGAGTGGCGACGTAAGGACTGCCGGAATTAGGTAGCTGATTTAATTTAAAATGCGAGACATATACATTTGATTTTGACAAAAAACTAACCACAAGTGCGGGCTTCACTAAAATATATGGCACATGTAGAATAATTATTTATTGATTAAATCATAGGCCACCTACCCTATTTACTTATATGATAATTTTCGAAGGAAGACTAAAAATATAAGCAAAAAAAATCAATGCTCTTACTATCAGATTATAAAATGCTTCGCTAACTACATTAATTACTAACTACGCTGACTGAACTAAACCAATTCACGTAAAATTAACTATACTATTAGAAAAAATGAATACATAACATATAGGGTGGTAAAAGGAAAGTTTTAAAATGGGTAGTACTGGGCTAGTAGGTGGAGTTTCGCTAATACTGTAGCTTCATCAAAACTGCCTATTTTCGATAAATTCGAAAAATATAGATTTTTTTATGAAATCCACACAGATGTTATTTATTATCTGTACAAATTCAGTAAAGGAAATTTGTTCAGGTCTATTTGGTCATTTAGAAGGGTTTTCACATCTTTGAGACGGTTTATTTCTAAACTCTGTAGATAGTTTAGAAATAAACCGTTTTTGAACGATGATATATATATATATATATATATATATATATATATATATATATATATATATATATATATATATATATATATATATATATATATATATATATATATATATATATATATATATATATATATATATATATAAGCTGTTTTCTTCTAGTACCTTCTTTAATCTCTTTAAGACCACTCTCTCTACGACCTTACTTACTGAAGGCAATAAGCTAATCGGCCTGTAGTTTTGCGGGAACTTTTGATCCTTGGATTCCCTGGCTTCGGTATCATTCCCACCATTGTGTATTTCCATCTGTCTTGGAAATATCGCAGTTTTATGACTGCGTTGGCAATGGCGGTGATACAAATACACACGCAAACATCCATGCCCGCGTCAGGATTTGAACCCAGAACCATTAGATTGCCAGGTGAGCGACTAACCCACCAGACCATCGCGGTCGGCAATGGCGGTGATGCCAGCAATTCCTTTTCTAGGCAGCTTTTTCAGCATGTGGTTGGTAACACTTTTCTTGAGCTTAATCTTCTGGATGAACGATACCCTTGACTTCCTTCGGAGTTGCAAACTCCGTCAGCGGTCTGAGTTCTATCTTCTCTCGGAAGCTTCTCAGTATCCTTTTGACTAACCTCTCATGGTTTTTGTCATCGTCGTCGTGTTCGTCGATGACGCACTCTCTTTCCAGTGCGTCAGTCATGACTTTAGTCTTTCCTGCGTCGCTGTTGACTAATCCATTTGCTCCATGGATCATCTTCGACTCTAGTCTTCTCTTGAGTGCCCTGCAGCGAGTTTTCGAGTTCGGTGTGTCGGTCATTCCATCTCTACTCCGATAGATTCTTTAGTGCGTGTCTTAGCGTGTTGGTTGATCTAGTCAACTCTCTATCTAGATCGTTCGTCCTGTAGGCACACTATCTTCGCTTCAGCACCCTACGTATTCTTATCATCCTCCGAATGAACTGAAGAACAGGTCCGTAGGGGTGCTGTGTTAGCCTTTCTATCGCCCGCGTTGTGCATTCTTCAACTGCATCGACTATGGCCTTTTCCAGGATCTCCACGTCGGTGTCCAACTGTTCAGTGGTGTAAATCTTCGGGATTTGGATTTTGAAATGGAGTTTCTCCGAGAACAAGTCTCAGTTCACCCACTTCTTCACTATATGATCCATTCGGCTGTCGGACGTCACCAAAACCCAATTTTAGAAAAATTTGGTTGTGGTCGGAAGTCCCGTCGTACGCGGTCTCAATATCAGTATCCACGGGGATATCCTTGATGACCGCTAGGTCCAAGACGTCTGGAAGTTACGATTGCTCCCATAGGCTCCACGTATCTCTCCAGTCTTCTTCCGTTGGTATTATACATCCTGCTGTGCCAACTCGGTCACTTGCAGTTAAAATCCCCTACAAGAACTTTACCTGCATTTTCCTGCAGAAGTTCTTCAATGTCTTCTCGCAAAAGCTGTTTAGGCCTTTCTGGATGGTAGACGGACTGCACCTCGATGGGTACATGTGGATGGGGACTCCAATTGCTTCGATTTCGCCATCGTTATCTCTTAATGGCTTAGATTTCAGGCTTCGTTTAACCAGGATAGCAACGCCACTATCAGCTGGATTCGGTCTGTCGAATCTGAATGTCCGGTAATTCAGAAAATTAATCCTGGAATCCCTCTGGACATTTTGTTTCTTGCAACGGGATAATATCTCGCTCGTAATCAACCAGGAGCTTCTCAACTTCTATCTTCTTTCCTCTGATCCCGTTAATATTCCAGGATCCAATCTTCAAAACTGTCGGCTTAATTTTTCTTTTTGGCATTTTGTGCTTCTAGTAGTGTGCGGATGCGGATCGGCATTGGTATCTGCCTGTCAGGTTTCGTCTTTCTTTCTACTTTTATGGCTAACTTGTCAAGGTATTTGACTGCAAAAAATGGCCTTATGTTTCGATTTTGCCATGATCATCGAGAGCAGATGGCCTTTGGAATCCTTCTTGCGAAAGTTCAGTCTCGCAACTTCGACATCTGGGACTTTTTTAATCTCTTCTATCGGAGTACTCTCATGCATTCCTTAATCACCACCTGTTTCTTCTTATCCTCGGCCAGCTTATAGGTGAAGAAACTGACCTTCGCCTGATCGCAAAACTTGACCAGCGCTCGATCATCATTGCCGGTCTGAGGGAAAACTTTCATTCCCTCTTTTGTCGTCTTCGCCTTAGTGTAGGCTTATCTTCTTTTTAGAGATTGGTCAATCTCTTAGAGAATTTTGACCAATCCAAGCACGCAATGGTGACCGCTGATGGTAAAATTTTACAATTTATCGATTGACACTGACCGCGAAAACAATCAGTCTACCTGCTATGCCGAGCCGAAATCGCGTTCCGGCCGATTGCGGCCACCGATCAGTCTTAAAAATCTCGCTATGTATAAATGCTTTTGGGGATCGTTGGTGGTGCTGTCAATTCGCCCTCATCAACTTCCACATCCACTATATCTCTCAAGCTTGGCCTGTAACACTCGAAAAAGCACGCCCGCACTCTTCGCTTGCCAAACCAAGACTGTGTCTCTGATCTCCTTGCTTACCCTCACAATAAATATACACTTTTCTAGACGATTGTTGTTTAGCTAGCTAAATGCCCCGCTCAACGTAGCTGCTTTCTCCGCTTGAGGACCACTATGGACAAAAAGTTCGCCCCACTTAGAACCTCCTTATTTGATTTGTTATGGTACTATCTGATTTCCATTATCTACCTCTAAACCCTCATCTGTTCTTTGTAGGGCACCCACGATTCTTTTGTTTCAGCTTCGGTCATTTTGTTTATTGCCATGGCGGTTGCGGTGAAGTAGGTTTTGTTCGAAAACAAAATATTTTCAAAACTTATGAAGTATTCTAGTATTGTGCTGACGTAAGTTTAGGTAAAACGAAATAATTAGACTTAAATCTTGCACAAATGGATCTTGTAACGCTTCAGTTTAAGGTCGCCTTTTCGTAAGCTTGAATTACTTGCACACTCCACGGCCATCCCGGGTTTTTCTTGTTTAGTGTGAAAAGTCCTTTATCAAATTTTCTAATCCATGTCTATTAAAATTACATTAATATATTGGAGGATATCTCGAACAGTTACGTAAAAGAAGGTTTATAAAGTGCTGAAATGTATGGTTAACCTTGTATATTTTCAAATAAATTTCCTTTATTATTGATTAAAAAATTGTTACCAGAATTGAGTAAGAAGAATTTAGACCAGAAAAGCAGATAACGCTTTGATAAGATTAAACATTACAATCAAACAAAATTATAATGTTCAATCTTATTTATGGCAGTGTAAACTCATTTATTTATAATTATTTTGTATATATTTTTTTAAATAAATATGATATTATGAAATAATTGCTATGGAATAATGTGAAATAATTGATATTGAATGATATTAAATAATTCTTATATTTTTAGCATAATGGGAAACATTTTTTCTAGTTTAAACTAAATTAGCAACCTAATTCGGGCAGTTTTTACATCTTTACTAACGCAATTTTTTTCATTGCGTGCCAGTAGTTTATATACACTGGAAAATCGATTAAGTAAATTTATAAAAAAGGAACACGGCTGTCGATAATTTTTATACTTTCGCGAGTGAGCTTTAATAAAGAACATTATTATATAACTATGCACGTAGTCGTAACTTATGCCATAATATTTTAACTAAAGCAAATTTATATATTTTGCATACAGAATGTTTGATTATAAAATATGTAAGGTTACTTCGAAATATATTAAGAATAAAACATGTAAGGATTTTTATATGGTTATAGTGATTTTTGAAATGAAAACTTCAAGTTCTTTAGCCGCGTTGAGCGATTTTTGGTAGGGGCAAAATTTATCGGTTCGCGCCACCGACATGCTACCGACATGCGCCTACCGACGTGTTGCGTCAGACTGGTGATGCGCAGCGGCCTGTGTACATGTATACGCATATATACACTAATACATTGTATATATTCGACTTTATCATGTGCGTGTTGGACTCTTTTTGGATGGGTAAAATCTTGCGAGTTCGCGTCACTGACATGCTGTAGGAGCAGTAAGTGAAGTTAAATTGACCACGTAAAAAGTTTAATTTGTGTATACTATGCATTGTTTAAATTGTGTTTTAGATAGTCATTATTTTAATTGTTAAATTGTAGAATCACTGTGCAGTACTAGAGTGAGTACTTAATATTCTAATATTTTTATGTAGAAAAATGAATAACAGAAACAAAGCATTTATTTTCAAATATTTCCAATATTGGTGTTGGAGTTTAATTATATAATGAAATTTTAATTATTCATACCATAATTAGTGTAAAAATTAAAAAAAAAAACAGTTATTCGAAAGTTTCAGGTTTTCACTTCTGTCGGTAGACCCCATGACTGCCTACCCTTTTTTTATTGTTGCTGTTTAAATAGATTATAACAACAAGCTGGTAAAAGTTTTAACTTTATTTAAAAGTATAAATGATGCAGCATAAGTACATAAAATTATTTATGGATTATTAACATTGTTCTATACTGTTCTATTAACTCCCTCTATTCTACATTAGTGTACATATACGAGGTGTAAAAATAAAGTAATGGGATTGATTTTTTGTATTATTATCTATTGAAATTATAATACTACATTGTCTTATTCAAAGTAGTTACCTCGGAAGACCATATAGCGCTGGAGATGGTTTGTCCATTTTTTATAATAGTGCTGGCAGTTCAGATACTGTAATCGCTTACAATTACGGGCCCATTTACGGGCTAATGGTATTCCTTGAGTTGAATTTTAAACTGTGGGAAAAGGAAACCACAGTGATGTTTTAACCTGCGAAACTCGTTAATTGAAATCGCTTAGTACGATCTGGTTGGCGCATTATTGTGAGATCGCAATATGGTTGGTTTACTGGTTTACAGTTTGGCACTAATGCACATATTCCTTATGACTGATCGTCATGCTAATCAGCATGCTTTTGATCTATAATTTGCTCAATTTGGCCCAATTTGAAATTTTAATTTGCTCAAGACTCGGTATGTGTCACTGGACACGTTCCAAAAAATGAGGGTCATTTTCAATCTGCCCCAGAAAGTCAAGATATATTTCTTTCCTGTTATCCTTCTGACGCCGTGAAAAAAACTTCTGATCTTTTCAAAACATATTTTTGGCATGCAATTTATCCGATTATTCTGAGCGTCAATCGACCATCAGAATTCATTGAAACTGAAGGCCATCATACAGTTGCAGGCCTTCTGCTGTGAGGTTCCTCTTCAATCTAGTCTCGGTCTTTTGAAGATCTGGGTTTCTGAAGAAGCATTGTTTCCATAGGTTTATTGAAGTTTTGCAAACGTTTTCATCACACTGGGTCCAAGGCTGAAATGCACTGTTGACCACCAAGTACTGTAAATTGATATATACATGTAATAAAGACCATAGACAGCTATTAAACTATCAGATAGATCTCCGAAATTCCCTACTATTTAAAATATTGTAAAAAATGAACCCCCAAAAAAATGGGAAAATTAGGTACATAAGATGAACAGCTGTAATACTTTAGTTTTAAAATAGTATTTGAGAGGTATATGAGAGTATTTGAGAAGTATAGTCACACAAAGTTAAAAATAAAAGTGATTGATAACAAAGTAAAAACTGTTTTATTTGCAAATATTATTGTTTTTATTTTGTGCTACATCTGAAAAGTGAATAAGAGGATAACAACATTAGGATATAGATTAGTATCAAGTCATCTTCAATAATGAAGCCCGATTCTCTTTAGGTAATTATGAGGGGCGAGGAGTGGTCAAGCACTGACGTGGAAAAATAAGTTCCGAAAAATAAGTTTCAGCCTCAGTTTGATTCTGAGCATTCTGTACATATTGCAGTTATTGCTGAATGTAGGTTCAGTGTCTATTTGAATCGGTTCGTATCTATCTGATACTGTTGTTAGCTAAATCTTCTACCATAAAAATTTCAACCATAAAGCCTGTTTGGGACTTGATGGTCAAAAAACTTGGTAATTTGCCTGATCTTCCAGGAGTTTAGAGGTTCTAACTAATTTTAACGATCGATTCACCGTTATTTGTGCACATCAATCATACAAAGACCACGAAGGAATCGTGGACAACGTTGAAGTCTTTGTTCGACGATTCGGGATTTTTTAAGAGAATTACTTTCCTTCGTCATTTAATATCAATTAGATTAGAAAAAAAGTTAAAAACATTAGATGTGAAATTATGACGAATTACGTAACGCAAATAGTGGAAACCTCGCAGCGATTAACTGGTACGGGTTTCGAAATCAACGATAAATCGGTTGGTTCATTAATGCTAACCGGCTTACCAAAACGGTGTATGCCTATGATCATGGCCATCGAGTACTCTGGAATCAAAATAACAGCCGATTCAATTAAAACCATACTACTGGATATGGAATCTGCCGAAGTGAGTTAAACGGAATGCACTTCAGTATTGTTGCAAAAAGTTGGCTCAAAAAGAGAAGTCAAAACTTCACATACGAAAAATTCAAATGTCAAAAACACGAAAACAATAATCTGTTACAAATGCAAGGAAACTGGTCATTATCGTAATCAATGTCCACTTTTACATGAAAAACCAGAAAAGAAGAAATTAACGCTTTCAACGTAGTTTTTCTTAGCGGAAACTTCAGTAAAACTGATTGGTACGTAAATTCCAGAGCCAGTATGCATGTCTGCGAACGAGAATTGGTTAAAAAATTCGCTGTATCCACCGAGTTTGCCAGAAATTATCGTTGCAAATGAAACAAAAGTTCCTGATTTATGTTTGGGAGACGTAGAAATCACAAGTCACGATTACTAGATTAACGTGAAGAATGTATTGTGCGTGTCAGGTCTTGTGACTAACCTCTGAATTGATCAAAAATGAAAACAATGTCGTCTTCTAATCCAGCAAATGTGTTAGACGAAATAAATTAAGTGATTTAGTTGCGGAGGCTGAACTTATTGATGGACTTTACAAGTTGAACCTAAAAACAACACAGAGGCGTCTACTAACTCCGTAAGTAGTTGATGGTGACACATGGCATAGACGACTAGGAGTTATAAACAGCAACGACACGAACAAAATTAAACGTGAGTTGGTTTAAGGAGTGAATTATTGTGTCAGGATAATTTTGTAACAAATTTGTAACTAGTAAGTTGAACTGCGAGATATGTTGTGAAGGAAAACAGGCAAGGTTAACCTTCCTCACAGGTACACGAGCCACCGAGACCTTTGACTCTGACATTTGTGAGAGCAATTCAATTGGCGGCGCAAGATATTTTCTATTTTTCATCGATTATTTTTGCAGAATCACGTTGATCTATTTTCTAAAAGCAAAAAGTGAAGTACTAAGTTATTTTAAAGGATTCAAGTCAATGGTAGAAAATAATCAAAATAAGAAAATCAAAATCTTGTGGACTGATAACCGAGGTGAGTACTATAACAAAGATTTTGAAGATTTCTTGAAGAATGAACGCATAGTACACTAGACGACTAACCCGACTATATACCTGAACAAAATGGATTTTGTGAGAGATCAAACCAATCCATTGTGGAGAGAGCAAGATGTTTAATTTTCGAAGCTGATTTGGAAAAGAAGTTTTGGGCGGAAGCTGCCAATACTGCTTTATTTAAAAAACAGGTCAGTTACTTCGGGTTTAGAAAAGGCTCCATATGAGATGTGGACAGGTAAAAAACCAAATTTAGAGCACATAAGAATTTTTGGTAGTCCAGTTATCGTACATGTTCCGAAAGAAAAAAGGGCCAAGTGGGACAGAAAGTCCAAGAAATACATATTTGTGGGATTTTGTGAGAATGTCAAGGGTTAAAACATTCATGATCCAGTGAAAAACCTAGTAAAAACTAATAGAGATGTAGTGATTCTAGAAAAGAAAAATAATCAAGACACATTTACTGTCTGTATAGAAAACACAGATTTAGTGGGGGCGCTAATTAAGGAATTGCTGGTTCAATTAGAACCATTTGAGCAGTCAAACTTAGTGAATTAGATTACCTAGATGTTGAAGATGAAAACATGCAGACCGAAGCAAGAGGAGAGTAACAACATTCAGAAGACACTTCGCACAGAACAAACGCATTTAATTCACTAATAACAGTAAATGAACGGAGACAAAAGCGAGAGAGGAGGCAACCTGAAGAATATGGATTTACTAATATATTTACGTAGGTGAAGATGGAATGACATATACAGAGACTATAAGTAGTCCTGAGAAACAACAGCGGTTACAGGCGATGGCAGAGGAACTGCAGTCACTGGAAGGCAACTAAATATGGGAAGTTGTTGATGCACCAGATAACGAGAGTGTAGTACTGTGTAAATAGCGTTTAATGCGTAAGGAGGCTGTGGAGTGATGTTTTGGCAACCAAAATGCTGGGGCAAGACACGTGTTTCGGTATCGATCGATATCGGATTCGGTTCGGTTCATCATACGAATGACCCTTCTTTGAAGTCTTTCAAGAGCCACTCCGTAAAAATACCAGTTTATCGTTTGCCATTGAGGGACACATTGATGAGTGAATTCAGTATGCTTTATATTTTTAATTTGCTCATTCTGGCTTTTTTGGCTATGGCGCCTCGCTTCCAGATCGTATTCAAAAATCCAAGACTGGTCATCAATAATGACACGTTCTAGAAATGAGGGTCATTTTCAATCCACCACAAAAAGTCAAGACATATTTTACTCTTATTGTTCTTTTGATCCTGCGGAAGAATTCTGAATCTGGAAACCAGATGAACGATTATGTCAATCAAATAGAGCTTTTCAACCTCTGACCGTCAACCGACAACATGCATAAGAATGCATAAGAGAATGCATAAGACAGAATGCATAAGATCTAGGATTCTGTTGACATTTTCATCACTTCTTGCAGTTGAAGTCCCCTGCTACCGTCATCAATTGACTTACGGCCTTCTGAAAATGCCTTAAACCATATGGAAATTTGGATCATTGACAAGGCACTGTTTTTATGAGCCTGTTGATTTTGACGATACATCAGATGATGTCCTACCATTCCTTCAAACGGGAAGCAAACAGTGTTGCCAGATCGAAGGCTACACTACCAGTCTTATTATTTTATTTGTTAGCACGTCTCGTACACAGTGTCAGATTGGATTGATTAAATGTATCGATCCAGTTGGAGGCGAAGATTGAAGAAGGTCGAGACTAATTAACGTGCTGTAGTATCACAGTAAGAAAAAATACTTATTAATTTTTACCATCTCCTTATTAAATGTTTCAAAAATTCTTCCTCATTTACGGCAGCATTTTCATTTACTCCCTAAGCACTGATGATTATTGTGTAGTGGCCACTTTTGCGAAGATTTTATTTATAGTCCAGTCACATTAGGGGTTTCACCTTATTTACTCTATTCTTTTTCTACTTAAAATATAATTAAGATATATTAGAATATAATTAAAATATACTTAAACTATTTCACTTAACAATTTTTTAATTACACTAAGAAGGTAAGTATTATTAAATAATTATATTTGATGATGAATAATATTATGATGATGAAAAATATTATTAAATACAATGTATTGATTAATAAACAATGCAAATTATTTATAATGATCGATTTTTTAGTAATTAATTACCTTTATACGACATATTATTTATCGGGAGTCACGGTTGACCTTGCATTATGCTATGTATGGCTGAACGCTGCGCGCTCTCCACGCTCTATCTCAAAAACGGTTGAGCGTATAAAAAATGTTTGAAACAAAATTTGTAGAGAATTGTATGCTCTACAATCTTTATAATAGATGCAAATATCAGATAAACCATAGTAAGCGATAGATTTGCGAAAAAAAATGACTATTATTAATTAGCCATTCCATAGTAACTTCCCAAGAGAGTACTTGTTTCTTAAAATGTCTTTTAATTAGATATTCCTCTAAACAATGATCGTAGTATCTTAGACCTTTCTTATTTATCTCCATAACACTCGCGATCTCTATTTTCATATTTTCACTTCTGAGATTACTTAATATTTCAGAAGTGGCTGTGTGTGCTTCAACTTCTAAAATTCGTTATCCCGTTCTGTCGATTAAATCACAGTTTTGATCGTTTTTGTTGGTTTATTTAACATTTGGGCTTTTTACAAGTATCGTAGATTTGCTCGATGTCTCAGTCCTCAACTTGAGGATTAGGAACTCTTCTGTCGAATCACCATATTTCAGCTGAAGGGTTCCAGTTTTATGGAGCCAGAAACTTACTATTCGCCCTTCGAATTTCGGGGTCGAACCTTTTCCTTCTGCTTTCTGCTGCACCTGCACTACAACTGCTTTCTCGCTGACTGTTAGTAATTCTAGGCACTTCCAGACTCTACTCTCTCCAGACTGTAGACCTCTAGACTAAAGCACTTTCATACTTCTGAGCTCCTCCTCCAATAACAAGGCCTTTGAGCAACAAAGAAAAATTAGTATTCATAACATTGGCCATATTAAATTTGAAAATTCAATATAATCAATTTGTATGCATATGCATTAAATATATTTTTCAGTTACGTATCACAATTCTCTTAGAAATTAGAATCGAATTATATACTTGAATTATAATGCAAACTGGCAATTTATGGCAAATGTTAATAAAACTATGGGCAAATGTTATATTTAACAAAATCAGAGACAACATCTTTACAATTTAAGTCATCTACCTAATTTTAGAAGTATTTACGTCGCCTTTACCATTGCGGGGAATATCTTTCCCCGCAATTGTTCAGGCCAATCCTATTATTATTCATTGCGTGCTACTAGCTCCTATTAACTCAAAAATCGATTAAGTATATTTCTGAACGAAAACTCGTCTGCCAATAATTTTTATAGTTTTATGTCTCTATATCTTAGAAACGCAAACTTTAATATAGAAAATATTTTTAAAGGAATTATTAAATATATATTTTCATTTAAACAAAATTTCATTCAAACAAACATTTTAAACATATATCAACATCACATCACAACATCGATGCGACTGCATTGCAACATGACAACATCGATGCGACTAGATTGCAAACCAACGGCATATAATTTTATTTCAACATTGCGACAACAATTATTTCAATTTATATCACTCCGCATATTTAAGGTCAATTTCAAGCCAATTGTATTATGTACACGAATATAACTTGAAGCGAACTTGAAGAGATTTACCACTAAACACCAAATCACCTTTTTTTAACTGCTTGACGCACGTTTCGCTAATCATGTTAGCGCCATCACGAGATGATTTAAATAAAAAATAGATTAAATCATCTACTGATGATGCTAACATAGTTAGCGAAACGTGCGTCGAGAGGTTCAAAAAAAGTGATTTGGTGTTTAGTGGTAAACCTCTTCAAGTTTAGTGTTTCACACCAAAGGTAACAATAGAAGAATTGAAATATGCTTCTTATTTACTAAGAAACTTGTATTAAGAAAAATGTACTTTTTCTGCTGCGAAGCAGATTAAAAATATGCCAAGATTTTTTCAACTCATTCGGAAAAATTTCTTTAAATGGTGCTAACTTACATAGATTCAAATGGTGGACCTTTTGTTCAATATCTTATCAATCGATGAAGCTTCATCCCTCAGGAATGAGATATTGGACACAACTGGATATGAACAATAAATTTAATAAAACAGTTACTCGCGTACGTTTCTTAATGTGACGTGGATGGTTTAAAATGTGTTCTGGTGTGTTTGACATTAAATGACAATAATGTATTAGTTTTCCATTTTTTGTAACAAAACTAACCAAATATATGCTGAAACGCTGGAATGAAATGCTATAAAATATTACATTTTATTTTCAAATAATACCTTAAGCGGCCTATGAAACAAAAAACTCAGTTTCGATCAATTGAAATAAACATGATGATGCCACGTTGCCAATAGTTAAGAAAATTTTAAAAAGTTCTAACCGTTTGTTAAATAAAAGAAAGGGTTTTCTTTTACGCACTGTATATGAAGAAGTGGTCGAAAATTGGATTAACAGAATACGCTTTGTCAGAAGTAGCCTACGAGGACATTTTTCCGAAATTATTTTCAAATATTAATGAAACTGAATGTTATTTCACAAAAAAAGGAAATTTAAATATTAGTTTTAGATACAAATTTAAACTTCGAACGCCCTAAATAGAAACACCTTTTTTTTCTCTTCTGATTTCACAACCAGAAAACCTTATGACTACTCTGAGGAGTAGACAGATTGAGGCCTCGGAGTAAATCATACCTAGACAAAAAAACACGTCAATATCGAGGGGGATGTTCAAAACCAATGTCCGTTATATTTTGTTTCACCTCCTTCCTACCAGCCACCTATACCTAAAAATGTTAAATGGTGGTTCCTTTCTTGTAATATTTCATTTTAAAGGTCTTAAAAATTCTTATTTAACGGCTTTTACAAAACCCAAATCGTTTGATTCCTTCTCGTAATAGGGGGAGAAATGTTAATATATTACTAGCAATGGCTGTAAACAACATTTTCCGTGCGAGTGAAAAATGTGTAAATAAAACACAAAAATAAGTTAATGAAATAAATGTATTTTTATAAACATGAATTAAAAATTTACTAAATTAAATTTTGAAAATGTCCACCACTGTTAGTGTTGTTACACATTAGTAGAATGTGTTTTCGAATTCTTTTCGAAAGCTTTGAAAGATGTCCTTATTGCGTGATTATACTTCTTAGGTCATGAATATCCTGCGGCGGAGTGTTGTATACAACTGTCTTTAGATATCGAAACGAAGATTTGATATATATATATATATATATATATATATATATATATATATATATATATATATATATATATATATATATATCTAAAGATAGAATATAGAAGATAGAAGATATCAAAACTGTGTCTTTAGAAAAAAGCCACTGGCGTTATATCTGGAGATCTCGCCGGCCATTCCAGAGCGCCTCCTCTGCTAACCAATTTGTTAGGAAACCTTTGATCCAGCCATTGTCGAATATGTAACGCGTGGTTTGGTGGTGCAATGTGGGTTTTGCAACATGGGGTTGCATGCAACAGTGGGTTTTCATGCAACAGTGGGTTTTCTTCTTCATCGATTTGGTTTTCTAAGGATGTATTATGAGCGCATCGATTTCGTGTTCCAATAAGTTTAAGTACAATTCACCGGTTAAATTTTCTTCAATAAAAATCGAACCCATTATTTCAATCCTTTGAATTCCAACCCAAACCTTAATATTTTAGGGAAACTGCGTATGATCTACAGTTTATGTTTACTACATGTTAATTTACACAGCCATTAAGGAAAAATGCTTCTTCTCTACTGAAACAAATATTCTTTATTAAGTTCGGATCATTTTGGATTATCACAGTCATTATTTCACAAAACTGAATGAAGGAAAGAAAACTTTTTTGTTTTAAAATTTTGTGTATGGAACCAATGGAAATATTTGTTTACTTAGCGGCTTTTAGAACTGAATTGGCTAGATCACCATTGGAATTGGCCTAAACAATTAATCTGTGTGGGTTCATTAAGAACTCTCGACTGCTTATTCAGGTTGTTACACACGGACCTAGACTCTTCAAATTTTTGAACAAGTTTTATTACGTATTGATTTTCGGATGCCTTTCATTAAAAAGTCGGGCTGTTCTGCGAGCACCCCTATCTTCAGCACCATAAATAAAAATAATCTCAATTTTCTCTTGTAAAGTATATATCATTAAATTCTGTTACTGTCACTTTAACTGCCACCACTTGACGAACAGTGGGGTTTGCTTCTAATGAATTGATCTATGAGGACATTTACTCCAAACAAATTTTCCGATATCACGCCGCGGTTATAAGTTCATTGAAATATTGGGAAATGCATGCTGTGCTAGCTAAGGAGAATATTAATATTGACCTTTTAAGGGGAACGTAACATAACATAGTTCAAGATTTTGTTGTGGGAATTTTTATATAGCAGATACAGTGAGGCTACAAGGGACGATCTACAAGCTCATTGTTCCTTACAAGAGCCTAACCAATTAATGAGTTTAAAAAAAATGTTATCTGTACTGACAATACATTGATATTTTGAAGTGTCGGTGCATGAATAAGTACGTCCTCCGCATTTCTCCGGTAATTAGCATTTCAGAAAAGTAATCTAATGGAATATAACTTTAGTTGCCGCTGTAGTTGCTTCATTACTTAACAGGATTTGTTACTTTATGTTCCAGGTGATGGTACTTGTGGAATTCTCGGGGTTCGTTTAGGTGCAGGTTACAGTTTTGCGGTAGTTTGGACCGAATAAGGTTGGCACCTGACTGGTTAGTTTTTATAATAATCGGAATCTTGGGATTTTTTTTGCACCTTTTATACTTTCGGGGGTATGGCCATCTAAACTATTCATTCATTGAATCCATATTCTATGGATTCAATTATTTGGATTTCCAATGCTCAACATGGAAAAGGTACAAACGCGTACACATGCGAAAGTCCCTTTTTCATTTTTGGTGGTTGTTATTGACTTAAGACTGGTCACGGAAACAATTCTTTGTTTTCTTCCTGGACTTGAATATATTTTGTACTTTCATTTGCACCACCATATCGTAGAGAAGTTGGTCTAACCCAGATTTGTAGTGGGGCCCTCGAAGGACGATGAATTCCTAATTCATCGTACATATTGGTTTGTAATGTATATATATATATATATATATATATATATATATATATATATATATATATATATAATATAATATATAATATATATATATATATATATATATATATATATATATATATATATAATATAATATATAATATATATATATATATATATATATATATATATAATATATATATATATATATATATATATATATATATATAATATATATATATATATATATATATATATATATATATATATATATATATATATATATATATATATATAATATATATATATATATATATATATATATATATATATATATATATATATATATATATATATATATATAATATATATATATATATATATATATATATATATATATATATATATATATATAATATATAATATATATAATATATATATATATATATATATATATATATATATATATATATATTATATATATATATATATATATATATATATATATATATATATATATATATATATATATATAAATGGAGATGGGCTGGCCATATAGCGAGGTGATGGGCCAGGGCAATCCTGGAGTGGATACCGGTTGATCGCAAACTTCCGCGAAGAAGACCGAAACCACGCCGCACTGATGACATCGTTAAGTATATAGGACCCGAGTGGCAGAGGAAAGCCCAGGACCGTGAAAGTTGCAAGCATGCTGGAGTGGATAGACACAGATTGATGATGCTGATGATGATTATGATATTTTCACAGATGTTATACAATATTTAGTATCATTCCGTTTATCAATCCATTCTTGACTCGTATCATAGAATGGATGAATAGAATATATTATTGATTTACAAATATTATCTAGCATCTGTGAAAGTATTCGATGAAAGACCTCTGTAATTAATATCATTCTCCATGGCCCCACTATGCCATTTTTTGAGTATATCAATTACTAAATCCTAGGTTGCGGGCAGGATGTTTTGCGCAGTAGGCAGCTGGCAGAATGTTCACTACTATGAACATTCGCCGTAGGATGGGAAGAGTGGTATGTTATTGTAACCCACCATCAACATGCCCAGTTGACATGACTTGGCTCATGTGACCGTTAACCACAGTGATATGTGGTTACATATAAACAAATGTAATCTAAAACCAGAAATACTGCAAACTCTTATAATAAATGCTTACAATTTTTATTTAAATCGTAAAAAATCGTAAATCGTAATAAAAAACAGTTCAGTATCTAATTATTTTCTCATATTTAATATAACATATTACTAGCATTTTACGTTTAGGAAAATCATTGGTTTATCAAATATGTTCTGAAACTCATTGGAAAGGCTGTAAATAATTTCATGAATTTAGAAATCTAAAGAAGAAAAAAAAGAAAGAAATAAAGAAAGATAGAAAGAAAGAAATATTTATAACCCTGTATAAGAAAAAACAATACCTTTTCTAGAGTTGGTAATAAAATATTCATTAATTAATATATAACTTCACTATTAATTTTAATTAATGCAGATTTATTAATAGAATATCTTAATTTTGGCTACATAGCAGTTAGTTGTATTGGCTATGTATATGTAAAATGTTCAGGGGTTAAAAAGACATCTGCTCTCATTAACTTCATATTTTTTAAATTGAATAAATTTTATATAAATAGATAATTTCGAATTAATGCCAATTATGAAAAGAATTTATATGAGGAGAATAGAGAATAGAGATTTTTATCTGTATGTTTTGGCTTTAGGTTATCAATTTTTACAACTTACAAATATTATTGCTCAGAATCTATGCATGCCAAAACTACATGAATGAACTTTTTGTGCTTATTAACAAAATCTTATGTTGTTGGTTGAATATGTGAGGTGGATAATGTTTGTTTTTGTGTATTAGTTGATTTTCCTTTATACAGAATCATGATTTTTTATGTAAATACAATATTTGCTAGAAACAGTATTTACTTTATGTAATATCTCAAAGAAATAATTTTTTTTTCGTATTGCATGATTAAGATGAAATTCTAAACTATTTTTCACTACATTCGTGTGTATACTATTATTTCCTTGCTTTAATTAAAAATATATAATACGAAGCAATTTGAAACATGAACATTACTATCATGTAAATGTTCAGATTCAATTACAATCTTAATACAGGTAATATTATATATACTTATTAATGTAAATTACGGGCATATCAGCGGATTAAAATAACAACAAAAAAGTAATTGCTGCTTTTGTTCAGTGGAACTAAGATAAATAATAAGAGTTTAAAAACACAACTCTATAGAAATCATCAAAAAATATAAGGAAACTAATAAAAATCATAAGAAAGATGATGTCTAGATACTTGACATTATATACACAGTCTATCCAAAGAAAAATATTGAATGTTTACTTACCCAGTAGTACTGCATTTCATTGATTACGAGCATTATGTACTAATGACACATATCTCTTTTCCAAATCCGTAAAGTTCAATCAAGCTTTGTTCCAGATAAGCAAGAGGTCAGGTCATAAATATAAGATGGAATTATAGATATTTGGAAATTATACCGGTATCATGTATCAACTATCTTATACTTTCTAGATTTTTCAAAAGTACTTGATACTGTAAAGTGGATATATCTAGAGAATTTGCTACGAGATATAGTACTATCGGAACACCTTATTTTCCTCGCAAAATCACTCTATATAGATAATAATACTTTTGCTAGAGTTAATGACCAATTTTAAAATAGGGTGAAGAGAACACTGGTCTTCTGGGGTGTCAATCGGTGGGAGGAGTATACGACGGTAAACTTTCGCTATACGCTATGATACCTTCTTAAAATTACCTTCGAGTATGAGATGATGCGATTTGTCGCACGAAAATATTTAACGTAAATGCAGATCTGAAACTGAACAGAGGGAAATACTGTGTAATGGTTGTTGACAGATTTCACTATTGTTATTGACAGACTTCACCACCAGTTTTCATGCATATTTATGATATTTCGCATAAAAGTAAGATAATATGTTTGGTAGGCATTAGTAAATGATGATGACTGTAAAAATGCGTGCAAAATCCAGTATTTCACACTATTTCCAACCAAGTTCCAGTTCGAAACGTGAACTCTAAATGCCACTTGCCACAGATAAATTGAAGCATTTCACATTCTAAATACGCATGTTTTGAATTCCTTTAGTAGCATTTAGTGTCTCAATCGTAAGAGAACTAAATATGCACTTTAACAGGCGACTTTACCCTACAATTAAACAACGCATTTTTGATTTTCTTGGGCTATATCATCCGGTAGGATAGTATATATATATTTATACATATATATATATATATATATATATATATATATATATATATATATATATATATATATATATATATATATATATAAGTGACTTGACACGATTTCGATGCTTCAGAATATCCACACAAAAAGTTTATGACTACTATAAGAATTGTTTGGACATAATGTCTTTTTCAAATACGAAACTACAATATGTTTTAAATATAGTGGAAATTTGGACATATGGTCTCAGTTCATTTATTTAAAAGGAATTTCCATTAAGTTTTGGCTACCTAGGTGAAATAAGTCATTTTTTCTTTGGATTGACTGTCTTAGATGGCCCAATGTAGCAGATATTATTGATAGTTTTACTGGGGAGTGATTTTTATATTATTCAATTTAATTACATTATTTGAAGCAATTATTTTTACTAGAATTGATATTTCTGATATTTTCATAACTTGTTTGTATATGCAATACATTTTGTAAATATTGTTGCTTCCTGATTGATGAAAATATAATGTATTTTAGATTGTTGGGTTGAGTTGAGAAACCAGATGAGAAAATTGCTTTTGACGATTTCAATATGTACATTTTTCGGCATATTAATGTGTGCAAACCATGTATTTCTGAACAATGAAGGAAGTCATTGATTATTTATCTAAAAAGTATAGTTTTATGTTGAAACCTCATCTAATAATTTTTAGTATAAAATTATATTTAGACTGTATTTTTAATCTTAATGTAGTATGTAATGTTTCTATTCTATGTATTCTTTTGTCTTATATCTATCGTAGGCTGACAGCAAAAAATCTGATACCTTGAGGAAGACTGACAGACTTGACGAAATTCCTAGCGAATTCGAATGTTGCTTTTGCACCACCAAGGTAGTATAATACTTATTTTCTGTCAAGTTAGTTTTCTCACATTACCACCACCGTTTTCTTCACTTAGACATTTTAGATGTTTTTAAGTAAGAAGCTTTTAAGCAGCTTTAGCCATATTGTTTTACAAAGAAAAGGCTTTTGCAAGTAGAAATTTCGCTAAGAATTTGTTACATTAAGTTAGCGTTATTACAATTTTCGTTAATTAGTGCAAATATCTGAAAAATAATATTTTATCGATTATTATTAAGTCGTATTATTTTGTCATTTATTATTATCAAGGTACAACGATAATTAAAATTATGTTTGTCGTTGTTGTGAAATTATGTTATCCACATAGTTAACATATAAGATATTTACTCACCATTTATTTATATGACATGAAAACTTTAGTTTAAAGTTAGTTAGTTTAAAAAAGTCGAAAGCTGAATATGTACTACTCATGTTTTCGAAAATAATTTTAGTTCATTTTAATGTCCATTGCTTGCCAATTTACAAATTGTACCCTTTTGTTATGATTTATATTCAAATTTTCACATTATTATTTCTTATGATTATTGTTTATTTTACCAATGATATGTCGGATGTTGTTCCTTCCCCCTAGATCCTAGGATCATTCTTATTAACCTGCCTTAGCGTATAGAGAAAGCGGGCCAAGGTTTTAGAATTGCAGGATTTCAGTGGCTAATTTTTATTAATTTTATTTACTATTTTCGACGAGAAAACATTCAGGAAATTTGGAATTGTAGTATTGGAAATTCAGGAATTGTAGTATTAATAGGTTCTAATTCTGACTACACATATGTAGTTATTTCGCCATATTATAGGTCTTTGACAGTAATCACCCTGTTATCTTGATTTTTGAAACAATACAGACTTTTATTCTTCTTTCGACTATAATCTACATCAGACAAAGTATTTTTAGGTTGTAATGTTGGTTTGATAAACTCTCTTGGATTTTCTTCAATCTATATATGGTAACTGTTGTTGTTGAATGAATTGCAAAAACTGTTGCATACTGTACGATGACAATTTCATCAATTGTGATGAAGTGAGTTACATTAAGATCAATAATTCTTACATTTTATTCGCCGAAGGCTTAAAAATTTGATGTCTGACTTACAAACTCATTGTCAGTTAAAACATATACAGTTATCTAAAGACATTTATAATTTGTTGCACTTGTTGAATTAACAAAATTAGGATCTGTGGACTACTTGGTGTTCGACCAACTATGTTAAACTCGTCCTTTGGACAATGCCATGACTCTTTTAGTATATACTCATGAGAGAAGCCTGAACGGAGTTACAGTACACCCTAAACCATACCCCTTACTACTATCATGCTAGCCCTCATAGTATTCCCATGAGCTACAAAATGTGGCCTCGAAAAAGTATTTCTGGAAACCACATTGCAACATCATAGTAAGTTTACCAAATTCTTGAGAGCACAGTGGTTGGAGTTAAATATTCAAACATGATGAGAATTTTAAGGATACTTGGTGCCATTATCGTTCTGGTCCACTGGCACTTGGATTATATTATGGTGAGATAGAGAGATGTCAGGGAGGTTCATGGCACCAAAGCCCGCATCGATGTAGAGTGCTTGACGGATCACCGCATTGTAATATCACAAATGTCAATGATAGTTTACCCGAAACACTTGCGATTGCGCAAATCTACATTAATCTACATTCAAGTAACTTTTCACAAATTAGGGATATACATGTCCATTTATTGAAAGGTGACAATGAAATTAGTTTTAGATGGAAATAACATTACTTCCATATTCTGTACCAGGAATATCCACAGAAGTATGTAAAGCGCACGGAGATGATATTAAACCCTAACTTAAACTATTTTGTACTTTTTACTTTTTGTGGGAGCAATAGATGGTGCCATAAGATTTCTTAGCCTTTTTCTTTATTAGGCCAAAGCTATCAACGGTAAACATGGTTGTCTGCCCCCGTCAGTTACAAGAAAATTACTGAACAGTACCAAATAGTAAGACTAACATAATTACTGTTCGTGGTAATTCATTGCCTGATTAATATTTATGCGTCTGGCTCTTCATTTGAATTTTTAAGCTATCTGGTTAACTCTATGCGGCGTCTGGACTTGGAAATTCTGGATCAGTGCTTCTAAAGCCTTGTGGAAACCTCGTCAGGGTAAATCATAACTTTTCCTTGAAAGTTAAGGTGGTCGTATACCGAGCTGGGATTGTACCATTGCTTGTTTACGCTTGTCAATCGGGCGTGTTCTTAAAAACAACACATCAACGTCACCTTAGATAGATAGTGAGGATCAAAGGATCAAATAAGGAAATTCTCACAGGGGTGACGTGTTTGTCGCTTGAGGTTCTCGTGAGAAGGTAGTCCATGTTGGGCGGGGTATATGGCCAGGCCGGACGACCATCCTCTATAAAAGTGAATATTATGTGGCGAACTAACTACAGGCGCACATAAGGAAGGGAGCAAAAATGTCTGTATGTATATTCTGCAGGAAACATTAAACACTTCCTTCAATAAAACTTAATGGAGACAACTTGTGCAGCGCTATCAGGGACCGAGGCCTATAAATAGACATACTTCCTTCCGAATGTCCACAATATGGTCACGTAATTTCATCTAGAATACGTTTCTTCAGCCACAGAAGATCACACGATCGCTACTCTTGAATCTTAATCAATATATACTCGAATTCGAGTTCTCGGCTAAATACATATATCTATGATCTATTATGTATCTCATTGTCGTGTTTATTTTCTCTTTGAAGATGTTTACTTGGTACTTAGACATATTTAACTGCATGATATCCAGTAGCATTTTTTGAACATTTTTTCACTTGGTAATATAGGTATCTTAGATTTATATTATTTGAAAATAGAACTCAAGTCTGCAACTGGCATACATAGTCCCAGGAAAATATACTAAATATCTGCTGTCTAATTTCAGGTCAATGTTAAAAGAGCAAAATTGACAGACAATTATGGACTTCAGCCTCGGCGAAGTCGGCTTTCAAATCCTATTTATAATGCCTATTTCTCTTTTTATTAATGGCAATAATTGTCAAGACATTTTAGGTATATAGTATATTTTAAAAAATTGTAGTATTCATCTTATATTATTTTTAAAAAAGTAAACTTTCTTGCGTTTATTCCGCATTACTTACGTCTTCGGACTCCAACAAGAAATAGAAATAATATTCAATTTTTCTCGAGTTTGAAACTTGAACACTTGAACATATGAAGAGTGCAATCTTGTCGAAATGTCGTGAAAACCTTAGTACTTCTTTATACTTAAAAGAAACTGTTCAGACAAATACAAGTGGATATAAACCTGGAAAAACACACTAGGCAGCAGTACAGCTTTAACACTATCCTCCATAAACATGAAGATTTCATAGGTTGTCATTTACAGTCATGGAAAATTCGCAATAGCCCAAAATCGGCAGATTAAACTATTATTTCAGTAATTCTTTATATTGTTATTGTTATAAATATCAACATCTATCTTACCATATCTGAATAACTGCGAATAATTGCTAGGAAAAAAAAACACGTATTTTTAGAATTAATACATCAATAATCCGAAATCAATTTTTACTTTTCTTGCACCACGACAATTGTGTTTTGGCAATGTATTTTGCTTTTCAAAATACTTTTGAGCTATTTAGATATTTTGTTATTCTTGTGTCTTTGAGTAGCTCTGAACTGTCAACAGTTTTTCCTGCATGAGATGTTTGTAAGTTGTAATCGAAAATGCTAGACTGAAGGGGCGATATCAAGAAAAATAGGGGCGTGAGAATTTTCATCATATTTTATTCTGTATTTTTGTAATTATTACAATGATGAGGTCGAGGTTTATTGCAGAATCATGATTTTTGACAAATGTATTACATCAAACTTTCACATTATTTATTACATTTTTGTATACTTGCTGTACGTTTACCAAATGTTCTATAGATGCTTTGGAGGTCTTAATTTGCATCTACTTGGAACTCATAGATCATACAATTTCTAATACCCTTCATCCCGCCTTTGTGTTCATTTCAGAGAATTTATATTGACAAATATTGAGTAGTTTAGTATGAAATAAATTTTTGAATTTATTTGATAATTATCTTATGGTGTTCTACATTATTCATACATGTCTACCTAAACATTTTTGTCACAAAACGAACATTTTAAAATGCATTTTAAATTTTTCATCGCATTTTCTTATATATAGGAAAACCGATTTGCGTGTTAGTTTACCGCTTTGCATGAGGATGTTAACGTGGCAAGTTATGTAGCATGCACCGATATTAAATATTCCAATCAAATAACTCTTACAGCGTTAAGCAACATGTCCTCAACCAACTGAGAAACATTTATTATGCATTCTATTATATTACATTTCAGCAAATTTAATCTAGTTGGTTTATTCACTTAGAGAGTTATTAGGAATAAATTGCATAAATGATTTACTCATTACTATAATGTTTTTGCATGATGACATATACATTTTTCCAAATTATTAACTGTACTTTTAATTTAATGAGAACAGCACTTTACTTTGCATTATAATTTTTTTATTATATTATTTCATCGTGTAATATAAGATTTGCAGTATTTTAATAATATTATTAATATTTTTTTCGGTTTATTCATTTCATGAATAAAGATGGTTTAAAAATGTGACTGTAAAACAGCTTATAGATGGATTTCGAACAATTTGTTTAAAGCTTAAACATGAAGTAAATACTCCTATGCTTTAATTGAGGAATTTATAGTTCCGTGAGCGATATCAGTTCCTGTGAAATTTAAATGTTTCCGGGAGGAAACAACAATTCACTCTTCATTAAAATGCAATAATTTATTTGCTCGAAGTTTTCTATAAATTTCGTAAGACGAAAATCTCATCATCCTTCAGCATAACAATCAACTCTTAAATAGCTACTAAAGACCCAATTTCCTGAAGAAAAACCATCGAATTGATATGTTGTCTGCCGAATATTCCTTATTTGTCACATTATGATGCTATTTGTTCTCGAGTACGAATAATTAATTTCACGGCTGTCGAATACGCGTTATAAATCCTTCAAAATTTGTTTTGCTTAATGCGCATTGCCTTGATGTAAAATATAATTTTTAAAATTTATAAAGCCGTTAACTAGGCAATAATTGTCCACCTGTCTGTCAAGTTGTCCAAAGTTTTATGGCCATTGTCTAAATAATTAATTATAATTGTTTATTATAAAATATATAATTATATATAAATAGTTAATAAACTATATATCAAGCAAGATATCATTATAGACCAATTGGTTATTTGAAAATGAAAAGATTAGTGCAAAAGGAAATAACCGAAAATATTGATATAATTTACGCATAATTAGCTTTTCTTATATCTTCTGTAATCTAGTAGGCAAATAAGTCTGATGGATAAGCATTTGAATATTATATTTGACAATATTTTACAGAATTTTTCAATCTGTAAATGTTTGGCTATCATTGGTTTTATATGCATAGTTCTTGCATGATTTACTATTTCAAAAAAAAACGACGTGCGGTTGGAAATTTTCTATTTTTTGATTAAATAGAGAACTTATAATATTTATCGATATTAAATTCCGTTATATTCAAGGGATTAATTCAAACTTTGGCAACGATACCGTCGATAAAAATCTATTCTCTTTAATGCAGTAGATTATTACTGCACTTACAATGTGTCTCAGGAAAGAGTTGATATATATTTCTTGATGTTATACTTGGATACCGCATAAATTGCATGATAATAATTGGACCATTTACATATACATTTCTGATGTATTGCGAAAACGTTAAATGACGAAACTTCTTAAACGAATGGTTATTAAAGCTGGAGACGGTTGTATAAAAGACTAAGAAGGTATAGAAGAGTCTAATTAATGAAACTGGCCTATACAATACGGTCACATATATTCAGAAATGATAGAGCACAGTTGAGTTATTTCAACAACACCAGACTTTTGCTGGTGATATTTACTTATCCTCCATATTCACTCGAATTGGTACCAACTGATTATCATTTATTCCGATCATGAGTAAAGTGTTAAAAGGCAAAATACCTTTCTTTTTTGACGACTAATGATTTTTTTTTGGGATTTTTGAAGGAGTAAAAAAAAAGTAAACCCCAAACAATATACCAACTTAAGGACAACATTCGTGCTGAAATCGCGGCATTAATATCAGATATGGTGACTAAAGTTATACAAAATATGTTACAAAGGTGCATTGTTGTTACTGCTTTACATTTTAATTGACATAATTTTCAAAAATTAATTAAGATAAAATGTAGAGAGCAAATGAACATATTATTGAAAAAGAAATCTGTCTTGTTTCTTTTAGAAGTTATAAATAATTAAAATGGGAGCGTGAAAATTGCCCCGCCCTCCTCTTAAAATTTTAAGTTAATAGTTCTATTCTATTCTATTTTTGAGTGCATAAAATGTTCTAAAACTTTTTTATTCCTCACTTTTTCTCATATTCACCCTCATCTTCTAAATTTACTTAATATTTCTGTTATCAGACAATCTTATTATGTGTCTCTTTCATCTCAACTGATATTCCTCAATTTTATCTTCCAACACATCTACCTTAAATCATTTCTTATATCGTTATTATTAACCTTTCAGTAGTCGCGCACGAATTGTCGCTTCGAACCGGTTTTGTTTCGACAATAATTTCCGTTGCACTCTCCTCCATGTGTTGCGCTTCTCAATACCTTGCGGAAAGAGCGTGTATTAGTAGATAATTGAGTGAGGCATGGAGTGGTTTCGTCCTTTGGTGAATAATTTGAGATTGCGAACTGAGAATCCGCAGCGACCACTGACACAATAAAACATTAATTTATTTTTATGTGTTCTTTTGATATGTTATGTTCTTTTCGCTATTTTTTATTGTCACGTCACATTTTATTGTCAAGAAGAATACATCATTGAAATAGATATACATGAAACAGATAGTGAACAAGATATTTCAGACAACGAATCGGGTGTTTTACAAGAAGCTGTTGGTCTATTTTTCATAGGTAAAAATTAAACTACCAAATGGAGGAAACACCCTCCTCCAAAAAATGTGAGAACCCAATCAAAAATTTTAATTACTCATTTACCTGCTCCAAAAGGAATTGTTAACATACTAAAAACTCCTTTGTCAATATGGCGGTATTTCTTTCCAGAAAATTTACTAAAAATTATTGTAGAGAATATCGATATTCTCGAGAACGTGATGCTAAAACAACTGACATCGTTGAAATTCAAGCATTGTTAGGGCTTTTGTTTTTGGCTGGGGTAATGAAAAGGAATCACTTGAATTCTAAAGATCTTTGGGGTCTAGATGGAACTGGTAGTGAGCTATTTCGGCTTACTATATCTCTACAAAGATTTAGATTCTTACTGCGACATTTGCGGTTTGACAATTTTGAAACTCGCGCAGTTAGAAAGTCTGTTGACAGATTGGCAGCAATTCAAGGTATTTTTGAGATTTTTGTAGAAAAATGTAAAACTGCATTTACACCCTTTCATTACGTAACAGTAACGAAAATTAGAATCATTTAGGGGTAGATGTTTTTTCCGTCAATTCATACCCAATAAACTGAATTTTATTACGGAATAAAAATGTATGCTCTTTATGACTCCAAAGTTTTTTATACTTGTAACTTGGAATTATATGTTGGTAAGCAGTCTGCGGGTCTTTGGGAGGTAAATAATTCTCCAGATGCTGTTGTGAAAAGGATGGATGAACCCATAAGAGGAAGTGGAAGGAACATAACTACTGATAAGTGGTTTACTATTTTTAAGTTTATAGAAAACCTAAAGAAGAATTTCAGGATGACTCTCGTAGGAACGGTTAGGAAATTGAATAATTGAATTTATCCGGCCAGTAAATTGGCCTGAAAAGTCGTCAATGTTTACCTTTCGCGAGTATTGCACGCTCTTATCTTATATTCCAAAAAAGGGTAAAAATGTTTTGCCTATATCAAGTTTACACCTTGATGAAATTAAAAAAATAAGCCAGACATAATGGATACTTACAATCAAACTAAAAGAGGAGTAGATGCGGTGCACAAACTTTGCGCTGCTTATAATTGTGCACAGACCACACCATGGCGATCTTTTACTCAAAGTTAAACGTTGCAGGTTGCTATATATAAATATATATATATATATATATATATATATATATATATATATATATATATATATATATATATATATATATATATATATATATATATATATATATAATATATATTTATATATATATATATATATATATATATATATAAATATATTTTTATATATATATATGTATATATATATAAATATGTATATATACATATATATATATATATATATATATATATATATATATACATATATATATATATATATATATATATATATATATATATATATATATATATATATATATATATATATATATAAATATATATATATATATATATATATATATATATATATATATATATATATATATATATATATATAAATATATATTTATATATATATATATATATATATATATATATATATATATATATATATATATATATATATATATATATATATATATATATATATATATAGTTATTTACAAGGCGAATAAAAAAAAGTACCGAGATAATTTTTGCGGAATCTATCTTTTGTATTAATACGTGATTACATAGGAATTCGCTCTACTGTATCGAATAGACAAAGATCGATATAATAATTAGGGAGATTCTTGAATTAGAAGTTACAGAGCAGTCTCAGGAACCTACAGCAAATCAAAGAGGTCGATATGCTATGTGTGACTGGAAAAAAAAAATCGTCCCACCCGATATTTCTGCAAAAAAATGTCACACTTATGTCTGTTTGGAACACGCTGCTTTAATAATTTGTCCAGAGAAATTTAACTTTACAATGGCTATTTTACACTACTTTTAAGTTATTTTTATGTTTTTTTTTACTGTGGTTCTTAAATGTATGAATAAGAAGTTTTGTATGTTATTTTAAAAAGCATTGTATTGAATATATTTTTATGTCCTTAAATAAGCAGATAATACAATAATTTAAGTTTAATAAGTTTGATTGTCCATCTTAATTACTACGCAGCTATACATGTAACTTGTACAAAATTAAAACCGTTGCACGTCATTCAGCATGTGATCTAAATTTCGGCTACGCTGTTGCCAGATTGCGATTAAACATCATAACCTTACTTTAGCTAATCATTTTTACAATTTTACTTTAATAACAATTAAACAAAATATCTCATAATTAAATGCAAATTACAAAGTAAGTTACAAAATTATAATAAATATTGAAAGTCTTGCAAGTGTCATTGATTTAGTACCTCTAGATAGATTCAGCACATGTAAAATGCTTTGTTCCAAAACCATCGACAACATTTTTTAATATTTGAATGGCTATTAAAATAAAAAGGTTATATAGTGACATTTATTGATATATAATATACAAGTACTAAACAGAAAAAAAAAACAATGAAATATCTGCATGCACTTATTTTCATTAATCGAAGTCTGAAAAGTACTGGCTGGAATCACTGCTATCATCTGCAGTATTAATAATTAAGGGAAGAACTTTCTTACACTATCTAAATTAAAAATTTTCAATCAAAACTTTTCATATTTTTTGCATATTTATGTAACTTACCATCAACTTTGGTGGTTTTTACATTCCTCTTATTAATATCTTGCCATGAATTTTTCATCTAAGAGGACAAATTTTTACAAGGCGTTTTTTCTTTCAAAATATAATCTCTTAAAAAAATCTATATGTTTTCGGACAACGTTGGGAAGTTCCATAAAGCCTTATCTTAGATCATCTTTTTTTCCATTTAAAACCTACTTCTTTCGATACGTTGCATAATGACATACGGCATCCGTCAAACCTGAAATCCATCATGCTGCCCTGAAAATTAAAATTAAACTGTGAGTGCTTAGGATGGGTTTAAGAACAGTCTTTTTTACAATTCTTAGGTTACAAATACTTACTGTGTTCATACATGATATAAATGGTGTCACGAATAGAACTTGTATCCAAAGCTGCAGTATTGGTAACCCTTTTAGTAAAATTACGTTTTGTAGGCGACTTTAAACCTTGATTGTTTTTCACTTTTTGTGAAATAGTACGAACAGTGGACCTACTCAACCTTAAGGCTGCTGCAACAATCTAAAAATTTGACTTAAACTAAATATATCCAAGTATTAGCAATTAACTTAACATACCTCTATAACAGCCCCAAAGGGTACCAATGGACCATTATTGCCCCGTTCTTGTTCAAAATAGTGTATCAGAGATGCCACAAACTCTTGGCAATGATGATTTAAATGATTTGACATTTTTCAGGCGCGACATAAGTTCTTAAAGGAACTGTTTTCAATCGCAAGATAAAAATGAAAGTAAACGTTTAGATACAAATGGGATAACCTTCAAACGTGTCAATAAATATCAACAAGACAAATTTTAAACCCGACAACGTCGCAAATCCTGCCAACCGAACACAGCCGCTAAATTTGAAATTTATTGAATATATTCCATTTCATTATTTTATTATTTCATTTTTAAAGTGGTATTTCTGCTGTTCTTTAGTAGCGTCATTGATGACGTGCAACGGTTTTAGTTTTGTACAGGTTATAAAATACGACGGTCTCTAATGGTGGACTAGGAGTCCGCAGCGACCATTGATGATCCAAAACTTAGCACGACTTTAATTAATTTTATTAATGATCTGATTAAGTTAATTTTATCTGCTCTGATAACTCCTAGTTTTTGATAGCCTATAAATATTTTATTTATTTTATATACACTCTGAAAACTTAACGTAGTTATTTGCCAACACTATATTTAGTGAATAGTTTTTCTTCTGTGAAAACGGAAATGTTTTTCACGCAGCTGGTGCTAAGAAGCCTTGCTGTTGAACCACTGAAAAGCTTTGTTAATTACAGATGAATAAGCAAACAATTTGGTGGGTTTACAATTTTTTTTAATTTCTATGTGTACAATGAAAAATTTTCATGTGTGCAGAAAAAAGGCTGGAAATAAATATAAACTCAATCAAAATTAAGCATTGGTATTGGTACTGTTTATTTTTATTTTACATTTGTAACAGTAGAATGTAATTTTTATTAAAATACTATCTATTTAGCATTATTTATCTTTTGGTAAAAATAAATAATGTATGTATTATGTAGTAATAATGTAAGTTAAATGTATTTATTTTGAGGCTATTTTTTCAATTCATAATTATTTTATTAACATAGAAAAATTATTTATTTATTTTTCTAAACCTCAATAAACCATGAAATAAGTCAGTGATAATATGAATGACAAAAATTAAATTAAACAGAACAAGGTAATATTTACTATATATTTATTATTTTTCCGCGCAATATACTCATTTTAAACTATAAATAAAGTAATTTTCCCTGCATAATATTTTCAGGATTACGACGGCCCGAGCCAACACTGCGCGGGTGAGTGTATCCCGCTGCGCGCAACCAAAAGCGCGTAGCTGGCAGGTGAGTGCGATACGCAGCTCTGCACAGAGTTTATTCAGCTCTTGTATAAAGCCTTCGTGTGGCCTTACCTAATTATAGACAGAAAGTTTATCACTAAACGTTTTTTATATGTTTCTGTTTATAGATATTAATTTTATTCGACTAACATTAATACAAATTATTATACGGTATCACTTTTTCAACATGTTAATTACATACAATATTTAATTAATTAAAACAATTGATATTTAAACTTACCAAAGTTATTTCCCTTATGTATAAATACTCCTACATAGAAATGTGAATACTGTGAAATTACTTCAAAGGTTGGTGTTAGTGCTAAGCTATGAACGTAATATATAATTGAATCGATAAAAAAAACTGTTGACCTACCTTGCTCTGAACTATTTTGGTAATAATTATTGTGGCGTCAAAACAGTTTCTGGCTCTAGGAATTTTAAAGTGTCTGACCTTGGCTTAAATTAGTACAAATAAACGAACAAAGACAAGTGGTAAAGTTCGAATATCAGATATTTATAACAAAATTTAATGTAGCTTAAAAAACTTGCTGGCCCTAAATGCTGGATAAAAATTGTATCATTTTGCACACTTGACCTGATACGTCAATAAAAAACTTTTCACATTTCTATGTAAATCAGTATATCAAGAATGCTTATAGTTTAATTTCCGAAAATATAAAACGAATAAATTGTTGCAAAAATCTACACAAACTTTTTTTTTTTGGTAATTTCTTCATATTGTATAATATTTTATTATAATAAATTAAGTTTTTATAACTTAATAAAACTGCATAAACTTTATGGTATATTATTAATAGTATGGTAATAATATGATATTTTCTCAATTAACTATATTATGTAATTTAAGCAATAAGCACATTTAGTGCAGTAATAATTTTTATTTTCTTAGTTTCTTCTATTTAAATAAAATTTTAATTTTAGAAACAAAAATATTCTGAGTAGATTAATTTATATACACTTGAATAATACTTAAATTAATATCTTGTAACAAAGTCATAAGCCTAGAACAAACTTTAATTGAATAAATAAAGTAAAAATTTAATCGAATTTTTTTAAATAGATCACAAATAATTAGACAATGTAAATATAAAATACATATAATTGAATTAAAACAATCAATTACATAATCTGCAATAACGTTTTCGCTACATTTCAAATGTTTTATGGTGTTTTTAAATGTTGTTATTGGGTCTAGTCTAAACATATTATTTTTTTGAATGCCATCGAATTACCATTGTTAATAATACTAAGAACCACACACCTTTTAGCAAATATACAAATTCAAATTGAGCGTTTTTTTTTTCATTTTTGAATAAAACACAAGAATTTACGTTGATTTCAAGAACATTTTAATTGATAATTGAAGCATAATGTATGACATTTAAACACGAAATACAATATCTGCCAAATGGCCACCTCTTGCAGCTCCACATGCATCCACTTTTTTGTCAACATTTCGAATGACATTTTGCCATAACCGTGGCTCTATTTCACCAATAACTTGAATAATTTCATCCTTTTGTTTAGGAGTCGATTGTTTTTATAGGCCTGACTCTTGACGTTACCCTAAAGAAAACAGTCGAATTGTGTCAAATCACATGAGCTTGATGGCCAATTAACATCACCATTTCTTGCAATAACTCGTCTCGGAAGTTCTTCTCTCAATAAATCAATTGTTTCATTAGCAGAGTGAGGTGTAGCGCAATCCTGTAGGACCCATATATCCTCCAGATCAATATTATTCAACTCAGCTCATAAAAATCCAGTTATCATCTCACGGTGTAGAACAACATTCACAGTTACAGCTTCACCAGTAGAATTTTGAAAGAAACATGGCCCAATTATACTTCCTGACCCTAAGGCATACCTAACTGTGACTCGTTTGGGATGTAAAGGTTTCTCATGACTCAATTGTGGATTTTCTTCACCCCAAATTAAATCAAAGTTTAATAACATAGCGACCAATTTCAAAATGTTTTTGATTTTTTAGAAAAATCATCTGTTTGTTCTTTGATTCAATTGACAAATGCACGACGTTTTGAATGATTCTGTGTCTTTAGTTCCTGTGTTATTTGAACTTTATATGTCTTCAGAGCTAAATCCTTTCATAAAATACGTCATGTTGTGGATTCACTGAGTCCAAATTATTGTGAACGTCGACTAATGGAAATTTCTGGATCTTCAGCAACAATTTCACGTACCAAATCAATATGATCTTGTGAATGACCACTACGTTATATATTGCTCTTCTTTTATCTTACATCGAACCAGTTTCTTGAAATTGTTAAATAATTCGATTGATAGTGCTTTCACATGGATGATTGTGCAAACCGTAAATATCACAAAATTTTATAACATCTTTTTTACTTGACGCCCATTTTCATAAAATAATTCAACAATTTTAACGCATTGTTGTACTGTGTACGTATTTTGTATTTTGTATTGTAGTGTGTATGACTCCATTTTTATAAATGTCATACATTACACTTCTGAAATGAGACTAGACCTAGGCAAATGCGCAAAGCCACCTGTGTTTTATTCAAGAATGAAAAAATCCACTCAATTTGAAAGACCCATTAATAGACAGCAGAAAAATTCGTACACTTTCCATTCTCAATTTTTTTTTAATTATTAGTTTAAAGCTGGTTTGTAATACATTGTGATATTACAGAAGATTTTTATGAATAAAAAGACCGAATATATAGTTAGATATATTTATTTGATATTCTAGACATACAGGAAACAATAAGTAAGCATAAGTACTCGTATACTTAAATTTATTAATAGTAGCAATATAAGATCTACTAATACGTTTAACCTAATATTAGCAATCTTTGGACTGAATGAGTAAGTCTTGTGGTCATCGAGACATCGATTCTACCGATATAACAGGTGTTTCGGTTGTTAATGTCAATTTTGCTAAGAGATGGTGTTACTAATACGTTTGTTGGTATAGACTAATGATATTTATGGCATTTTTGGAGGGTAAACATACACCATAAAAAGTCAGTTCGTTATTAATTGTCATTGAGAGGAAGACGTTTTACGGGGAAGTTTAGTAACCTTCATTCATATGAAGAAAACAAAGTTATCGATTGTTGGTTGAAGCTTATGAAGAACATGCTCCAATCTAAAGAAAACTTGTCAAGGATGTTTTAAAGGTTTTAAAAGTGGTTCTTTAGATGTAAAAGATTAAGAACTTTCAGTAGAGCTTAAAAAGTTTGAAGGTGCCGATTTGCAAGCATTATTGGATGAAGAAGAAAGGAAAATGTATTCCATATGAATTGAAGGAAGGGGACATTTCAAGGCGAAAAACGCACTTGTGAAATTCTCACCAGACAGAAAAGAAAAGGTTTTTTGCCTCGAGTTGTGACAGTTGATGGAAAGTGGATCAATTTGGACAACTTAAAGGCCAAGATAGAGGAGCTGTGTATTACGCAATGCTGAAACCTGGTGAAACGATTACTGGCGATCGATATAATACAACAATTGATAAAACTGACTCGAACATTGTAAAAACGACAAAAAAACGACCAGAATACTCCCAAAGACATGATAAAGTAATTTTTCAACATGACAATGCTTGGCCTTATGTTGCAAAATGTGTAAAAGGGTGTATTAGGAATATGTAAGTGTATTAGGTTATGTGTGTATTAGGAACACGCTAAATGGGACATCCTACCCCACCTGACGGAATTCACCGGCTTCTTCGGACAACCATTTATTTCGATCTATACAGCAGTGACTTTCAGAACAACACTTATATACTTACGAAGAAGTGAAAAATTGGCTTGATGAATGGTTGGCCTCAAAAAACCAAAAGTTCTTTTGGCGCGAAATGCATTCTTTGACAGAAAGATGGGTAAAAGTAATATTTAACGATGGCCAATACTTTGATTATTAAGGCAATTTATTTTGTTATGGAAATAAACGCTCACATCTTGCAAAAAAATCGACAATATTAACCGAAACACCTTTTTGATTGTTGAGTTCAGTTGAGTTCCAACCGATGCCATAACTTTGTAATGTCAGGGCGGGGGATTGGTATTTTGTTGATTGTTAGAATGCTTTACAGTGGCCATTCTATAGCCATATGTGCAGAATGTTTTGGATTTTTGCACTTGCATTTATACGTTCTTTTAAAATATTTAGATACACATTTTTCCCTAATTCCAGGTATTCTTAGCAAATATTCTAGATCAGAAGTCACTATAAAACCCCTAATGTTTATGAAATCTTTCGAATCGATATATTTTACTCTTGTTGACATTCATCTCAATCAAGAACATTATATTTGGTTTCATGAAAGGTAGGATCTGCATATTTTTCTACAAGATTTGATCTTTTTTTCTTGTTAAACAAGCTTTTCTTTCAGCTGTTTATGTTTGATATTCCACTTTATTGAATCATCCAATTATACCAGTGTACTACAGGTGTACAAATAAGTTTTGAGGGATTTACAAAACATGGCGTACCTAGTATTAAATCGCATCGGACCATCTGTAATTATAATTATCTTAAAGCGTCATCATTTACCCGTAAAACTCAGTATGTGCCATTTTGCTGAAGAGCAAACAACATACTTTCTTTGTGCTCTAACTGTGTCAACCTTTATGCCAACAAAACACAATTTGCGGGAAGCGCTGCTTTTTGTTTTAATTTGAAAAAAAAGTGCAGCTGATGGACATCAATTGCTGTGGGAAGTATATGGGGAATAGACTCCATCAATAAAAATATGTGAGTACTGTTTACGTCGTTTTAAAAGTGGTGATTTTGACACCAATGCCAAAGACCGCGAAGGGAGGCCAATAAAGTTTGAAGACACTGAGTAGTAGGCGTTATTGGACCAAGATTCATGCCAAACTCAAGAGAACCTCGCTCAAACTTTGAAAGTGACTCAATAAGCAATTTCAAACCGTTTCAAGGCCATGGGTATGGTGCAAAAACAAAGAAATTGGGTTCCGTATGAATTTAAGCCAAGAGACGGGTGACGGGGGACGAAAAGTGGATTCATTACGACAATCCAAAGCTCACAAAATTGTGTGGTGAGCCCGACAATGCATCAACTTCAACGGCCAAACCGAATATTCATGGCAAGAAGCTAATGCTGTGCATCTGGTGGGATCAGCTCGGAGTAATCTACTATGATCTACTCCAGCCTAACCATCTTTCCATCACTGGGAAACGTTGCCAACAGCAATTCATGTAATTGAGTCCAGCATCAAAGCTCAAACGCCCCCAATATGCCAAAAGACATGACAAAGTGATCTTTCAGCACGACAACGCTCGGCCATATGTTAAAAAAGGAAACTTTGGAGGCGCTTCAATGGAATGTTCTATCCCACCCGCCGTATTCACCAGACATTGCTCATTCTGTCTACCACCGGGTCGATGACTCATGGCCTGGCCGAGCAGCACTTCATTTCTTATGAAGAAGCCGAAAATTCGGTCGATTCTTGGATCGCCTCTAAAGACGAGTAGTGTTTTCAACACGGAATCCGTATGCTGCCTGAAACATGGGGAAAAGTCGTAGTTAACTATGGATAATACTTTGAATAAAATGCATTGTTCCAATTTCTCTGAATAAAGTTTCAATGTTACAAAAAAACCTTCAAAACTTATTTGTACACCGATATTTTAGAAAAAAAATTACTTTCAGTGCAAGTTTTACATGACTAACTTTCAGAAATTGTTGCAATAAACATATGTCTTTCGTACTAAATTACCTTCTTCATCTGCCACATTGTAATAAATTTCTGACACTATCTGTATGTTTAAATTTATGAATAATATACAGATCACTTGAATAATTTCTTTTGATTATTTTTCCAGTCTTTATACACTCTTTCTTTTCTTTATATAATTTAATGGTAGTCTAACTAGTCCTTTTGATTTTCTTGAAGTTTTTATATTGATAGAACTTATTCTAGTAACACTTAAATTATACCAAATAAAGCAAACCGCGTTCTGTGTAACCGTTGATAAGCGGTTTTTAGCAATTATTTAGAATTTAAAATTAAGATGCACGAATACTTCTGCTAACTATTTTATTCCTACTGATATATAAAATATTATATAGTTGAAACATCTGCATAAAATTAATTTTTATTACAACAATCTTTGATATAATGATTTTTCAATCAATTCAAAATAATAAATATGTGATAATGAATCGTGAGTATGTATAAAGTTATTAATTTATTTCAAATAAGTATTTTAATTCATTTAATTAAAATAATAGGAATATTTTTCAACGTACTCTAAATTCATAGTGCACATGAACTGAGCACCATATAAAAAATGATAAAAATCAACTACACCAATGACACTTTTTCACACATTTCTGTCTATAATTTTGTGTATTTTTGCTAAATCCATGTTTTGATGTGTACGTGCTGCTCGCCACTCTCTGTCATGCTCTGTGCTATTTTGTTGAGTGTTTTTCGCTCTTGTATAATACGCATTTGTTTATTATTATTCATTTATAATCACCATTTGCATATAAATTTAGTATATATATATATATATATATATATATATATATATATATATATATATATATATATATATATATATATATATATATATATATATATATATATACATCATTATAATTATCATCATTCAGGTATTGTCGATCCACTGCAGGATGAAGGCCTCCCCAACATGCTTCCAATTCGCACGATCCTGAGCTTTCCTTTGCCATTCGGGTCCAATATACTTGATGATGTAATCCGTCCATCGTATTTTTGGCTTCCTTCGCGGGTGTTTATGATCAAGCGGTATCTGTTCCAGAATTGCTTTGGTCTATCTGTCATCGCATTGTCTCGCTATATGACCTGCTCACTTCCATTTCAATTCTATCGCCTCTCCAATGATGTCACATACCTTCGTTTGTTATCTGATCCATATGCAGGTTTTTCTGCCCACTTTGTAATTTCAAGCATTCACCTCTTTGTGGATCAGACCTTGGTGTGATAAAGGGGCTTCCGTAAGTCAATGAAGCTTTGAGCTATGCTGCCTGGGGCGTATGCTCCTGAAAGGGTAACCCATGGCGGGCAAGTCAAAACGGAGACTTCAGACTGACTTGACCCAAAATCTGCCACCCCTCCCCCTCTCTGCTTTCACAATATATATATATAGATATATATATATATATATATATATATATATATATATATATATATGTATATATATATATATATATATATATACATATATATATGTAGTATAGCGTAGTATAGCGTACGCGGTATAGAGTAGTATAGCGTACGCGGACCGAGACGGACGTGTATTGGTTAACGCCTGTGAAAAATTAAACTTTCACGAAGTTAGCGAAGTGGAGAAGACTACAGTGAGTCGAGAGTGAGTGAAGTGTGCAACGACAACCAGCCGGAGACGGTGAGGTAAGTCCCGCATGCGAAAGTCACCTGGGAAATAGGGATTATTGGAAATAGACATATTCAGAAGTCGTGAACCATTGGAGCTACGAAATACACTAAAAAAAAAAAAAAAAAGAGAAAACTTCCCCGAGTTCGGTCGCGTGGGTTTTGTTGCGATCGGGCGAGGGATGAGGGAGAAATCGCGGGTTAAATTCAAACATAATAAATAAAATCGTAGAACGGAAAATAAAAATTAAAAAACAATTCTACCGATAAAGATTCGCAGACTAAGACGTGCTCTCTTATCATCGGCTACGTACAATCTTGGAATTCCAATCAAGATACGGGGTGCATCCTCAAACGTGAACTGTCTCTTGGAAGTGACGGGAAACTGTTTCGGGGGCGGGGTGCGATTCTGATTTCGCCGGCCGGCTTCAGTATGGAAGCGAGGAACGCTAGTTCAACTGAACAGGGAAGAGCGTCTAATATGCCATTAAAAGAAACCCATCTGCAGCACAGTAGATTAAACTTTCTTGGGCAAACGCAGCGTTGCAACTCTTTAAGCGGAGATCAACAAAAGAAAAGGAAGAGGAAGGAAATGCCAGCTAGGGAAGAACCCCAACTGACAAAAAAAATTGAAGACCCAATAGCATTCGTGTTGATAGAAACCATAGAGGCAGTGCTGAAATGCTCCAAGGAGCTGGAGAGAAAGCTTGATGAAAGTCCCACAACCAAAAAAGAAATCAGAGACCTTATCAAAAGATTGACTAGACAAACCGAAGTTTTTGACAGAACCACAAGCAAGGAATGGCTTAATCAGCATAGATGGGAACACATAGAGACTCCAAAATACGATGCAGATACACAGACTGAAGCACTCAACAAAATTACAACAGAGAACAGCACCCAAACAAACATGTGGCACCAGGAAGATAGATTAATACATACACTAAAAGAAATAGACACAGTAACTAAATTCAGAAATATTGAAAATAAAATATGGGAAAATAATATATATACAAATACTGAAATCGAAGTAGGAAACCCCCTTAATACGAAAGACGGTGTGACAAAAGTTGTCCTAATAGAACCCAATGACCCAAACATGGACAAGAGTATACAGAAGATGTACAAAGATAGATTCCCAGAACTTATTGAAATAACAGGAGATTTTGAGTTTATCGAACAGACCACAAAAGTTCGATCAAAAACGTTTCAAGGGACAACCAGCAAAAAAATAATAAAAATCAGTCACATGGAAACGGATGAAGACATTTGGTTAAAAATCCAAAGACTAAAAAACGAAACAGCGGGCGATACGTGGGTTTCAATGCACCACATAAATTGTATGACACCAGAGAGATTAAGGAAAATGACAGAATGTATCTTTCATGGCTCAAATACTAAGGTGAAAATATTCACTACCAAGCAGACTATAGCCACAAACGACCTGGACAAACCAAAAACCAAGCAACGAAACACCTACGCCATGATAGTAGAGCAACCAGGAAAAGATTATAAAGAAGTGTTAAACAATTGCAAGGAGATGTTAAAAAATAATAACATAGTTGGAAACACCATTCGAGGTCTAAGAAAAACCAAGGACGGCAAACTACTTATTACCACTGAAAAAGACCAAGGAGCATTGGCAGAGCTAGATAAGATTCTAAAAGTAAATACAAACTTAAAAACAACACGAAGGGATGACATAAAACATAAACTAGTCGTACTGCACATTAGAGGCATGGACGCTACCACAACAAAAGAAGACCTCATATATGCAATTGAAAACAAAATTGGGCTCGTTAAAGAAAAACATACATACAAACTCGGCGATCTTAGACCAAACGCACGAGAAACACTGGCAGTCACCCTAACAACCGACAGAACCACCGCGGATTTATTAGTAAAGAATAACCAAATACGGGTAGGTTTGGTAAATTGCTCCATCCTCAAAAGAGTGCAGGTTAGTAGTTGCCAGAAATGTTGGTCTTATGAGCATAATACCTCCGAATGCAATGGCCCCGACCGAACAAATACCTGTTACAAGTGTGGGGTTGATGGACATAAAAAAACACAATGCAAAGACGAGGAATTCTGCCCACTATGCCATGCAGCAGGTCACAAGTACGGTACAATGCAGTGTAAAGCCTTCAGACGCGCACTATCCCTAGCCAGAAAACAAGACTAAAAAAAAAAAAAAAATAATAAAAAAAAATGAAAAAAAAGCACACCATTCCAAAAGAGATTAAATTCCTGCAGATAAACCTTAATCGGTGTTATGCGGCCCATAATCTCTTAAACCAAACGATTTATGAAAAACAAATCGATATAGTAATCGGTCAGGAACCCAACATAAACAAGGTGGCAACCGATTATTGCGATCTAGATGGCAATTGTTTTATCCGCGTGAACCGCCAACTATCGGTGACCCATCACTTTAAGGGAAATGGCTTCACAAGCGTAGAAACCCAGGGCCTGGCTATATACTCGTGTTACTTTTCGCCAAACAGACCTATAAATGAATTTGAGGACTTATTATATAATCTCGAAAGACATATACGCGGAAGTGAAAAAAATATAATTATAGGAGGTGATCTAAACGCAAAAACAACCATTTTCGGGTCAAAAATAACAAACCAAAGAGGGTATATTCTGGAGGAATGGTTAGAGGCGAACGATCTAATTACTGTGAATGAAGGAGATACTCCTACTTTTTGCGCTGCAACTGGCAGTTCTCTCATCGACATTACTATGGCGTCAAGTGGATTAAGCAATAGTATTACTAATTGGCGAGTAGAAGTGGAGTCCGAAAACATGTCCGACCACCGTAATATATGTTTCGAACTCACACGGGGAGAATTGAACAATGAAAGAGAATATACAAGCGAAACCTATCGAGGTTGGCGAATATCCCCAGATATTCTAGAAACTTTTAAGAACAACTTAGCGACAAGTCAAAATAAGGGGTCAATGGTTAGCGCGCCACATGACCTCATTAAACAAATAAAACATCTCTGCAACAAGTATCTCCCAAGAAAGAGACAACCGAAATACGGTCATTCCCCAGTTTACTGGTGGACATCAGAAATTGCTGAAAAGAGAAGACGATGCATAGCTCAAAGAAGATCACTTGTACGTTCTAGAAAACTAAAAGACAACAACGATTACACAAAAGAGCAGGCATATAAAACAGCAAAGAACGATCTGAAAAAAGCAATAAAAATACAGAAAAGTAAAATGTGGAAAGACTTAAGCGAAGAGCTAGAAAATGACATCTGGGGCAAAGGATATCAGATTGTAACAAAAAAATTTAAATTGAAAAGACATAGGACAATAGATAAACGCGAAACACAAGAACAAGTGGACAAACTGTTTCCAAAGCGCCCAGTAACTAAATGGCCAGACATAGACCTCCTGGAGAGAGCCATTACGCTTTTCACATCAGAAGAAATTATAAATGCAGCAAACAAAATAAAGACAGGCAAAGCCGCAGGACCAGATCACATTCCTCCAGAGATCGTGAAGGTTGTTACCTTGCATAATCCAGATAATATTGCCAGTGTTATGAACACGTGCCTAGCCAAAGGCCATTTTCCAGATATATGGAAGGAAGCAAAGCTGGTACTAATTGAGAAGCCAAAAAAGGAACTGCTAAATCCTACATCTTATAGACCCATATGCCTACTGGATGCTGCCGGAAAACTACTAGAGGCGCTGATCAAAAGCAGACTGGAGAAAGAAATAACAGACCGTAAAATCTTACACGACAACCAATTTGGATTTAGGAAAGGGAAATCAACTTTAAATGCGCTATCGAAGATTATGGAAACTCCTGAAGAAATAAAAACAAAGGCCTACAATAACCGAGAATTCTGCGCAATGGTCACGTTAGACATAGAAAATGCCTTTAACTCAGCCCCCTGGGAAAAGATAGTAAATGCCTTATATCGGGCAAAAATCAGCCCGTACCTAATTAAAATGATTCAATCATACCTCTCAGACAGATATATATTAACCCAGTGGGGGGACAAAATATCAATAACCTGCGGAGTACCGCAAGGATCGATCATCGGACCTTTACTATGGAATATTTTCTATGATCAAATCCTGAGAATCAGCACAGAGAAAGGAGTTACCATGGTGGCGTACGCTGATGACTTGGCTGTGGTGGTAAGAGCAAGGACCAGGTCTGTTCTGGAAGAAATGGCACAGCATATTGTTAACAAAATAGCCCTGGAGATGGACCAAATGGGCATTAAAATATCACCAAAAAAAACTGAAATGGTAATATTGGAGGGGAGAAGAAAACTCACAAACCTCCAAATCAATATTCAGGGTGCCACAATAAACAGTACAAGAGCAATTAAATATATGGGGATTCTCATAGACAAAGATGATAAAATGACCACTCACGTCAAACTGACATGTGAAAAAGCAAATAAAACATTGATGATACTAAATAAAATAACCCCAAAAACAGGAGGACCAAGGGCCTGGAAGAGGCGTATATTGGTGGAGGCCACTATATCAACCATTTTGTATGGGGCGCCTATTTGGGCAAAGGGATTAAGGTATAAGCACTACGAGGCAATGCTCGAAAGAGTAAACAGAAAAATGGCAATACGCATTACAAGTGCATATAGAACCGTGCCCACAATGGCCATCCTAGCCGTTGCTGGTCTACCACCAATAAGACTCCGAATCATGGAAAGCATATCAATATTCGAAAGCGGAAAGGAATCAAAAACCCAAGCAAGACAGAAATTACTGGAAGCCTGGCACAAAGAATGGAACGACTATGAGGGAAAGGCAAAAACATTTATCCGAGACGTGAGAGAGTGGCACAACAGAAAATTAGGGGAGACAAATTTCTACACAACACAAGCAATAACGGGCCATGGATCCTTCAGATATTATTTACACAGAATGGGAAAGTCAGAGGACAAGGATTGTCGCTATTGTGGGATGGTGGATACAAGGGACCACACAATCTTCCACTGCCCGAGATGGGAACCGCTCCGGATTGCTACTGCTGCCGAATGCAACGTAGAAGTGACGGAACACAACATCGGCGTTCTGCTTTTGGAAGGAAAAAGACAGTGGGCAAAAATAATGGGCATGGTGGAGAAAATAATGAGGACAAAAATAGAGGACGAGAGAAGACGTAAGGCAAATTTGGACTGACAATCTGTTGTGTGTCCTGAAGTAATGCCTAACGGCGGTTTCCAGGCCACGAGCAGATATCCTTGAGGGGGAAGGGTTTTAGTCGGTAGGCATGACTCCAACAAGGGCATGAATCCGACATTCCCATGTCACTGAACATCGAACACATGGATGTCTTTAGAAGATTTCCCAATCCCCTCAAAAAAAAAAAAAAAAAAAAAAAAAAATATATATATATATATATATATATATATATATATATATATATATATATATATATATATATTTATATATATTATTTTGTGATTGTACTTTCCTTAATTATTTTAATCTTGGAAGTTGCGATAGAATGGAACGATTAAATCTTAGGAAACATTGTCGAATATAATGTGTTTTCTCGAACTACTTTGATGAAGTAGAGAGATAAAGAATAGATCAGTATGAGGAAATCATCACTAGTGTGCTCGAAATGGCTCTTCCATATCACCAAATCAAAAATGTTTTAAACAATCTTAAATATCCAAAAAATCATTGTCATTTAATGAAAAAGCGACGGACAATGAGGAATGATGGAAGTCTATTTGGTAGGGTCGAGTACGTTGAGGTTTGCAAGGATATAAGAAAAGCTATTCGAGAGGATACGCGCAGATTCATTTTGTGGCAACTGGTAGCAAATACTGGAAGAAAACAGGGAGATAAACAAAGCTAAACTCAAGCTGAGAAATAAAAGGACGCAAATTTTTGTTTTAATGTGTGGTGATGACCCAGTATGCAGGGAGGGTACGGAAATACGGGTGTATTTAGAGTATATTATTCAAGGCGTTTTATTCAAGGCATTTTATTCAAGGAGCATTTTATTCATATAAAGATCAGAACCAGTCAAAGACAGTATTTCCCACGCAGGAGCAAATACCAGATATCTTGGTGGATGAAGTAACTAAAGGCTTTAGAATAGATGAAAAATATTATGGCTCCAGGAAATGATAATTTAACTCTTATGCTAAAAGCTGGTGGCCGGTTAAACTTTACATAATATACTGGCAAAACTGTACTCAAAATGCCTCAAACAATAAAAAGCACCCAACTTACGGTAAAATGCTGAAGTATTCTACATAAAAAAGGAGCACATATTTAAATAATTTTCCCAATAAGTATCCTATCAGTAATGTACAATGTTTTCCCAAGATAATAGCTAAAAGAATCTTAAGAATACCGAATGACGTTTAACCATGGGAACAAAGAGGATTCAGAAGTGGATTGAACGCAATGAATTACATCAGGCTGTGTAATAGGCCACGGAAAGGCACAATGAATACGTGATTGTGTATTGGCACCATTCTGCTTGGCTTTTTTTATAGAGTATTAAAAAGCATTATACTCCATCTCAAAGCAAACTATAGCAGGTCAAAGTAAGCATTGTTTAACCAAGCTGTAGACAGGTCCTATGTAAATCTGCTGGGATCCGTGTATGATGGAATATTGATCATTACCAGCGACAGTTCACATTGATGATCTTGAAGTTAAAATCAATGTAGAAAAGGGGTGTACAACAGAGTGACGCAATATTCCTGTTCTTTTTTTCTCAGACTGCCTTAAGATATTTCGTAATCTGGATTGGAAAAAGGATGAAATAAAAATCCATGGTGCATAATTTAGCCATCTTAGATTCACAGACGATATCGTGTCAGTTCAAAAAGCTTCAGGTAACAGAGGGGAATGGAAAAATGTATTCTGGGCATTACAAGGCGGGACAGAAAGACATGCACCCAGTTCAGGGAATAAGCGAAATAATGTGATATCATCCGAAGGGTAAAGAAAATGAAATGTAGATGGGCAGGCCCTATAGCGAAGGATGTGACGACACACCTATACTAACACAATCCTGGAATGGATACCGCGTGATCACAAATGTCTTCGAAGAAGATCGAAACCATGATGGACTGATGAGATCTTCAAGTGTAATGGACCCGAATGGCAGAGGAAAGTATATGACATGCTGAAGAGGATTTCATCCTATAGTGGATGGACACTGACTGAGTGATGATGATGATGATCAGAGTTAAATGTTGTTATTTAAATGCAAATCAAACTAATATTACATTATGATACTATACGGTGCATTATTCTCGTATATTTTAGTAATATAAAATATTTGGCAGATGCTGCGACAAAACATCTACCGGATGACGATTAGCACTATATATTTTCAAATCTTGTTTCGACTAATAATATAACATATTACATCGTTTATATATTTGAATTATAGCACATTGTATAGTTGAATTAAGACTAAAATATAGATTTATACCAACAACACTATCTGCCGCAATTTTTAATCTGGTGAAGATTAAGCGTCCAGGGCAATTACATTTTGCTGATGTACTGAATTTATATAAATATAGCAATTCATGAAGTTAGCGATCTGAAGACTTTTGAGAAAATGTTGGCAGAGTAAGCAATAATTCCCAATGTAAATAATTTTGCATGCTCCTTATCGCTAATTGATTTATTTTGAATGAAGAAATAAAAATGTTGTTGATTCGTTTGCTTAAAAATTTACAAAAAGGGACTTAGAACTTAGACTTAAAAATTTTAAATGGGTCACAATGATATTTACAAGTGATAACCGTGATAAATTTTATTTTATCTTGAAGAATAATTAATACATTATGTTTTAGTAATGTAGTTCAAATTTTGGCTCGGCTTTGTCTGATGAAATGCTTTCTGGAAACTCGGTTAATTTTTTATTACTCTTTCACACATATCGCGTGGTCTATTTTTGATGATGGTCTTAATGTTTCGTTTTAGATCAAGAATTCTTCCAAGGGCGTGGGATTGCATGATCTTGATGGTCAGTTAACATTACCATTTCGCGAAAAAACACTCCTTGGAAACTTTTTTACAATAAATCGATTGTCTGGTGAGATCTGTGAAAGTGGGTAATATGTGATCTTGTTGAAAGAAAACATTGTTTATATCCACATTTATCAGTTCAGGCTATAGCTTTCACGATTAACCTTAAAACGATTTCCATGATCATCTTCAAAAAAAAAAAAGGTTCTATCACTTCAGCCTAAAACGGTTCCAAACGTGACTTTCTGAGGATAAAGAGATAAGTCCTGAATTAGTGGAGAATGTTCATCTGCCCCGATCCTGCAGTTCTGTTTGTTTACAAATCTATTAAGCCAGAAGTGCGCTTTGTCGGAAAATATTATTTATTCCCCAAAGTGAAAGCTAGCATTTTGATGGTAAATACGAATATTTTCTACGTGCTCTTGAATCGTGTATCTTTCTATAGCGAATTGACATAATATGGAACCCAGCAGTCTATGAGTGAGAGTCAGTGCAGTCTATGAGACATTTACATTTTAAACAGTATTGCCGCTATTGCATTTAAAGTTCTGATACTCTTACTGGTAAACTTTTTGTTCGAAATATACATAAGAAATTTCAAATAATGCAATATAATATATATATATATATATATATATATATATATATATATATATATATATATATATATATATATATATATATATTTCAGAAGGTATAATAAAATAGTATTTTTGTGTTTTAAATAATATGACATTACCTATTTCAAGAGAAACATTTGTTGAGGACAATTTATATTTGAAGTAAAATTTGATTCATAATAACTAAAACTGATTTACTGAGACCATTTAAAAGTTACGTTATAAAATAATGCATTGATAAGTTAAATATATTTCAATAAAATGTTATAGAATATTTGATAGATTCCTGATAACTCAAAATTCATTTGGAATCTGATTTTCTTGCTGATGACAGTGGTTCGGAATCCATATTATGCTGTAGGTCCACTCGCTAAATAGCCTTAGTTACTGATGCGTCTCTAACCCTAAAACCTTTGAACCTTTATATCATTTTCAATTTTCCTAATTTTTTATGGGTATCTTAGAGAAAGTCCCAATTATATTGGCAAAAGTCTCTTATTGTATCATGTAACACATTTAAGCTTTCGACATAATGGGACTGTATTTGGGTGTCGATTGAAAAATAAGCAATACAATAACGTTCTTGCTAACATTTGTGCTAAGCTCAATGAGGGGCTAATTGAAATTCGTGGATCTACTGTTTGTCTCATTTCATCTACAAATTTGCGTTCTCAATCCCAAATTCAATGCCCAAATCTTCATTTGGGCATCGGAGGAGAAAAGCAAAATTGTATCCAATTTCTTGACAAAAAGTCGATCGACTGTCATATTCGAGCGTTTAGCTTGTTATTTCCAAAATTGAAATTGAAGATATCGATAAAGCCTTTCGACTCGATATCGGACATTCAGTACACCCATCCATCCAGCAACAACTACGTATCTTTCCAGGCAATAAATAAAAATCAATACCAAAACTGCTTCGAAAAGTCTGCAATTGTTCCAGCTTTGTATTCATTCAAAAGAAGCCTATGTAAAATTAAATGCCACTTGTAGTTTATTTATGCATTTCAATAATGTTCATCTTTTACATCACCGTTCCTTGTTTTAAACATAGATTGATGAAAATTGATTTAGTTTGTTGATGACTGATTTTAGTATCATTGAAAATGATTCATTTAAATTATATCAAAAAAGCACTAATTTTGGACTTTCCCATAGATTATTTGAATATGTTATAAGAGGATCGGGCAACAGTCACATACTTTTCCTACAAATGATCCTGCGATCCTCAAGGTTATTACATTTCTGAAAAACAGCCTCCTATCTGGTAAGGTTCTCTGCATCTCAAGCCAATATGACATTTAGTTTTATTTTGACAACCTTCGAAAACAAATAAGTTCGATATTTTTACAATACAATATATAACTATCGCGCAAACTGAACAACAGTTTTGAAAATATTATTGAGACTCTGCTCCTTCACATTTCATGGCTCATAAGAGATTTACTGACTTTCTGTCTGCTTAGATAAAGAAGTTGGAAAATTGATAACCGAAGAGTATTGAGATTGGAGGAGACTGTGTTGAAAAAGAGATTGATTTTAGATTAAAAGACAATATTTCATTTAAGTAGTATCCGGTTTTTCACTCTACCTTCTTACATGTTCTTTTCCTGGTTCAGGTATATATTTTGTAATGAGTGTTAACTCATGGAGTAAAGAAACGAAACATAATATATACTGTTTATATACTGTTTATAAAACAACATATAAAATATTAGATACTGTACCGAATCCATATATCGACTGAATCTTAATCACATCACCTACTGATTTCTGCATAGATAAGATTATTATAACTTTTTTCTTAACATAGATGTATGAATAGAAGACAAGTATGAATATAATAAAGAAATTTCAAAAAATTTGAAAATTAATTGACGCTGGTTTTTCACGATTTTGTTACAGAAGAACATACATATACAATATAGAGAAGAACATACATAATTCATACAGTAAACCTATTCGTTCCATTGGTTTTGTCTTTCGGAATGTTTATTCTCATTCCAAGTCACAAATATTTGTTCTGGATAGAAACCGCTTTTGACAAGTGAAGGATATAGCTATGGGTTGAATGTTGATGCCAGCCTATAATTGGCAAGTACTGAATGTTAGACTGATTTCAATAACTTTGTGTAGTAAACTAGAAGAATTAATGATTAAATGATCTCCTGATGATGCTAACATGGTGAGCGAAACGTGCGTCGAGAAGATTTCAAACAGTGATTTGGTGTTTAGTGGTAAATGTCTTCGAGTTTAGTGTTTCACACCGAATGTTCCAGTAGAAAAATTGAACTTCGTATAGGATTCCGAGTTACAGTAGCGGGTAAACCTATATTTCGTTGATCTACGACGTCGGTTTATAGTTCTTTAAGTTTTTTCATTCATTTTGCATTGAATGAATGAAGACTACTCTTTCAATTACTATATTACATGTTTTTCTGTTCATTTTCTTTGCAATGAATTGTTGTTTTCAGTTATTATTTTTATTAACTTTTAGTTATTATTTTCTCAATTATACGTAATCTATCCAAAGGTAATAAGCAAATGCTATATCATTTCGGGCTTGGTAACGAGTTGGAATCACGGTTTAGAGCGCTTACATTAAATGCCAAAGATGTATATGGTCTTGGATTCGTTATAAACTAAAGTGGTAAAACAATCTTGAAATCATATCTATAAAACAATCCTGAAATGAGTAAAATTCTATAACTTATCTCTAAAAGATCATAATGTTTCAATCTTTGCGTCTTTTGGCTGTTACGCAAGATGATAACGTCAAGGGAGTTGAGATGCACTTCAAGTCGCTAAAAATATTTCGCACTCGCACACTTGGCTTCTTCTAGAACAGGTTCTATTTTTAGGTCGGAGTGTAAAGTGTGATTTGTTCCGAACCAAGGAGCATTATTCTCAGAGTTTTGAACTGGAATCGTTGAATAATTTCTATATTAGATACAGTTGCAGTACCGTAGAGTTGTATGCCGTAGAATAATTGGGGAACGGGTTTGACGATCACTTTGTAGACGGTTGACTTGTTAGCCAATCATAGTTTGGATTTTCTACCAATTAACCAGTAGAGTTTGAATAATTTTAAGCCAAGTTGCTTTCTCTTTGCAAATATGTGTTGTTCCCAATTTAGCCTTCTGTCAAGCTTCATTCCAAGATATTTTGCACACTCGGCCTGCGGTAGGTGACGGGCATTAAGTGTGATACCCGGACATGATTTTTTCCTTAAGGTGAATGTAACTTGTTAAGATTTCATCTCGTTGACTTTTAGACGCCACTTTTTTACTCATTACTCTATGTTATCAAGAGCGTCTTAAAGCTTCTCTGATGTATATCTTGTTACTTCGATTATTACTATAACTGTGATCCCATCTGGAAAGGTGGCTATGAATGAATTTGGTATGATTGGTAAGTTAGCAGTGAAGATTTCAAAAAGTATGGGACCCAGAACACTTCTTTGAACTACTCCTGATTTTATAGGATACATACCAGTTATTTTTTCTTTATATTTGGCAGTGATGTATCTGTTTGTCAAGTACTATAATAGTACCAGAATGGCCTGGAAAATTTGGTATTTTAAGGTTGTATGTCAAGTCTGGGTACCATACTCTATCGAAGGGTTGACTAACATCCAAAAATGCAGCCGAACAGAACTTTTCATATTAATTTTCTATACTAAACAACAATATACAAAACAAAAGTTTAGAATAGTTTGTATTGGAAAAAGGCACTGTGTGTCGAAACAATAGTCGTATATATAATTTTAAATATAGTGAAAATTTTTAAATATTAATTTTGGTTTATTTATTTAAAACTAATTTCCATCAAATATCGGTTACCTCAGTTAAATTCATTATTGAGGAAATTTTTATCTTTAAAAGTGTTTTTAATAATCTTCGCTAACTGTGAAATTGTTCGATTGTTGTGCGTCTTTTGGGAATTTAGAAGTGGTATTCTACAATGATATTTAAATCGTCAAGGAATGACTTCGGCCCTATTAGGAACAACTCATTAGGCAAAACACAACAACAGAGGCAAAAGTGTGATGGGTCTATACTATTGATCGTCCATAGTCAGTTTACCAGGTTTTTGAATCAAAATTAGTATATCTCCTTTCCACTGTGATGGATAATGGTCGACTATGAGTAATGCATTATAAATTTGTGTAAGGAAAACTGATAGTTTCGATTGATTGCGCGGTTGTCTCTTGGTGAAACATAGTAACAATAATAATGATTAAAACACTTGGTATTTGTTTCAGTATATATTACATTGTAAAGGAATAAATAATGCTTCTTCCGGTAATTGTTTACTGACTGGCCCAGTATTAAGGGCAAATTCCGGACTTTTCTTTGGGTTGAGGTTTCTTCGAATCATATTCTTAACTTCACTAATTTTTATGGTTTTAATAGGAAGTGCCATTTGGAATGGTATTTCAAGCTATGAGATTACTTCTTTCTATTTTTCTCGTATTGTTTCCAGTGGGAATGGCTGAAATACATTAGCTAGATGTACTGGAAAAGCTTCCTGTATGCTCTTTTCTGTTTTATTGATTTTTGCTGTTATCTTCCACAAAGAATAATCAATAGCTTCTGTGGGACTTAGGCAAGGTAATTTTAAATTTCCTCATTCAATATTGAGTAATTCTTTTTCCTCTTTCACTATATTGTTGCCTTGTCTTCTGGGGCTCTAGTTATCATCTCTTCGTTTCTTAGCATTTACATGTTTTGCTCTCGTTGAGCAGTTCTTATTCTAAAATTTGGCTACTCAATTCAGGGTTTACCTCTTAGGCGCCTTGTTGTGTTGTAGTATCTAGATATTTTACAGCCTGGTCTATGTCTTTAGAATATTTTAAAAGGAATTCAATATTTATTCTTTCATCAAACTAGTGTTTAAACAAATCTCAGTTATTAGTGAGTACTGCTGGTTTTTGAACATTGATGAGAATCAATTGATCTAACTGATTGTTTTTATCATGGGAGAATGATCCGTAGAACGATCGAAGGATGAAGTTGGATGCTTCCAGTGGTGATCGAATACAATAATTTTTGAACCACCCTTTGTGTTGTCGATCCTTCTTGAACGAACTTTGATAACAGTAATACGTTCTAAAGTTCATAAACAGTGACGAAGTTATGGCATTAAGCCAAACTAACCTTCGTTAGATTTATTGAGCTGGTGAATTGCCCATAACTATACACTCTATACAGAAGCCAACCAGTAATAATTCGCCTTGCAACATCCTATGAACTTTCAACTGAAAATAATAGTAGACGCTTTGATGTTATTGTGTCATTGCTCTCCAGATTCAAAGAAAAACTGTAACGAAATTAAAATATCCACGCCAAAAAGGTGGTGCTCTGTATATAGTGGAATCAGCTAGCCATCGCGCATTATAAGTTGCTCAAATTGTCTCTACTGATCAGTATCAGCATCAAATGATTCATAGTAGTGACCCTCTGAAGGAAATAAGGCTTTGTACTAGCAAAGGAGGATAGGAAGTTATTTGGCTTTAGGAAAATGCAATGTCACATACAGCAGAAAGGACTTTGGAAATGATCAGCTAGTTGGGCTGGGAGATTTTGTCGCAACCGGCATATTCTTTAGACTTACCCCCGAATTTTAATTTTTTTCCGATCTTTGCCGCTTTACATCTTTTGACGAAGTCGAATAAAGTCCCCGAAATTTTATCAAACTCACCAAGTTTTTTCTATCTGGAATTCAAGAGTTTCCTAAAAGTTATCGAAAGTGTTTTTTAGATAGAAAGTGAGAAAGACTACTTAAAATATTAAGTCTGTATTACATTTTTCATACATAAGTGTCAAAAGTAGTTAAAAAAAAGACCAAAAATTAAGTTCGGGTCTAATACAATTTTATCCAGACTATGCAATATAAATGGTGACTGAAGCGGAATGAAATACAAGTTTTTATTTAATTATAATTATTCATTATTTTTTATTCAGAATTTACTCCTTGTGAGTCACTGAAATGTTGAAAATGGTTATTACCTTTATTGGAACAGTTCTAACGCTCATTTTTGGGAATAGCCTCCAAAACAGCTTTCGAACCCTGCTGTATGTCCGAAGTCATATTAAAATATTTCCGATTCATCGTTAATTTGATTTTTGACAATAATCATAGTACGGAGCCAAATACAGTGAATATGAGGCATGTGAAGAAATCACATACACTTTTGTGCGGCTAAGCATTGTCGTACAGCATTGCTTTTGTGCAGCAGAATATTGCCGTACAGTACTGATCATGTCCTTTGTTCCTCATAATGGATTTAAGGACACCAATAACATTTTCAAGGTTTCTAGCAGACATGCAATACGAATTTCGGTTACTGTTTGGATTTTCTTCAATTTCGTTCTAGGTTGTCGAACATGAAACAATTATGAAAGGACCTGAATCATCTGGACTGCGGACTTAACCACCACTAATATTTTGAATCCTCTATTGTAAGAGTTACACCTTTATCTAAGTTGATTAGTTAATTTAGTAATGAGTGTGAAAGCTGGAAGACTGCATTACTTGCTACTCGGAAATACAACCCGTTACGTTTTCCGTTAAAGAAACTTTGTATAATGTTAAAAAAACTAACAATATATATATATATATATATATATATATATATATATATATATATATATATATATATATATATATATATATATATGTATATATATATATATATATATATATATATATATATATATATATATATATATATATATACATTCAATTTGATCTCATAAAATGCTTAATGAAGTAAAGGATAAGCGACTTTATATGTAGATATTTCATGTAGGGATATTAAAATATTAAAATAGCCAGGGAAATACTTTTGAAGATATAAAGTTCCATTTTAGATAGGACCAATAAATTATTTCTCTATCGGAGTTATGTCATGAATACATTGACGTAGATACTTCCAGATATAGAAAAGATTAGGATAGATATAGGAAATTGGGGGTAAGTGCATACTTAATAATAAGATATAGGAGATATCGGTTAGTATTGTTGCATGTCTATAGAGTAATATTTTATGCAATTGCATGATTTTATTGTTATATCGTGTTTCATTTTATTTTAGTGTCAGTAAGAGCTGCATGACTGGATATAACTAGCATATAACCGCATATAACTGGCAAATATTTGAAATGAATACTTTAAGTTTCTTAGCTAATTTCTAGCTTTCTAGCGAATTTAATTCACTTTTACAGGTTACAATAATCAAATTTAAATAATTTTTATTAATTAGTATAGTTTGTATGGAATATAAAAATATAGCCTTTCCATTCTTTTACATTATTATGATGCGTTGTTTTGGTTATATTGGCCCAATATTCGATGATATTCTAAAGATGTTCTAAGAAATTTTTTTGTAAAAGACATTCTGGACATTTCTGCATCCCTGACCACTTCAATCCCCATTTTCAAGATGCGGGTCATTTTCGCAGGTCACATTCTATTGATAGTGAAACTGGCAAATTCACTCATTAATTTTTGTAGAAGTTATAAAATAATCCCCATATATTTGTGTAAACATAAATGTGAGGTGTATAAATAAAGTTAAGACTGATGGTGTACCGTTTGATCTGGCAACACCGGGTGCTTATTCTTAAGACGAATATACGCCAACATCTGATGCGAATTCAGTACGAATTCTCTATACAGTCACTTAATGGTCCATAGCAATTATTTTGGGGAACCGGATTTTCCTAGTGCATTTTGAAAATTAGTAACAATAATTTTGAGAATTTTTAATCCGCCTCAAATAGTTATTACCCCCAGTTCATTTTCCTTCCTTACCTAATTCCTACCTTCGGTTCAGTTGTCATTTTGATCCTGCGAAGGTTTTCTAGAATTGTTTTCGGGTAGATTTTCTTCATTTTCCCATTTAATTTTTCAATGTCTGATGCATGGTTGTGTGAATCAAATTCCACTCTTTATTGATTATGACTGTCAACCGACGATCAGAATGCACAAGATCCTGGATTCTGTGGATATTTATTCACTTGTTGCAGTTGAAGGCCTTCCGCTGCGAGGTTTATCTTCAATCTGAATATACCTTAAACCACCTGAAAACCTGGGCTGTTGACAAAACATTATTTACGCAAACTTGTTGAAGTTTGGCAAAAGTTCCCATCCCACTGTGCCCAAGCGCAACACCAAAAATTGCTCGAAATTATTCATCCATTTTCAGAACACACTAAAAAAATTCGGTTCACAAAAATAATTCCTATGGACAACCAAGTGATTCTAGGGGAATTTAAACTCGAATTAAAGACACATCAGATGTTAGTATGTATCCCCTCCAACGGGGAGTCCAACACTGTTGTTAAATCGAACCCCACGTTATCAATTTCATTATTTTATTTATACACCTCGTATCTCGACAAAAGGTTTTCTTAATTTTTTCCTAAACTTAATGTTGAAACGTTGCTTCAAAGTAGTTTTTGAAAGTTGGTGATAAAACAACCTTTATTATTTTATTATACATAAATAATTATAGTTCATCGATTCGTGTTATATCATTTTTTCAACCATGATTAAAATAATAATTAAAATATTTACTTAATTTTTCTTGATTAATTAGAAAGTTGGATAGTCTATATCTAGAAAATAATACCACTTAATTGTTAGCCTTTTGCTGCATCACAAATGGTTAAACTTTAATTAAAATTCTTTAACCGCAACCGCGTTGGCAACTTGATCTGTGAAATAGTACAGATTAATAACATCCAGGGACAATAAACTTCCCTACGCAGTAACTTTTTGAAGATAAATTATAAGTGCAATATCTTCCTTCGTTTTTTTTTCTCATTCGATTTGATTGACATTTTTCTGTTTACATATCCGTTTAACTGAAAATATGATCACATCACGATTTTTTTTACATAAAAATTATTTTCATAGTTATTATAGATAGAAATTATATAGATTGTATAAATAATAATTTGTAATATTTTATTATGCCACTTTTATATGTAGCACTATTCAGTTTCTCAAATATCAAGTACATAAAATATAGTTTTGAATAAAGAGTTTTCCAGTAAGTGTCAGAACTTTGAAACGTAATAGCAGCAACCTTGTTTGAATTGTAAATGTCAATCATAGACTGCTTGTTTAATACTTTAGGTCAATTTACCATGGCATAATATACGATACACGGTACATGAATAGGGCTCTAAAGCAGTTGGTAGGCATTTTGGGGAAAAAATAATCTTTTCCGACGAAGCGTACTTCTGGCTTAATGGGTCTGTGAACAAACATAACTGAAGGATTCGAGCTTATGAAAATTCTATTTGGAGTAATTTATGAGTTACATTTTCAATCTTGGAGTGATAGGACCTTATTTTTTTGAAGACGAAAATGGAATTTGTGTTACTGTTAATGGTGGAGCCTATAGAAACATGCTAACAGAATATCTTTGACCTGAACTGATAAATGTGGATATAAACAATGTTTTCTTTAAATCTGTTTACATCTCGCTAGACAATCGCTTAATTTCAAAAAATATCTCCAGAACACGTGATTGTGCGAATTTGTAATGTCATTTGGCCACTAAGACTATGCGATCTTACGTTCTTGGATTATTATTTGCGGAGCTACGTTAAATTTCTAATATACAGAAATAAACCCTGAACAAATCATTGAAAATATACCACGCGATATGTATAGAAAAGTAATCGAAAATTGGGTCTCAAGAATGCATTCTACCAGACTAAATCTAGGGAGACATTTGAACGACATTACAAAAAACATATTATTTTTTGTTTTTCAAAATAAAAATTACAGGATTATCACTTGTTAGTTAAAGTTCTGACACTCTAATCGGACAACTCTTTATACTACAAACGTGCTATCAAGAAAAAATAAATTTGTTTGATAATTGTATATGATTAAAAATTTAATAAAAAATGGTATTGGTGTACATTTTTCTTCTATTAATTTTTCCTTTGTTTGGGTTTGTCACCACTATCTGAAACTCAAAAAATATTAAAAATACGTGTTCTTATGGAAAGAAAGAATCACTGGGTAAAAACAAAAAACCAAACGGAGACAAATATTGGAATTATTCCAATTGATTTTATGACCCGGTTCCCATGCGTGTTGACAAATTCTAGATTTATTAAAATCGCCCTTTCTAAGAAAGTTTTATTCTACCATCTAACCAGGGTTGATCAAAACATTTATTTTTAATATATATATTATTAATATATATATATATATATATATATATATATATATATATATATATATATATATATATATATATATATATATATATATATATATATATAATATATATATATATATATATATATATATATATATATATATATATATATATATATATATATATATATATAGGTGAGGTTTACTATGTGATTGTGATTTTGTATTTGATTGTGATTTTATTTAAATTGATAATAGCGGTTTGTCTAATCTTTTTTATTTTGTTACCGATTCTTTTAATACCCTTTGGGAATTATTCCAATTGATTTGATGACCCGGTTCCCATGCGTGTTGACAAATTCTAGATTTATTAAAATCGCCCTTTCTAAGAAGGTTTTATTCTACCATCTAACGGTCTAGATGTCTTATCTATATAAAATTCCACATTCGCAAGGAATTTCATAAACCACATTTTTGGTATTCTGTTGTGTGTTGTTTCGTTTAAGGAATTGTTTAAGGAATTGTGAGATTAATTGTTCGAGAGTTATTAATATTGTTGTTAATAACTTGTCTGTTTTGTCAGGTATCAAAAGTTTTAAACGAGTTATCTATAAAATTTTTTGGGTATTTGTTTTTTATTAAAATGTTTTTGATGTGATTTGTTTCTTTTTGTAGTGTATCACTGTCGGTACAAACAAGTTTTGCTCCGTCATAAAAACTTTTAACCACTCCTATTTTGACTGATTTTGAAGGATTGGAAAAGAAATTGAGATACCTATCTGTGTTTGTCGCTTTTCTGTAAATTGTAGTTTTTAATGTGTTGTTTTGTTTTAATATTAAAGCGTCGAGGAATGGCCCTTTATTCTCCTTCTCCATCTCTAAAGTAAACTTTGTTGTAGGCCTGTGACCTATTATTTTCTCTTTTGAAACAAAATAAAAAAATATACAGATCACAGCGACGGCAGCTGTTCGCCGGTAGCACCGGGAAGAAGGTCCAGGACAGAATGAAGCCACGACAAAAGTTGAGCGCCACCCGGTTACTTCATATATCGGAAAAGACCCTGGAACCGGGAAGGGGTCTATCTTAAATAAAACGGTTTACTAGAATTTTATACATATATATTATAAAAGCACACCAAAAAAAGAACGACACAAAACACACAAAAAAAAGGAATAACTAAAACTATCAAACAAAAGACACGGGAAGGTTTAGGGAAGGTGCTTCTCCAAACCTTACTGTGAAAGAAATCAAAAATCAAATACACAGCTGGTCTCTATGTCCCTATACTTACAAATTAGAGGTTATTTCCTCTATTCTGACAAAAGTAAAAAGATAAATATATAACGCTAGGGTAACCAAGAATGGTCAGACGGCAAATAGATACAAAATATAAGATGATAACGTGACCATTATCAGTATAAAAAATTATGGTAATAATGTATTTGTGAAAAATAACTCGTAATTGCAATCCTTAACGGTACATGAAAATATAATAAAAAAAGTGTTTATCTGGCCTTATTTCCTGATGTTGTCTATCCTTGCCTGTCAAGGTACTGGGTGTCCAAAAACACTGAGTACGACTGCGGGCAGTCCGGTATCCCTATGCGGGGGTCCCGAAATAATCTCGATCTGACCAACCGGCTACTGTGCCATGTGGCCCCAAAAAGGTGTAAGGTTTCCACGATGGTCGGGCTCTGTTGTTGTTGTTCAATGGCCTGATGTCTGTTGGTCGGATTCTCTGCTGCCGGGTCGTAAAACCCTCTATAAGAATATCAAAAAAATCAACCCAAGCGTGACTTGACCAGCAAACCTACGTACCTCCGGTCGGAAGGGTAAGGCGCGAAAACGTCCGCTCACCTAGAGATTTGGGGTTAGACTGTCTTGTCTTATCCGAACGATACCGGAGCTCTTTCAGTTAAGAACTTGTCCGAAATAAACCTACCAGTGGTGATCAACAATTTACGAATGCTACTTGTAGCGATCAAGAATTTGTGAACGCTACAGGCTTTCGAGAATTTATATCTGTAAAAAAATATTTAGATCGTCAATGCTATGTTGCCATATAGCAAACATATCACCAACATATCTAAGCCATATTATTGGATTTTTAAGAGGTTTACTTAAAATGTCATTCTCGAGTTTTTCAATAAAGATATTACTCATCAAAGGAGAAAGAGAAGAACCCATTGCCGTTCCGAAATTTTGTTGAAAATAATCATTTTCTAATTGAAAATATGTGATTTTTAATCACAGAGTTAATAATTCCAAAATTGTATTTATGTTTATTTTAGTGTTGTCTTTTACTGTTGTGTCATGTTTAAAAAAAATAATAATAATAAAAAAAAATAAAAATAAACATCAATAAACACGCCACAATCATTCAGACATTACTTAAAATACAGGTAGTATGACTAGATGAACTGGGTCTCGTTCGATCACTAGGAGAAAAATTCAACAATTATAAATGCTTTTATAATTGTCTGAGGTGTGTAAATGAAGCAGCTGTATAAATGAGTGTTTACATGAGACTGATGGCATAGCGTGCGATCTGGCAACACTGTTGACTTTTCCTTTGGAGAGAAGGCAGTCTATCATCGTATGCGTATTTGCAGTACTAGTTTGAACTCCCTACAGTCGCGGTAGGTCTTAAATTGTAAGTAGTGATGAAAATGTTCACAAAATTCGTGATCCTGTGCGGACTAGTCGTCAGTTGGCGATCAGAATGATCGGGGAATAGTTGAATTTGGCTTACACGACCTTTCGTCAGATTTTGACCAATGATCAATTTATTCAACTGCAAAAAGTGGATGAAAATGTCCGCAGAATCCGAGATCTTGTGCGTTCGGATAGTCGGTGGACTATCAGAAAGAAAGGAAAAGAGTTGAATTCGATTCACAAAACCACTCAGATGTTGACCAATGAATTGGGGATGATGAAAATCTGCACTAAAATGGTTCTGAACAACCTTTTGTAGGATCAAAAGGATAACAGGAGAGAAACATGACTAGACTTTCGTGGCCGATTGAATATCACCTTTATTTTCCAGAACATGTCATTACTGGTGACGAGTCTTGGAATCTGTAATACGATTTTTTTACTCAGAAATGAAGCATCAGACTGAGGAATGGTACACTCCGATCTCACCACGAACCAAAAAATGTCAGAATAGGCAAAATAAAGCAGAATTGCCTTGTCCATAAGGTGCTTCAACGTCAAACCTCAGATTTCTTGAAAGACTTCGAAAAAGGGTGATTCGTGTGAGGCCGAATATCAAGAACATCTGTGTGACAATGCGCCGTGTCACTGCGATTTCAATTATCGAGTTTTTGACAAGTAAAAACATCACTGTGGCCCCGCAGCCCTCCTGTTCACCAGATTTGAGTCTTTGTGACTTTTTTCTTTTGTCGAGATTGAAAATGCCCCTCAAAGGACACCATTTGAACAACATTGAAAAGGCCGCAACCGACCAGCTGAAAGTTATTCTAGGGTCTGAGTTACTATTATTATAGTATTATATTATATTTATTCTAGAGTCTGAGTACTGCTATGAAGGGTGGACAAACCGTCTACAGCTTTTTAAAGTCACTACTTGGAAGAGGATAATGTAGAATTGAAATTTCAATTGAATAAAATAATAATAAATCAGCTTCAATACTTTATTTGTATACTTCGTAATAAATTAATTTTTGGAATCTTAAGTCAATTTTAAGTAATGTCTGAATAATTGTGGCGTGTTCATATATTTTTTCTCCTTTATTTGGGTTTTTCGCCACTGTCTAAAACTTAAAAAATATCAAAAATACCTGTTCTTATTCAAAGAAAGAATCACCGGGTAAAAACAAAAAACCAAACGGAGACAAATTTCTCAGTGATTCTTTTTTGTAATAAATTTGCCTAACGAACAAAATTTTAAAGATATAAAAATGTTATAAAAAAAAATTACCAACTTTTAACGTTAACGTTTCGGAAGGTAATCTCCCACCGTTTTCATAACTGAACTAAAAAATAAATTATATTAATTTGTAATATATAAAGTAACGAGTGAAAGTAAATATATATTTTTTGTATATGTCAACGATACTTACATTGATAATGTAAGTATCGGTGACATATGACATTAACAATGTAAGTATCGTTGACATATACAAAAAAATATATTTAAAATAATAAAAATTAATAAATAAAAATAAAAATAAAAATAATAAAATAAAATATATTATGTAAGTATCGTTGACATATGACATTAACAATGTAAGTATCGTTGACATATACAAAAAAATATATTTACTTTCACTCGTTACTTTATATATTACAAATTAATATAATTTATTTTTTAGTTGAGTTTTGAAAACGGGGGGAGATTACCCTCCGAAACGTTAACGTTAAAAGTTGGTAATTTTTTTTTTTATAACATTTTTATATCTTTAAAATTTTGTTTGTTAGGCAAATTTATTACAAAAAAGAATCACTGAGAAATTTGTCTCCGTTTGGTTTTTTGTTTTTACCCAGTGATTCTTTCTTTAAATAAGAACAGGTATTTTTGATTTTTTTTGAGTTTTAGACAGTGGCGAAAAACCCAAATAAAGGAAAAAAATATAAGTCAATTTTCATGGAATTTTGCAAAATGCAACTGTATTAACTATAATGATAGTTAACTATTAATAACTATAAATAGTTATAAAAAAACTAAATATAAAATGCAAATGCTACTATAAGGTTGCTATGGTTTTTTTCATTCGACTTAAAACGTATAAAAGCGATTTTTTTAGATTAGAAAACAAATGTCAGTTAAAAGAGTTAAACTGGTTGAATGCGTTGGATACTCTAATAATTCGTATTGTAATTTATTCTGTGTAGCCATCTCTAAAAACCTTCGTGAGCAGGTGCATTATTCTGATAAAAAATATCTCTTTCTGTATTTTTCATGACTTTTTTTATTTACCTTTTTCAAAAGGTTTACAAACTGTTCATAGGTTGTGGTTTGTCATTTCTTATCAATATCAAGCCTGAAAATATCTGTTGCATCGCAAAAAAATTGATGCCATGACCATTCGTCCAAAGGAACCGTGTTTGTCTTCTTTATAACAGTTACATTTAAAAAAGGCTAAAATCGGTGTTATTATTTTTAAAGCGGTCTAAACATTGTTAATACATTCTCATTTGAACTCCTTTTTATTCTGCTTAAAGTAAAATCGATATCGATCTTGGGTACCAGTTTGCCATATAATCCCTTAGTTAAAATTTTAAAAGCCGATCCATATCGGCTGCTTATAGACTCAGCTATATCACTCACTTTCAGCCGTCTTCTAAAACCATTAACAACGCTTTATTTATAAAATATTTGCTTTTGTGACACTTTTTTGGTATCTATTACGCGCATTCTTTGATGCTTTTATGACCACCTTTAAATTCAGCAACTTAACTTTTTGCTGTCGTGTACAAAGGAGCAGTAACTCGTAAACACATTTATTATGCAGGTATGAATTTTCATATTGGATATACTCTTTTATATAAAAATTTAATGATACAATACTTTTTTTATAATTTTTACAAAAAAAGCTCATCTATATTGAACAGCTGCTAAAATATTAACGAATTGTCTAAATAAAAATTAATTTTTTTAGAGCACTAATTGTTTTCCAGTTATTAACGGTTGTTATGTATAAGTCAAGAAACTGTCTAGTTTACAGTGATTATAAAATTTTCCACCAATATACTATTTGAAATATTATTATTTCGTAATATAATAGCTGGATATTTCGGTGAATGAATTATAATTAAATACACCTTTAGTATTAACAAATTTGAATTATATTTAACTATTCTACCAACCCACTATTGGCTTCTAATAAAGGGTTGCCGAATAAAAATGCCAAAACTTTAAAATGAGGGTGATAACTAAAGGTGATAATCCTATAATTGTTATTTTAGCATGAAGAACTAGTAATGGCATTTTGTTTTGAAAATAATATCGTTTAAATGCCCCCCCGGCTTCGTCTTGTGTGACCCAATTTTCCATTACTCTTTCACACATGTCGCGAGGTATATATTTAATGGTGGTTTAACTATTTGTTTTAAGGTCCAGGATTGATCGGGGTTTATTTTTGCAAACTAGAGATTTAAGATAATTGCACAATAAGTAATCCAAGTGCGGGAGCTCTCATGATCTTGTTGAGTTCATGAACCAGTTGACATAACCATTTGGCGAAATAACGCGTAACAGGAGGCTTTTCTTGCTATAAATAGATTGTCTAACGGGATATGTGACAAGTCTTGGTGAAAGAAAACATTGTTTATGACCATATTTATCAGTTTGGGCCAAATATATTTTGTTAGCATATTCCTATACGTTCACCATTAACACTAACACGATTTCCATCATCGTCTTTAAAAAAAATGAGATGCTATCACTCGTTCAGCTCAAAAACCATTTCAAAAGTGAGTATTTGTGGATGAAGAGGTGAATTCTGAGTCACTTTTCATCGATTTTCATCAGCACAAATCCTGTAGTTATGCTTGTTTGTTTCAATATCCGGAAGTTCTAATACCTTTATTGGAAATCTCTCTATTATCAGTCAGACGATTTTCTTTGGGCTCTTATATTGTATTTGGATCTCTCATATTTACGAAACATGTGGATTAACCAACGCAATATTTTATCCTGTTCAAGAAAATTGATAGAAGTTACAATATTGTTTGGTGGAGACAGTTACAAATAGATTTAAAGTAGTATTTTCATAGTTTTAACTGCAACAAAGGAGCGTGGAATATATTTTGGAGAAATGATGTAAATATATACTTATATTCGTATATATACAGCATCATTAAGTTATACTTACATTATCTTATATACTGTTATAATATTATAACAGTATATTGAACGTTCGAATAGATTAAAATTAAATTCTGAAATGTATTGTATTATTAGTACAAGGTGTGCCATTAGAAAGTTTCTATTTTATTGTCTCAGTGCGCAAATGTATCAAGTGTGAGAGGCGCGGAGCGCATGTCAATCAATAACTCCGCTTATAGGAATTTAGCCGGTATGGAGCGTTTCCCAGGAGCAGAAATTTAACTCTTTACTGGAGTGCATCGAACCCATCACCAAAAACCAAGCATCAAAAACCCCTACATTCGCCTAAACTCAATGTATGGGCTGTAATGTCAGCGCGAGGAATAATCCGCCCGTACATTTTTGAAGACGGCAGGTGATGGGCAGTTACCGTCAATTCAGAGCGTTTTAACATGTGAAAATGTTGGACAATTTTTTAGTACCTGAATTCAGTGGCGGTGCGAGGGTTTTTAAAGTGGGAAGGCGTAGAAGAAAATAGTGCTTCTGAAGATTTTTTTCCTTTCCCCTTCCCTGAAATCCTATACATGAGGTGAACCAGGAAAATGAGTTAAAGGAAAGAAACTGAACGGAAATAAAATATGGTGTTTTGCTTTGAAAAAATGTTTACTGTGATATATCCTGGAGGGGCGGCGCCCCAACGCCCTCCCTCACAAGCCGCCACTGCCGGAATTGCAAAACTTTGCTGGTTATAATCAAAGAACATGGTTTTAATATATTAGATAATAGAGTACTCCATGAATTAAGGAAATATGTCACAAATATATCAATGTGGTTGTAAAACTGAAAATTATTATTGGAAAGTAAAATTTTTATATTATATCGAATATATCAAAAAGAAAAAATCAAGTCAAGATTTGAATAACATTAAATAGATCTATAACAATTGAAGCGGTGTACTTGACAGGCACCGACAGATACTGGTTACGTAAGAACGAATTGTAATTCGCAATTTAACAAGTCATAGATACAATATATATATATATATATATATATATATATATATATATATATATATATATATATATATATATATATATATATATATATATATATTTATATTCCCTGATCCATATATATTCCCTGATCAGGGAACAAACAAAAGTCTGTGACATCATTGGAAGAGTAAAACAGTTGAAATGGAGATGGGCAGGCCATATAGCGAGGCGATGGGACGACAGATGGACCAAGGCAATCCTGGAGTGGATACCGCATGATCGCAAACGTCCGCGAAGAAGACCGAAAGCACGATGGACTGATGACATCGTTAAGTATATTGGACCCGAGTAGCAGAGGAAAGCCCAGGACCGTGAAGGTTGGAAGCATGCTGAAGAGGCCTTCATCCTGCAGTGGATCGATACGGGCTGATGATGATGATGATATATATATATATATATATATATATATATATATATATATATATATATATATATATATATATATATATATATATATATATATATATTCCAATAGAATTCCTAACAGAAAATTGTAAATAGGAGAAACTTTGCAGTATTTGAAGAAGGTAAAGAGTTAAAAAAAGGGAATATTAGGATGATGTAACGACTGTAGTTAGCCAGTCGTTTATATTTGTTAAAAAAAATTATTTTATATTTTGTTAAAATTTTATTTTGTTAAAAAATATAGCTAACATGCTCATGGAATGGAATCACCATTTTTAATGTGAACAAAAAGTCATGGAAGAAATATAACAAAGGCATCAAAATCTAGTTTAAAAGTTTAAGTTAATTATAAAGATTGTTCAATTTCGATATTAACGCAAGGAAATATTGATTCTGTTCATCTATTAAATTAAAATTTAGGATGAAAATCTGGAAACACGACGTGAAAAATATTCCAGGGGTGTCTTGTTTTTGAGAGATAATAAGCACGCCCACAAGTTTTGTATTGCCCTGAAAAATATTAATGAAATTGATTTTGAAATTATCTGCCTAAGTCATATTTTCTTGATTTCGTCTAATCTTATCAGTGTCTTCTTCCAAAATTCGAAAAATTAATGAAATGGTGAACATTTAAGACAAAGAAAATGATAATTGATACTAGTCTAGTGGTAGTAGTGTCACGGTTTGTCTAAAGGTAAAACAATTTTATAAGAATTACGAATAGGGTGATTTTTTAATGGGTCCGAACTTTAAATTCAAATAAAACAACAACCAAATTAGATGCCTTGAAACTATTAATTTTATGTGAAAAAATGTTCAGTAACATTAATGTTTGAAACCAATTTCGCGCACATGTCTGCGGCGACTACTTCTGACAAAGTCTATTCTGTCAATCCAATTTCCGACCACTTTTCAAGCAATTTGCGTCAATAGTTGCTGGTTTATCCGCATAAGCCAAAGATTTAACATAACACTAAAGAAGATAATATAGAGGCGTTATATCACATAGCCTTGGTCGCCAATTAAAAGGTGCGTTTCTAGAAATAATTTTTTCACCAAATTGTTTCCTCAATAAATCAATTATTATGTTGGCTGTATGACATCTGGAGCAGTTATTTTGTAACCACATTTCCTCCAGATCAATGCCATTCAAATTCGGAATTAAATAATCCACATAGTGTAATAACAAAACTCAATTAATGCGAATGGTGACAACACTTCCAGCAACAGTTTTTTGTTTTCCTTTTATTTTAGTATAGAACAGCGTGATATGTGTTCGGAATTTGTCGATAATACGGGAAATACACAGCTCGGTTGGGCGATTATATGCACCATAGAATTCACGATGTTCTATCAGTTTAGCGCACACGACACTGATTTTGGTAACAAATTTCGACAATTTGCAAGCTCTGATATTAAATATACCATGATGATCTGCCAGACTATTGAGACACAGATTTACAACCTTGCGCGCAAACTTACCGTACATTAAACAGAGTGTCGTAAGTTCGGACACACCAACAAAATCAATTTTTATATCATTTGGAATATTACTTCTGGGAACAAAACTTAATTAAGTGCCAAATTAAAAGAATATGGAGGTAGCCCGGCATTAGTCGAAGATGCGTTGACATACAAAATGAACCAATCATCAAATTCATAGATATTTGTAGCTTGTAAATCAAGTTGTAAAGTGTATTCGTCCTATGTATTAAGTCATTAATTAAATTCTCGGCCTGTCCTTTTCATTGACTGGTAAGCCTACAGGAATTAGTTTTTCCCCACGAAGTTTTTTCAAAGCGGCATATTTCAGTTTAAAAATGAGGTATAATATAGGTGCTTACCGTCAATATAACCTCAAAATCCCTTTTTGACTCGGTTCGTACAGTGCAATTGTCCCCTGTCAATTAAACATATTCTAATCGAATGCACAAACACCTTGGGGCTCAGAAACTACCTTGAAATAAAGAGAGAACTGACAGAAATATTCCTGCCCGAGGGTTATCAAAAATTAATGACATTTTTGAAAACCTCAGGATTCTGGGGGAAATTATAATCAAGATAACAAGACGTAGGAGTTGGGGAATATGCTTTTACGGCTATCCTCTACCTTTTGTTATTGTATCTGCAATATATTTACTAATAATATTTATATTATATTTGTCTATTAAACTTGTTTGTTCACTTTATCTATACCGTATATGTTAGTCTGTCTAAATAGTAATTTCCAATGTGCGTGGTCGCTAAATGACCTAAGGGTTGACGCGGCCTCACTCTCTTAACTGTCTATCTCCCTCCCCTTGTATTTCGATTCGATTCGATGTCGCTTGGAAAGCAACATTTGTGGCGCAGCCTTCTTTTCGCCTTTTCTGCTGTGACAAATGCTCCAGAAACTCAGGACATGAATTGTGTCGGTTTGGGATATAATGCTGTATTATACAATATGTTGTTCAAATTCAATTAGATAGGCAGTATAGCTTTATATAGAACGTAGCTAAAAATCAGCCCTATTAATTGACAGCACTGCCTGACTTTAATCATGATTCTTTGCAAGTAATATTATCTGGCTAGAAGTGATGAAAAATTTCAAATACTTCTTTAAAGGAATTATAGTTTTCTTGTGCAATTTGGCAAATCGAAGAAGAAGTTTATTAAAAGATTTTTATATCGAGTATTTAAATGATCGCTATTATTATTGATTACCAAACAATTTTTTTAATGTGCTATCTTATGTTATGCTATGTTATCGGCAAGTATATTGTGAAAGAACATTCCCAGATGCTTTTTCCCTTTTTTCACCTTGTTAAGCTAGCATGGAATGGTTCTCTCAATTTCTACTAAGTAAGATCGTTAAACAAAACCTCAACTCCGACTATTAAAATGCACAAGATCCCGGATTCTGTGGACATTTCATCACTTTTTGCAATTGAAGACCTTCTGCTGCGAGGTTCATTTTCAATCGAGTCTCGGCCTTCTGAGAATGCCTTAACCACCCAAAAACAAAACGCCCTTCATAAAACATTTTTTCATAGACTTGTTAAAGTTTTGCAAAAGTTTCTGTTACGCATTAGAAACGTATTAGAACATTTCGGTATACGAAGAGAATTGCTACCGACAACGAAGTGAGTCTAAGGAATTCGAAATATTAGTGAAAACGCTTCTACAGTTGGCCTGCTTTTTCCTCCCAAAGTAACATTTAAAACGCTTCGCTATCAGTCTCATTACTTTATTTGCACACCTAAAATGCCATGAGTTCGTACTCCAGGTCATTTCAGGCATGTTACAAGAATTTAGAAATAGGTGGTCTATTAGCATGAAATAACCAAGTTTAAGCTTTCGTGAAATAGCGAGACAATTAAACACTGTTACTTCTACCGTACTGAGTACATGGATAATACGATTTCAGGATCAGAGTTTCTGCACGAGCACGAGATGTTGGTCATTCTAGAAATATTCAAAGATGTAAGTGCATGAGGTTTTCGTTTTAACTAAAGCTAAGGATATTTAGCGTTTATTTAATCGACGAGCAACGTTTATTTAATCGACGTCATGCACGATTAGCCATTAGTAGGGCTTATAGTTATTATCGGTTGCTTCCTTTTACAGCGTATCAAAAGACGCGCTGCTTAGAATGTAAACTTGCAGTCTTGCAGTTGAACTTTATTTGCTTTTCAACTTTTTATTTAATTCCGAATTTGAATGGTATTGACACCAACAGGATGGCTTTACATGCCATACAACCAACGCAACAATCGATTTATTGGGGGAGCCATTCGGTAAGAAAGTTATTTCAAGGAACGGACCTGTTAATTACATGTTACGTCTTTGGTCTATGCCAGTAAACAAGCAAATAATGACGCCTTCGAAGCCAATATAACTCTGACAATTGTGGACGTAAGACTCCAATTGCTTGCAAAAGTGGTCAGAAATTGGATTGACAGAATGCGCTTTGTCAGAAGTAGCCATGGTGGACATTTGTATGAAATTGTTTTTACACATTAATGCCATTTAATGTTATTTCACATAAAATAAATAGTTTCAAAATATCTAATTTAGTTGTTGTTTTATTTGAATTTATATATATATATATATATATATATATATATATATATATATATATATATATATATATATATATATATTGTGAACAAAAATATGTGTTAGATTGGTAATGTATATTTACTGTTTATTATTAATTATTTATGTTTATTAATACCTGTGGTATTTATAATGTTTACGTTCCGATTTGCTTTGATTTCGAATATCTATACACCATGGTCTGTCAGATAGCAGATATTGAGTAGCTAAAGGATGGATATTTTTACAGATTACCAAACAATTTCTTTTACTGGGTTATGCTACATCGACAAGTGTATTGTGAAAGAACTTTCCCAGATGCTTTATACTTTTGTTTGCCTGTCCACATCCAGGTTGTCCAGACAAAAAAATCTGACTTTTACGGACAGAATTCTATTGGGGAAACCACGGTGCAAACGGTACCAAAAAATCTGATTCTCGATTTCTAAAATGGATCGTAACTGGTGGTGAAAAGTGGACTGTGTACTGCAACGCGCAGTGAAAAAGATATTTAATCTCTTTTTCTTTCTTTGTAATATAAATAACCATATATGGTATAGGTAGGTCACTGCCTATTTTAACATTCCTATGCCTCTTCAGATCAAGATGTACAAAATTCTCTCCAGCGTTTCGTGGTCTACCATGAGTTCTTTTCCGACCAGATTGTTCAATTTCGCGTTCTTTGCATGCCTATTGTCGTCATTCTGCTTATATTTTTATTCCTGTATTTTCTTCGCTGTCTCACCCACCGTCCTACGTCTTGTATCCCAGTTTGTTGTCAAAGGTTCCTTTTTCTAATTTTGTCGTATAACGTTTTCCAGTTTCCAGTTCAAATGTTCCAGTTTAAATGTTTCTTATTTTTTTCATTTAAACCGCTCGAATCATTTGCTTTGACTTGGAAATGTTTGGTTATGTTTCAGCCTCGTATGCTATGATGGTGACTGGTAATTGCTGACTTACATATTCTTATTTTATAGTCTCTCTTGAAATATTTGTTCCTGCATACGATGTCTGATAAGCAGGGTGAGATTCGGGATACTTTTACCGTTTGTTCTCTAACTTCATTCTGTAGATTTCCAAGACTTGTTATTTTATCTCCCAGATATTTAAAGTGGTTTGCTTACTCAATGATCTTCTGGTCGATCTCTAATTTGCATCTTGTCGGCTCTTGGGATGTTACTAGGTATTTGGTTTTATCTGTGTTAATGTTCATATCTAATTGCTTTACTGTTTGATAAAAGGGGCAAAGTATAATTAAATAATATAGTACCATAAAGTAAAATCTCCTGCTAGCCTTATTTAAATATAAATGTTGTTACATATTTGGGATAAATATTTACTAGTAGGGCATAAATGTAAAAATTGTATATATTTGTTTGAAATGTTGTATCATAAAATTATTTCTTATATTTTAATTATTGTTAAATGCTTTGTTCTTACGTTACTTTTTAAAAAAGTGAAAAATGGTATATATCAGTGGCGGCTCGTGGGTTTGTAAAGTGGGAGGGCGTAGAAGAAAATAGTGCTGCTGAAAATTTTTTTGCTTTCCCCTTCCTCCTTTTTACTTTTCGTGACATTGAAACCATATACTGAATACATTACACTAAGGTGAATCTATGGTGTTTTGCTCTGAAAAATTGTTTACTGTGATAAATGCTGAGGGTCGGCGTCCAAATGTCCACCTTCATGAGCCGCCACTGGTATATGCCTTTACAAAATAAAATGTATAGTAAGTTGACTATGACGTACATTCATTTGGTTTTAATTAATTTACAGAATAGCATCATTTGGGACAAAAGACTTGATTAAACGGAAATGCCCAACTTAATTTTGAAACATTAATAATATTTAAATTAAATACCTAAGAAAACTCTTTAACAAGATACAGTATAAAAACCAACATAAAGGCTAAACATTAATCACGTAAATTGGCTCGCACACCTATTTGTTCACAATTATCGGCCGATTTTAGTGCTAATAAAATTTTTAATTAGATTTCGATATTTATGTTTGGCCTCGAAGTATAATATTGATTGGAGGAGGGTCAAAAAGGTTTATTCCATAATTACCGTAATAATATTTTAACCCAAAACAAACAACTATTTAGGACGATGGTTTGCAAATTTACGTTGAAAAGATAGAAGAATAATCTTCATTACTTTCTAGTTTTATATTTTGTTGTTGATTCGAATTCTTTATTACTATTATTAAGTTGGTCGTCTAGATTTAACAACTTATAGCTTTATTTTTTTAATTTTATTTTATAAACATTTAACATATTTCAATCTTTTTGCTACTTATAAGTATATTCTACTAGATTCTTAAAGAATTGGAGGTATTTAAAAAGTGATCATCTTAAGCAAATGGTAATAATCTATACAAAATAGTTACAAAATTGTATTTCCTACATTTTCCTATAAATACCTGATTCATGGAAAAATGGGGACGAGGTCTTAAATAGGAAAGTAACTCAGAAATATATAAAGTACTATCTTCCAATAGGCTTTATTTCTTGAATATTCAAAGTTTTACCAGTATAAGAACAAAAATGCCAAGAATATTAAATAATACACAGCATACCCAAGCAGCTTCAGGATTTAAAAATGAATTCAGTGTAATGGTTCCAGTGGCGGCTGGTGGGTTTTTAAAGTGGGAGGGCGTAGAAGAAAATAGTATTGCTGAAGAATTCGTTTTGCTTTCCCCTTCCTCCTTTTTACTTTTCGTGCTATTGAAACCCTATACAGGAGATGAACCAGGTAAATGAGTTAAAGGAAAGAAACTGAATGGAAATAAAATATGGTGTTTTGACCTGAAAAATTGTTTACTGTGATAAATGCTGGAGGGACGGCGCCCCAATGCCCTCCTTCACGAGCCGCCACTGAATGGTTCACATCCAATTTATTCAAGAACTTATTGAAAGACATAATGGGGGGTTGCTGATTATGTATCCGGAATTAATAAATAAAAACATATATTTCTTATTGAAAATAGTTTTATTGTTTTTTAAACTATTCTCCGTAATAATTGATAAAATTTTGCATATGTTTGAACCACTTTTCATAGCACTTTTTCTGTTCCTATTTAGGGATCTCCAAAACATGCATTTTCAATGCATCAACCACTTCTTCTGGCATCGAAAATCGTTGATTACGTAGTTTATTCTTTATGGGCAGGAACAAAAAGAAATTATTGGGTACTAAATCAGGACTGTACGGAGGATGATCCATCAATTTGGTGTTTTGACTGGTCAAATATCGAGTTGTTTGATCCGATGTGTGAAAGCTCGCTTTTACATGGTGAAGAATGATTCTGCGTCGCTGGTACTTTTTTCTTATTTCTTCTGACTTCTGGCAAACAAATGGTTGTGTACGATTCAGGTTTGACCATTCTATGATCAAATTCTCTCTAGTGGCACTATAGCCACATACCCATTTATCTTAAAAAAAAATAGGCAACCATTTGCTTCGAAATACTACTTACACGAACAACTTTTATTGGGTTTGGCACATTTTGGAAGACCCATACAGCCGATGCTGTTTACTTTCAGGCTCATACGCATAGATCTAAAATTCGTCACATGCGTAGATGTTATACACGGCTTTTGACGCATTACAATTGCATTTTTTGGGCATTTCTTTGCACCAATTGCCGTTTTTTGTCAATTTGTTGATTGTCAAATTATGCGGAATTCAAGGCGTACAAATCTTTTTTCACGGCTAAATTTCATGTAAAATCTTGTGTATGCTTGTCATACTAATACCTAGAGATGATTGAGATACCTCAATCTTACGGTATGTCACATGACGATCTTACTTTGCGAACGACAGCCAGGATTGAGTTCATTAAATCAGTGATATAGAATAGGTTTAGATGGTGCTTCATCGCCAAAGTTGAAGTAAGTTGATGTACTCTTGTTAAAATAATCTACGTGGAAAGTTGTAGTAAACAATCGCATGAAAATTCTTATGAGTTAATTCCAATTTTTGACTGAGATGAAATTTTCAAGTCACTAAACTACATATATAGCGTTCGCATGACAAAACGTTCTGAGTACGTATACAGTCAACAATGTCAAACTTTACGATGTATATGTCAGATAGTGTCTAACAACATCATTGTTGTCAATTCCAGAGACATAAATAGCAACACTCGTATATATTTTTTAGTGATGATGAAAATGCTTTTGAGTCAATATCCCAGAATGCTATATGTGCACTGCTTAAACAAAATATGGATTCAACCATGTAAACTTACTCTAATCAATATATGACTAGGAACAAGTACTACATCACACCGTGTATGCAAAAATATTTTGTAAACTAGAAAAAGTCTAGAAAATAAAGTTTATAGAGATTATAGTAAACTAGACAAGAACAGGGAATAAGTATAAACAGTCTCTGTCTAGACTCCTTAAGACTTGCATATGATATTGTTTTGCTCTCAGATGATCCAGAAGACCTACAAACCCGCAATGTGAGAACTACATGAAACTATATAGTTTAAAAGTAAAACTAAAAATAGCCAACGCATGCATATTTATTCAAACTAGAAACATTTTATTCTGTAAGGGGAAATATAATTCATAAAAGGGAAATCGAATGCTTTGCCAATAGGCTTCAATATGAAATAATTCGATTGGTGTATCTTGGTTGTCATAAACTATGGAAGTAAAAGCTTAACATTTGCATCATATTTTATTCAAAAACGCGGCGGAACAATGAATTATGAAACGATGCATTGTTGACATCACTAGACGAGATAAAAAGGCCTGAATCAAAATGAATCGAATACTAAATTAAAATACAGAATGTCGTGAAGAGGTTAAAATTATTGAAGTAGAAAGGGGACAATCACGCAAAGAAAAATTCATCGAAGATGGACTCAATATTCTTAGAGTTACCACCTCACGAAATCAAGCATCAATTAAAATAAAGTCAGCGGGATTAATGGCACAACCAAATACAGTGAATTCAACTGACAAAAGAGAACTGAAGATAGTGTGGGATGGTGACGTACCGAACAGGTCTTTATCATTCATTGGATAGAGAACGGCTGAACTGAACGTGATATATTTAATTGAGCAACGTGCATCAATTATAAAAGACGTTTCAGAATAGAAATTGTATTGTTTAGCATCTGCACCAACTGTTCCAAGTCAAAAATTGGTTTGGACTTATTTCTTACAATGACCAGCTTCAATTGAAATTAATTATAGATCAGCTTCCTACAATCTGAGCTCAGAAGCTTTCTATATACACTTGACCAAGCAAAAGTTATGCAAGAATGAAAATATATTTGATATGAAAATATTAATACTTTGCCAATTCATTCAAATGTAAATTTATTAATGTTTGTTGCCAAATGAGCACCGATGCGAAAGATGCATATACATATATGCATATATATACATATACATATATATATATATATATATATATATATATATATATATATATATATATATATATATTGGATTGCTTGGATTGCTATGTATATAGTATGTAGACCAATAATAAATATACTATGTACTCATTAAAAGCAAGATATTACTAATAATATTGACTAGAAACCATATAAATGAAACACAAAAATTATAAATGTTTGAAATATACAAAACATTATATAGGCCACGTTACTCTCAAGATACTAGTTTGTACAGTGCGAGGCACATACCTCTTCCGAAGTAATTCGTTACTCCTAATTTTTTTCACATTACGACCATTATTAAGGGTCAATCATCATGCACGTTAATGTAAAATCTCGATTCGTCACTATACAGAATTTGGTTTCATTCTGTATTTTAAGCAGAATGTCGTGTATGCCATCCTATAATTGCTTATCTGGAATGGATAATAAAAAATGAAGTCGTCATGAAAAAAAGAAGAAAGTACCTTATTCTGTAGTATGCAGTTTGAATTAGCTGAAAAATAATTGGCCTATTTTTCATCGATTCTATAGCATTTGTCACTTCATCCTCCAGGATGTCTCACATATGTTCTCCTATAGATCTTGCATTCTTTGACTGGTTCTGATTTTCATATAACTTTGAATAAAATCTTCTGATAACTTTTAACATACGTGATGACACGTAAAAATAATTCCCATCATTCATAAATCCGTCAACACTTCATTGAAGTGATTCAAAAGATATATTTAGAAACAGCAAACGGCACACAGGTACCCCGAAAAAGGCAAGCGTATATTAAAAGATAATCCTTCTAGCTTCACTGCCTGAAAAAAGACTGTGAGTTTACATCAAGCCTGATATAAATTACGGAACTGAAGGGACTCTGTGAAAATAGAGGGAAAATTCTAGATAAATAGTTGGCCTACTATATTTCACAAATTACTGTTTCGCAGCTGCTTTCGTGGTGATGAGACCGTCTCCTAAAACGAAAAATCTAAGATGTGATCCCTTCTGTTGTTTGTAATGAAAAAAATTTACATTTAATAGAAAAATAAATAATGTTGAATAGGTCTACCACAGTTCTTATAACAGGTCATTTTGCAGGCATGGACTAAATTACGAAGTGTGTAAATAAAGTAATGAGACTGATGGCGTAGCATTCGATCTGGTAACACTGTTAGCTTTCCGTTTAGAGGGGAGGCAAGCCAACATCTGTTGCGTCTAAGTTTTATTTCAATCGACCCCAAAAAGTGAAGATGTGTTTCCCTCGATCCCGGCCTTTTGATCTGCGAAGGGTCTTTTCTCTGATTGATTAGAGATTGATCTGCGAAGAACCATTTTCATGGAGTCAAATGCAACTATTTCCCAATCATTTTGATTAACAACCGACAGTCAGAACGCACAAGATCCTGAATTCAGCGGACATTTTCACCACAATTGCAATTGAACACACCTTCAGTTTGCAATTGCAGACCTTCGGCTGCGAGGTTTATATTTAATCGAGTCTTTCTGCGAATGCCTTAAACAAACTGAAAAGTTGGACTCTTGACAAAATACTGTTTTCTGTGCCTGTTGAAGTGTTGCAAAAGGTTTCATCACACTGTGCTTTAGTCTGAAACAAAACTTGAAATCGCTCCATTGCTTGAAATTGTCACTCATTTTTATAACGCACTAGAAAAATCCGATTCAAGAAAATAGTTGCAACGGACCATCATGTGAGTCTAGGAAGGTCAAACTCGTATTGGAAATGCATCAAGTGTTGCTCTGTCTCCACTCAAAAGGGGAAGTCAATAGTGTTGTCATATCGAAAGTTACACCGCCATTCGCATTATTTTAGTTATACACCTCGTAATGATTAAAAATCTTGAGGTGCTGATTCAGATATAATTGGAAAACTTCTAGAAAATATATTATAAAATATACTGGGTGTTTAATTTTCTATTATAGTTAGAAGACTAGTACTCATTTAAGTTGATGTAATGCAGTAACAGGATGGATAAAATATCGTATTTGTTATTATTAAAATGTAACGGTAAAAAATTACTTTCAAGAAAAGCACACATTTTTCGATCTGCTAGTAAATCTGATGAAATACTTATACATCATTGTTTTGATACAGTTATATGAAATTTACATACTATTAATACACTTGTGATATTTCTATATTTACATGAATCCAAGATACACCTAATCTAATTAGAAATAAGATACCGTTAATTGAAAATCATCAATAGATAACATCAAAGGAAAACCGCTAATTGAAAATTAATTTCACTCTCTTATACTATTGATTAGAAACTCTATTTTTAATAAAAACAGTTTTTTATTTAAAAAAAGAGTACATCAACATTTTCCTTCACGTATAAATTTTTATATATACGTCATCCGACGATTATTTGGTAGCGTGGATTGTTGACTGTGGATAAGGTCTCCCTATCTTGACGAGAGATCATATGTTTATACCCTGATGAGTTTAAACACCAAGAGACGAAACATGTGACCACCTATGGAAGGGATGGGTGGGGTTTACCCCAGGTCAACCACTAAAACGCACATTTAGGTGGAGACGCAAGTTGTTGTATGTTCAGTTCTTGTGTGTTCAAGTTGTTTTATTTTGGAACTTTATATGGTATTTTTAATTTGGAATAATAACAAAATGGTATATCAAACTGATTTTTTTTAATTTAAATTTTAGTTCATGGAATTTTTAGTTAAAAATAATTTCATGCAAATGATTGCCTCTGGATTAAAAAATTAAGAAAAGAAATACATATTCTGGAATACCAATTTTTGATCACTTTGCCACATAATTGCATGAACATTGCAGGAGCATTGCAAGAGTTTGCAGGTATATATTGGTGGCCAGGTAACATCGGCATTTCTTGAGGTTACACCGCCATTAAACTTGTCTCTCAATAAATTGATTGGGTTACAAGATGTATAGCATGTTGCACCATCTTGTTGAAACTAGTGTCCAGATCAAAATGTCGTCCAGATCAACATTTTGTAATTCATGCCAGAATAAATTAGTAATCTCGTTTCTGTAGAGTTCTCCATTGACAGTAACTACATTTCCCTTTTCGCTTTCAAATAAGTATGGTACATTTACATCCCCAAATTGTTAATTTTTGTGGATGTAAAAGTGTATCAAGAATAGCATGTAGGTTTTCTTCGCTCCGAATGTGACTTTTTTGCTTATTTACGAAGCCATTTAACCAAAAATGAGCTTTATAGCTGAATTTCTTTTTTTCAGGAAATAATGGTTCTATTTCAAGTTGCTCTAAAACCTAATCTGCAAAATTTCTACACAACAAATGGTCATTTGGTTTGAATTCTTGGGCTAGCTGAATTTTATATGCCTTGAAATACAAATCATTATGAATAATAGCCCATATAGTGCCATAAGAAAACCCAAATTCTTGAGAACGGTGTACAATAATTGTTTTGGATTTTCGATCACAGTTTGGTTCACAGCATCGATATTTTGGGCAATATATTTAAGTTTTTGACCGGTTGGATTCTTAGCATCATAAATATTTTTGAATTAAATTACCAATAATAAACTCTGTAGGTGGATTATGTTGAACCATAAATTTCCCGTAAGGCGCGAAACGTAACCCGAATAGATTAATTATTTTTGTAATAAATTTGAACAATTTGTGTACACTGTCCAACTATATATATTTTCATAATGACTTGCCAAACAATACTAAACACAAATGTCAATGTTGGGAGGAATAACAAAAAATTGTTGCTATGAGGTTTTACAAAAATATATAGTACTGGTTTGATAACAATTTATAAATTAAAAAATATTTTAAAGTTATATTAGATTATTTGAAGTTAAAGCGAAATGTCGAGATTGATAAACCAAGGAAGGAAATATTTCCAACTTTTGTGAGAATCTTTTTCATTAAACATTCATTTAGGCAGTTTGTCTAATGGAAAAACTGACTAGTTGAATCTTTGTGTAATAAGTAGTGTCATTTTAAACATAATTCTGGCTTTATGTAATAACACGTCTTATCTTTCACCGCCATACATTTTAAGGCACTGATATACCTTGTTCGTTCCTAATGGCAATAAGCATAATAATAACTTTTAAGTGTTAGTCGAGTCACAATGTGTTAGCATTAAGTTCGATAGTGTGTCATCGAAACTTTTGAAATAATTCAAATTGTCTATGATATATTCAATAACATGTACAACTTGTCTAGTAGAATATGTTGTAGAGCGAGTAGATCTCGGTTATAGAGCGAGTATTCAATACACCATTCATTTCATTCATGGTTATTTATATCAATAACAGTTGCTGAACTGAATAATTCGTCCTAAAAGTGGGGCAATTCTTAAAAATGATTATTTTCTGTTCGCTTGGGAATAAGTAAGTTGAGAGTAAGAATCATAGTCTCTATTATACGGTAATGCATCTCTCATAAAGACAATATAGTAGACTATTTCTTGGATAAACAGTATTGTAGTGCCCCATAATCTCTCATATTCGCCTGATTTTCCTCCGTGCGACTGACAATAATAATCACAACTATAATTAAATAATGTTTTCATTGTACTTTCATATCAATCATCTTTTTCATTGGACATATTATGTAGCAATTATTTACAAAATTTCTTTTGGCTCTATATAAATATGGACAGACTAACGCCTGAATTATATTTTCCTTTGATATTTTATTTGGCTTATTCAGCACAATTTAAAGCTGTATGTTATCTAAAATATTCTATTATAATGAAATCAATATCAAGTAATTAATTTGATACTAGTTCATAAGTAATACTCTTAGTAAATATATAAATTAACTTATATTGAATTTGACAAGTAATAATTTAATATTTTCTCGTTTTAGGATTATAAAGACTTCGTAGATGCTGAAAATCTTATGCCCCTTGCGACTAGCGACTTTCGAACACCGGTATGTCTCGAAATGAGAAGCTTGGGGATCGAAGGTGCTATGGATAGAGGAAAACCGATTATGATTCCGTTAGGAAATTTTCCAGAATTAGATACTGTGCCTACTAAGAAAACGAATGGTGGAGACTTGGCTAGTATGGACAGTTCGGACACCTTTGCTAGTTGTACCACACATCCGTTTAATTCCCAGGTAATGAACTATGAATACAAAGAGGAGTCATTCATAGATTATCGAAATATAGCTTTTGTTTACTGTTAATAAACTTTAATTTGATAATAGAATTTGATTTGATAAGTGAATTCTGACAATCCAAATCAACAATTACGTGTTTGAACATAGTCCATATTACATAGTGTTACACAGTGCTTGAGTACATATAACCAACGATTATTCACATTATTTTAAAGAAAAAAGTTTCTTACAAGGATAAAAAACCTAAGAGGAAATGCAAAATCGACAAGCTATGATTAGGATTAACTATTTTCGTTATTCGAAAAGCTATGATAAAGACTTACATTTTAAGCAAATATGTTTAAAGGTATATTTGGTAAATATTAATTGCTTATTACTTAACGAATAAATTGCAAATAAACTTATAAACATTGTCAAGACATTTTTTTTTAATTAAGAATCGCGTCATGCATCAGTCAATATCGAACAGGCAATATCATCGGCAACGTCGCAAACAATATTATTTGAACATTGCAACAAGAATTGTTTCAGTGTAGGTCATTAAGTGATCGTGTAGATGCATTTAAGTTCAATTTAAAATCAGATATAAAGGATCGATGTAATGTATGGAAATGGTCAAATATTTCGAGAACGCTTTGAGATTTCTTAAAAAAAATTGGTTTTTTATTTCTTGGCGCATGTTTGCAAATTTCTTACGTTAATTCCATAGTATTCTGGTGCACAATCTTTCTGTAACTAGATGAAAAAGTTGAGGGATGATAATTTTTTCTTATAGATCTAAAGTCTTATCTGATGTCAAATTGCCATCAATGAAATAGGTCCTATAAGGTGTATTAACCTGCTCCATCCAATGCTGATTACCAGCCCAGTCTCTACAGTTCTGTCTGTTAACATGACCATTTAAACAGAATGTTGCTTCATCCGTGAAAATAATATTTGAAATAAAATTTGGATTGGTATTTATATTTTCAATCATAATTTCGCAAAATTCAATCTTTCGATCAAATCATCTTCACTTAATTTTTGTAATAATTCTATTTTGTAACGATAAAATCTTTTTTTATTATTTTTTGGACTGAGTATATATTAGGATTTAAAGCTTATTGTTGCAGGGAAACCTTACCATTGTCTACTACATCAATTAAAACACTCAACGAATTCTCGTCATTAGTTTTTGTTTTTTTGTCTTCCTAATTTTGGGCGACTGAATCCTGAATGCCTGATTGAATCTTTTCGCCATTTTTGAAACTGTTGATTTATTGATGTTTTTATTCAGATGTACTTCATTAGATACTCGACAAACATCTGCACAACTGATGTTCTGTCACCGTGTATAACAATTGTTAGTATTTCAATTCTTTCTCTTTCAGTTAAATGCATATTGTGTAATCAAATACTTGATCTGTCATCCATAGTATCATAGCCTACTAAATGAAAAATATCTTTACCCTAAAACAGACCGAAACACTTTTAGCTATTTTTTAAAATCAATTTTGAAAAAAGGGTTATACAATATTTTCCTCGTTGAAGTCAGAAGGAAATTCTCTTTCTAACAATACCAAATTCAAGTACTGTTATCGTTAAAAAAATAAAAATAAAAATATACCGATAAAGTAGCAAACATTTCTTGATATTTATGTATAAAATTTTATTAAGGAATCTCAAAGCATTCTCGGCATATTTGACCGTTTCTGTAAGCAAATATCACGATTGCTTATTATATTGGTACTGAAGTCGAAAAACAAATTTTACATCTTGTTGAAGAGAATTCTACCAGGAGTATACGAAGTGTTGCTCACCAAGGTGGAATTTCTAATCGGAAATGAGAATTGATATTCCCATTTAGTTCATTGAAGACAAGAAGAGTAATGACTCTACCCTGAGATATTAAGCGTATAGGCACTCTGCACTTTTTATGCAGACAAAAATATTGTGAATGTTTTTTTGTCCAAAACCAAAGGAATTCAAAATTTTTGTTGAATATTTTACCAACCGACGAAACTTCATTTGTCAAGAATGTTCAATATATTTAATAATTAATGTAATAAAATAATGAATCATGTGTTTCTTAATATGACGCGAATCGTTTAAAACGTGTTATTGTGTGAAAAATTAAACGACAATAATGTTTGTTTTCCTTTTTTTTTGTAACAAAACAAACTAAATTTATATTGAAACGTATGGAATAAATAGGTAGAAAAATATAACATTCTAATTTTCAAATAAAACCTAAAGAGATCATTGCAACAAAAATTAAATTCTTTTAATATATTTTTGTTCAAAACAATGTATAGTACCGTTGGTTAAATTTACAAAATTACTATCCCTATATCAACCAGCACTTGAATGGTGGCAGAATTTGGGCCGATCCTCATTCCCTGGAGACTAAGGTGCAACTACCTACGGCAGCGGGAAGACCTGTCCCAATTCAGAGGCTGCTAAAAATCACAAAGTTAACTCAGGCTATTATTGGACTTGGAACATTCCAATGCTTAACGCGTTAACAATATTGGGACAATAAAAATGGAAGGCTAACTGCAAGAATTGTTGATCGAACTTGATACTTGACAACTTGAGAACTTGATTTCATAGAGCTATGTGAAACATGAAGAAATGGCGAAGAGCTGATTAGCTTAAGAAGTTTTATGATTATGTGGCTCAACTTCTAGACAAAGAGAAGTGTAAGTACATGATGAATGACTTTAATGCTAGAACTGGGAAAGCTAGAACTGGTGATAATGCAACTGGCCCATATGGAAGTGGTGAGCGGGACAACAAAGGAGACAAATCAACTGATTTTACTGAAAGACAAGAACTTTATATTATGAATTCGTTTTATAAGAAAAAAAAAACAGGAAATGGGCATGGAAAAATCCATCTGGACGCACAAATGAAATTGACTACATATCAAACGATAAAATACAATTCTGCACTTGTACTGTACTGTCATTTTAATGTTGAAAGTGACCGTAGAATGACACGGGCAAAAGAAAGGATAAACTGACGAAGAAAATGTGAAACAGTGGTATGATCGAAGAAGGGCAAAGTGGATTCTGGGGAGCTACTGCAGAAGAGTGTTTTGCTATGCTACAAGACCCGGAGGCGATGGAAGTAACAGTCCAATACTAGAAAATTATATATTATAATATAATATAGTATAATTATATATTATATAGTATAATTGAAATGGTAGCTTCAATAGCACAAGCAGAAAAATGTTTCAAACACTCAAAAATCTCCAACGAAATCGCTTATTTAATGAAAAAAACAGCGGTCGAGTACGTTGAGCAACGTACGTTTGCAAAACTATAAGAAAATGTATTCGATGAGAGGAGATCGTTGATTCAACATATAGCTAGTGCAAGAAACTCTGAAAGAATACAGGAGAATTAACGAAGTTAAACAGAAGCTGGGAAACACTGTGGTTATCAGAAGATTTTATTCAAAGTTATATGAAGATTAGAACCAGTCGAATACATCAAGGTCTATAGAAGAAAAAATATGAGATATCCTGCTGGATGAAATGACAAATATTATAGAATCGATGAAAAAAAGTAAAACTCCAGGAAATGACAGTGTAATGGTTGAAATGATAAAAGCTATTGGTCAAACTTTCTGGTATATAAAATAGTGGCAAAATTTTACTCAAAATGCCTCAAAGATGTGATTCTTTTACATAAGAAAGGAGCGTAGGAAAATATGAGAAACTACCGCCCAATAAGTCTCCTTTCTCTAATGTACACGTTTAAGGCCAAGTTTCAATTTTCACCAAGATAATAGCTAAAATAATTTTAAGAACACTGAATAACTTTCGACGTAGATGATCTCAACCACAGTGCATCGATCAATTCACTTCGACTTTTGGCGATGAAGCACCTATAGTAAAACAGCTTCAGGCTATCAATCAAATCCAAGAATAATGCCAACTTTTCTTATGGAAGGAATAAACCTATTGTTACTAAAAGCAATAGACACGGACCCCCCCGAATTCTCGACCTACAACTTGGTTACTAAGTGTATATAAGTTGCTTACCTCTTGTATTGATTGATGAATTGAAAGACATATAATTAGCAAAAAAGTCTCCAAGGAAGTTTTTCTGATTGATACTATAATATCCAAGCGGTTAAAAACCGTACAACTTATCCATGGCTTGGGTAAACTATAGAAAACCTATTGATTCCGTGCTCACCAGCGGTTGATACATATTTTAAAATATTTAAAATCGATCCAATAATCATACAACTTTTGGAACATTTGATGAAACATTAGATACCAAATTTAAATATATGAAATAATAAAACTGCTTATACTACACGGTACTTATAAACTAAAAAATAGTAAATAGTGACAGTCTCAAGTTATCGCGTATTGAATCCACTTAGCAATATATTGAAATGTAGTCGGTACTGATATAGAATTGATGGCTAAGCCCAAAATATATACTGTCAATAATACAAAGTCAATTAGGATTAATTTAATAAAGCAATTTGCATGTGGTTCGGTTTAAAAATCGTGTCGTCGTGCATTTGAGATGGGAAGTAATAATATTGAAAGCATGGGTGTATTGAAAGATGGGATGCAATAAAATTGAAACTATGGATAGGAACTCGAAATTGAAATTATGGATAGAATGGTAATAATGCTCCCAACTTTATATAGAGCATAACATCATAAAGCTTCTACAGCTAGACCATATAAAAGTAGGAAACGGAGTAAGGAACTGATGTCTCTAGATAACATTAAAAAGAACCATTATCTTATTATCATAATAATTTTGACTTATTTGGATACTCTGCCCAAATATCTCCTGGTGAACACTTTACACCACTAAACCTCCCCAATCCAATACAGGCTCCATCGGTGATTGAAGAAGAAGTACTTATAGATGTGTGACTGAGAAAGGCTATTCCGATATATTTGTAGTATCATTCCAAAGTAATGAAATAGATTCAATGACTAAATAATGGATGACCATCAAGACAAACTGAAGGTCTCTTATTGGACATTTAAGATCAGGTTACGGCCACACGATATTATTGTAAACTCATTCGAAAACCAATATGTGGACACAGAATTGAAACCACCAACATATCATCAGTGAACTCGAAGAGATTTACCACTAAACAATAAATATCTGCTTGGTGCGCGTGTCACTAACCATGTTAGCATCATCAGAAGATGATTTAATCTAATTCTAAAACTAAACTATGTTCTATTTATATGGTAACTGTACCTAATGAAGCGTGTAAAAATCATGACCCGTGAAGTTTACTGAGGGTTAAATTAATAATTGAAAAAGTTGACTAAACAGAATAGGTCCTGTCTGAATGATTGTGGCGTGTTCATATATTTTTTCTCCTTTATTTGGTTTTTTTGCCACTTGTTTTGTTTTTTTTTTGTGGCGAAAAACCCAAATAAAGGAGAAAAAATATAAAAAAAAAGAATAGGTCCTTTATTCAGTTTCCCAGTTCATGGTTTTATTACATTTTTCTATTTGAATGCTTTTATATGCAGTCTTAAATTACTAATATCTATATTGTGGTCATGCTCGATTGCATGTTGGGCAGCACAAGATTTTTCATTTCTCTCATATCTAGTGTGGGTAATGTCTTCTTTATATCTCGTAAATATGGTTCTTTCAGTTTGCCCAATATACCTTCGATCACAATCTTGACAACTAATTTAGTAAATACCCAGCTTTTCATGTTGATCTACTTTAAAAGTCAGATTAAATCATCTCCTGATGATGTTAACATGGTTAGCGAACCGTGCGTCGAGCAGTTCAAAAAAAGTGATTTTGTGTTTAGTTGTAAATCTCAAATTTAGTGTTTCACAACAAGGTTCCAATAGAAGAATTGATTTGATCTACTTTATCATTTGGATTACACAGGACTTCTCTTAATTTATCGTATGGTTTGTGCACAACTTTAATTTTCACCTTTTTTCAAAATCTTGTCGTATTAACTGGGCATCAAACGGAATTACCATTAATTTATTTTTGTTCTGATCCTTTCGAAATGTCGAAGATTCTTTCAATAGTTGTCTAAACTTATGTTTTGTTATTAATTTATCTACACTATACTATTATAACTGTTCACTTCGGATATCTCCCTAATTCATTTTAATTCTTTATTATAATAATATTTGTTTAAAGGAAAATTGATTAATCTGTTTGCTATAAAATTTAAACTAATCATCTTATTAACCTCAAAGTGGTGAAGTTTTTTTCTAAAAATATCAAAATCTAACTTATTTTTATTGTTTCTACTAAGTAAAACATCCAAAAATGGTAAACTACCGTTGTTTTCGAGTTTATGCGTGAAAGCTATGTTTTGAGATTTACTATTTAAGTTGTAGATAAAATCATTTAAGTTTTTATTTGTTGAATCGAAAATGTAAAAACGTCATACACATATCTTAACCATACCTTTGAAAAGTAACTCAATTCATCATTCGCTTGGGTTTAAAGTTTACTAATGAATTAGTTGGCTAAGAACGATGACAGAGGTATACCCATTGTCGTTTTTTTTTGTTGTTTGTAAAACCTGTTATTAAGCTCAAAACAATTTGCTTCATACATAATTTTGTTAAGGAGATGTACTCAGAAACAATCTTGTTATTGAAACTGTTTGACTCGAGTAACTCTTTCAGATACTTCAAGGTATATGGAATCGGAACACTCGGAAACAACGATGATATATCAAACGAAACCAAGACCTCACTTTCCTGTAGATGTGTATTTTTAACTTTTTCTATGAATTTTGTTGAGTCTATTCAACACATTGAGTTTATCACAATATATAATAGGAAGGTAGTTGGTTTGGTAGATTTTTTTTCAAATTCTTTTCTTAACCATTTTGCTAAGTTGTATGTTAGAAAATCAATGGCTGATACAATTGGTCTCATTGATTTTCCTGGTTTATGATTTTTTAATAAAACAGATAATCTTAGCACTTTTGGATTCGAAATATGCAATTTGTTTTTCAGAGAAGGAGAAAAAAGGCTGTTACAAGAGTTCAATGTATCTAACTTCGTTAAACATTTTTGATAATGGATTCGTATTTAATCGTTTATATGGACCGTCTTGAATTAATTTTTCAACGCGTTCAAAATAATCAGATTTTTCTATTACTATAACCTTACTTCTCTTATCTGCTTTTAAATAAAAATAATTTTTCTCTCGCAGACTTTTGACTATCTTAGAGACATTTAGCAAACTTTGACTTTTATTTGAATTATTTTTTGTAATTTTGCATTTACGTGATTCCCTGACGAAAGCTTTGGAAGATTCTGGCAAGTGTGTAATACCAGTTTCAAAATCGATTACCATATCCTCCAAAGCACTACGGGATGCCAGCAAACCAAAGCTTTGCAGAATATTTTTTCAATTTTTTGAACAAATTTCTATCAGCCATTACACCAACCATCAAAATGGTTAACAAAGGAATTTGGCAATCCTCTGTCACCGTTCTTAGCCAACTTATTTATGAGTAAATTTGAATTCGAGGCGAAAGATGAATTCAGTTACCTTCCGAAGGTGTGGTTAAGATAGGTGGATAACGTTTTTGTAATTTTTGATTCAAAAAATGAAAACATATGATTTTATTAAGAACTTAGTAAATCCTAAAACATAGTTTTCACACATAAACTCGAAAACAACGATAGATTACAATTTTCGGATGTTTTAGTCAGCAGAAAAATAAAAATAGGTTAGATTTTGATATTTTTATAAAAAAAAACACCACTTCGAGATACATTTCTAACGATTAGAATCATAGTTTCCAAAATAAGATGGTCAGTTTAAATTTTATGGTAAATGGATTAATTAATTTTCCTTTAAACAAATAATTATAACAAAGAATTAAAATGAATTAGTGAGGTATCCGAAGTGAACGGTTATAATATGAATATTCTAGATAAATTGATTAGAAAACATAAGTTTAGACAAATATTGAAAGAGCCTTCGACTTTTCAAAAGGATCAGAACAACAATAAATTCATGGTAATCTTATTTGATGTCCAATTAATATAAGGGGTAGACAAAATTTTGAATAAAGTGGACATTAACATAGTTTAGTTTTTGAATTAGATTAAATCATTTCCTGATGATGCTAATATGGTTAGCGAAATGCGCGTCGAGTAGTTAAAAAAATGATTTGGTGTTTAAGGGTAAATCTCTTCGAGTTTAGTGTTTCCGAAGGTTCCAGTAGAGGAATGTATATCATCAGTGGTTAAGATATTCTTTTGACGTATAAGTGGCTTCAAAAGAATATCTTAATTAGTATAATATAGTGAATAAAGCTTATTAGAACTATCAGTCAGACCCAGGACTAGAAAACATCAATGTCAAAACACGTATACGGGATCCCGATCTCAATTGTTAGCCAGGTGACAACGGATTAGAATGTTGGTAACAACATGCCCGATAACTTAATAATATTTAAGAAAAAACGTCAGACATTCATATTGAACGTTACGGTATTATCGTGGAAGATAAGATTGGAGCAACTTACGTTAACAAGGTAACTAAATATCGGGACCTGAGTTACCAATGGAAAGACGTTAATCGGCTTGAAAAAATCAGCTACAGAACTTATTGAGAGAAGATTGCAGTTTAATTTAGAGAATATTCTTCTTTTTCTTCCTCTTTTAGTGCTACAGCCCGTTAGTGAGCCTTCATCTCCTTCAATCTTCGCCTCCAACCGGACCTATCTCCAGCAGCCTCTTGCCAATGTGCAGTAATTCTTCAGCATCTCTTCTTATATAGTCCTACATTAGGGGTCTTTGGTTTACCTCTTTTTTTGTTATCCCTTAGTCAATCCTTCATGATTTTCTTTGGTATTCGGTTTTCTGGCATTCTAGTCACTTGTCCCGCCCATCTGAGTCACTGAACCCTCATATAGTCTACAATATCCTGATCTTTGTACAATTGCTTGAGTTTGAAGTTATATCTGATACTTCAAATTCCATTGTCATCTACAGCAACAAATATTCTTCTGGGTGCTCTTATTTCAAATATTGCAAGTATCTCTTCTATTTTGTTTGCGAGGATGCGAGAAGATTAGACTACCTAAATAATTGCTAGTTGTTATGCAGAAGGCCGCTTTACTGGGAATATGCCCTTTTACTAAACGTTACTTATTGCGTGAATTATGATCTTGGTAGAAGTAGCCTAATTATTTAGTTCAGAGTCGGAACTGCTTACTGGACAAAAATAGAAGGCAAAAATAATAAATTCGACTCTTCACAACCGACTGAACTTGGCCAAATATAGTTTTAATTTAAAAAAGATAAACCGTGAAGTTATGCAAACATGATTTAAAATTTGGTTCAATCAGCAATCAGCTACAGCAAATAGTCGAGAAATTATCTAGTGATGTACGAATGACATTTGAATTAGAGAAGTGTGGAATATTAAGCATCAATAGAGACACTGTTAAACAATGCATTTTCAGTGGCAGAACGGAGAAAATATCGAGGCAATGAATTCTGTGGATTCATACAAATAGGATTGTGTACAATATATTTATATACATCCACATATAAACACACATATACGTTTATTTATATATACATACATTTGAATATGTTTGTATTTGTTCTTATCGCAAGCACTTCGAATTGACTATAGACTAATGAAAGAAAAGTTAACTTATCAAATTATTGAGACGAGTTTTAAGAGAAAATCCCAATAATAGGACACAACATCCCAATTCTTTAATAGATAGAATATATAACAAAAACACAAAAGGCGATCGGGAACTGATGTTTCTAGACAACGTGTAACAAAACGAAAAGCTAATATCTTATTTTAATAAGAATGTTAATATGCGATGAGGAAAACTTAAATTGCAGAAATAAGTGTAGGCTATCACACCTATGCAAATTCAGTGCTAGCGAATTCGCTTGGCATAGTTAACTAGAGTAGAGTATAATTTAACACGTGAAACCGTCAATATTACATAAAGTTATATGTTAAATTGATCAATCAACACCATTGCGATTAAACAAAGATCCAATTGTGTGCCCACAATAATTAGCGTGGATATTATATCAGGAATTGAGAAACGAATTACAGCAGAAAGAGTCGAAAAGGATCTTATATTACAAGAATAACTAACAAATAATTCCGGAGAATAGCAGTCACAAGACAGCCATAACAGGCAGATCGGGCATTCATCGGGTAGAGCGCTCTTGTACAGTATGGGTGAAAATCCTGTTATCTATATTTCTCTGTATGGACCCACTATGCAATCTTTTTAGCATATCTGAAACCCTACTTGGGGCTGGCGGCGTATGTTACTACGAACATAGGCCAAAGGATGGCGCGAAGCGAATGAGATTACCCCTGCCTTCTGAAAAGACCGATTTATGTGGTCTTTGATATTGACCGTTCCTTCAGATGCTTACCCGCGTTCAGCGTGAGCATCAGTTGATGACGGCTTAAGACCAAAATCCAGTCTCGGGAGATGTTTGCTGAAGTTTTCGTGATAGCTGAAAGAACGACTGGAATAGAGTATGGATAAACATTTTCTGTTTATTTATATTTTCTGCAACCCGACTCAGAAATTAACTGCAAAATGTTGTTCAGAGACGAAGCTCATTTTTGAAGTTAAAATTAGCATTTGGAGTTAAAACTAGCATTTGAAGTTAAAATTAGCCGCAAATGATCGGACAATTACCGTTGTATCCAGAAAATGCTCCGTATAGTGCGCATTGTACGCCGGTGGGATCACTGGGTTTTGGCTCTTTTTAATTGTATTAAAAAATAAAGCTGGAGAGTCCGTTACCGTTAATGGAGATCGTTATAAAATGATGATCAATGATTAAATAATTTTGAATCTGAATAGTATTGAATTTGAATAATGGAGATGTAGTTCCAACAGGATGTATATATATATATATATATATATATATATATATATATATATATATATATATATATATATATATATATATATATATACATACATTAAAACATATAATATATATATATATATATATATATATATATATATATATATATATATATATATATATATATATATATATATATATACATACATTTAAAACTTAAAATTATTAAAATTAAATTTTCAATAGAACATGCAGTATATTTCTTTGCAATTTATCATTACCACAAAGTGAATTCACACAACTACACGTTCGCGTTGCATGTTTTATAGCACAACAGAAAAAAAATATAATTGGAAAACATTTCTGCGAATAATGTCGCATATTGGAACCGATTTCGTAGAAACCGAAATAGAATTTCTATTTGTCTTTGAATTACATATTTTGTTATTGATTGTCAGGGCTATTGACTGGATATGTTTTAATATAGGTTATGAAATTGTCTTTTTAATTATTTATTTAAAATGATCTGAAAATCTGAAAATAGCGTTTTTTATTATTATCTATAGGGGGATCTAACATCGGAAATTCTGGAACCGACATCAATAGCGTTTGACAGCAATCTTTACGTTAATCCTTTGGATAAGTCAACGGATAATAGTCCCACGGCACTTCCGCCTCCAGTTCCTCCACCGCCGCAAAGGATTCCGACGGTAAAGAAATCTGCCAGCGGTGATACGGCCTTAAGGAGTTTGGGTGCTTCTCCAGATGACGAACATGGAAATTTCGGTGGATTTGGACAAATCCTAGATAGAGGAAGTAGAGTTAGTTTGAATGATTCCCCTGGACCGAAGCATCGAAAAACAAGATTTCAGGTAATATGGAAATGAATCCCCCTTAAAACTATTATAAATTAGATGTATTCGATACTTATCACATACTACTACTACTACATACATTTTAGTAATGTCTGTTATGTAAATATTTTGGACGAGTAAATACAATACTAAAATTCTGCTTTTAGGCTGGCAGACCGAGGACCAGATTTGGCGAAGCGCAAAAGCGAGAATCTCAAGAAAGTCTGGAAAAGCGCAAGAAAATTTCTTTATTACCGTCGAGGGGCTTGGCTTCAGCAACGCGAATTTTAAATCAACATTTATTTGGACATAATTTAGGAGGATCTAGAGCAGGTATGTACTATATAAAGTGATAGTCTAGAGTCCTTTCTTGGCAACAATATTCTCAAAATACAGTAGCCATTATGTGATATTCTAGTAGATATATTATTATGATAAAAGAGTAAGGTGATTTTTGTTTTAAAAATTCGCGCGTTTTTCTTAATGAAACAACCATTTGATTCTTAAGTTGCTATAACTGTCATTGGCATATGACAGAGGTTTCATATCATTTTGCTTATTAAATTAAAAATTATAGCGTCGTTTATATTATAGAGTGCATAGGAGCTATTCAAGAGAGCTCAAGAGTTAGCTAGCCGCTTTGACGCAAATACCTCAAGCTTAGTATGAAACCCAAAAATATTTTGGCAATTTTAGGAAATAACCGGCATTTATAGATCAATATAAAAAATATATATGAAATTTTCTTGAATTTACAATAACTATGGCGTGTAAAAGTCATAATAATTTAAAGTTTAATATTTTAAGACATACAACGGCATAAATATTGAGTTGATGGTTGGCAGACGATGGGTTGATGATAATGATAGATAAAATATTGTGCTAGATGGCTTTGCATCGCCAAAATAATAAAAATAAGCAATAAGGAGTATTTTTGACATACATAAGCTATTTTTATTTCTGAAAAGGAAGATATGTGGTGTATAGAAAGTTTGGTGAACATAATTTTAATTTTAGCTATGCACCATGTTCTGCACGACCGGCCGAGGCTGATTGCGAAATATTGGTGATATTTGAAAGTGATCGATATAGAGAACAACTTGGAACATCGGAGAAATTCTTGGAATCAATCACCCAATAGAGTCAATGTGATTACATCAACTTTAAATAATCAACAAGGCCGATGAATGGATGACTTAATAGAGGAAAATTTGGTAGATCGAATGTCTGCTTGCAATTCTCTATTCAAGCATAGTTTTTTTTAATATAGCCATAAAAATAGACGTCCATTAAAAAACCTTTATTAATTATTGAAATTAATTTTAGTTCAGTTCATACTTTTTATTCAATTTTCAACAGATTTTTTTGTATATAAGGCATCCAAAAAAAATCCTCTGACTTATTGATATATGTTTTAAACTAAAGGCCCATTATACAGATAGCCCCGCGCTTATAAATTTAGTTGGTATGGAGCGTTTCTCGGGAGCAGACCCGTGTGTTGTGTGTGCGAGAATTAAACTTTTATTAAGATTAATTTTAGACAAAAATGCAGTATTTTTTCGACCTTAATATTATAGACTTAGAAGGTAATACTGGTTGGGGTAAGTGTCACGCTCCTATTGCGTTTTGGGACCATTTTTTTTTCGTGTTATTACCGATAGTTTGGGTTTGAGTGTTGTGTAGTGCAGACGTACAAGTTTTTTTATAAATAAATAATCTCGAAGAGAAAATAAAATAATAATTTACATTAAAAAATCGAATATTGCAACTCCGCGTGAATTTAAGCGAAAATATTTTAATTATCTAGTGTCTTATAAAATAAGAATTTATCGTTTGTTTAAGTAATTTCAAGAATTCGGAACAGGTAGGGATCGAACCTGCATTAGAGGTCCAGGAACAGTGCGAAGCGCTTTAAATTGATCATGTTTAGGGGCCCAGAAACATTGATTCGACGACGTGGGGCAGAATTGAGAAATTCTCCCTGCAATTTACGCCCAATTTTGAGAAATGGTCAAATTGACAGTTTTTATGCAAAATTAATAATGACTTCCGCATTATTTTCTATGGAGATTTTGAAAGAATATGTTTGCATAAATAAGCCCCAAATCATACAGAAACTCAATTACAATATATTAATGCTAATGGGTCACATTTGATTGAAAAAAAATTCAAAAATTTATTAACACAAAATTTAAAAACGAAATTAACATATAGAAAAAAATTATGCCTTTGGTTCTTTTAAAAGTTTAAATAATTAAAATTGAAGCGTGACATTTACCTCACCCTCTATATGAATATTATCTTTGCAAAATACAATGCCAGTAGTTTTCAAAGATATTCAAAAATATATTAATTGGATTAAAAATATGAATGTTGTTATTCTTGTTTTTTAATTAACTAAATATAATATTTATCCAACTTTCATTAAAATTCCAGCTACGTTTTTGCTTGGTTTTATTGAAAAGCTTTTAATCCTGCATTACGTTGAAATATTTTTAATTGGGTCCGACGACCAATAAATTGAAATATTGGAAAATAATAGAGACCAATTTTTATTTTCAGCTTGTATTAACTAATACCTGTTTGATATCCAATTGTTTTTCGATTATTTCTATTTCAAAGTATGTATTAAAGCAATTATTTCTGATTTAGTAACTAATATAATACTTTAATTTTATTCTTATTAAATAATGAAAAGTTCTAACAAATTATATTTTATTTGCATAATGTTTATTAAAATAACTTTCTTGTATTATTGATATATTGATTAATAATGTAGATATTGAAATAACTAAACAAAAATTAACCAGTTATTTGAACTGTAATAAGATACATTTTATTTCATCTAATGGGTTTATTTTCTTTGAATATTGTGTTAATTCATTTTTGAAATGTATGTCAGTCAAATGTGAGTCACTGAGAGCAATGCAACTTTATGTCTTTTTTAACACATTTTCCATATTTTTTCAGCACGAATATTGTCCTTCAGTTGTACGATTTGGAGTTTATTGATGTAAACAAATCCGAAACCGTCAAATCAATTTTGTATGAACATTCTCAATTTAATGGCGGTGGTTTATGACGGCATTACAGTATTCTAATCGCTTATTATTGTCTGCAGACAAGAGGTTTTGAACAACTTGAGTCTTAGTGGGTGGAGAAATTCCCAATTTTGCACCACGTTGTCGAATCGATGTTTCTGGAGACTTTGATACATTTTACTCCACATATGCAAGAATTTCCATTCTTCGTACTGTTGATGGACCTCCGATACGGTGTCTATCTCCAAGTGTTCCGAATTCTTGAAATTGTTTCAATAAACGAAAAATTTCATGAGCCGCCGGACGATCAGCTTGTTTTTCCCGTTAATTCATGTTGAATAGCAATAATTTAATCTTTTTTTAATATAGATTTTAACAATTACGTTCTATTAGCGTGCATAATAAGACTTGCAGGTTTGCACTACGCTCTAGTTAAACCGAAACTGTCATACATACCACGAAAAAAAAGGCGCTTAAATAAAATGGAACGTGATATTTGCTCTATCCTTTATAAAATTAATTTTAATTAATAATATATTTACAACGTGAGGATGTCAACTCCACTAAGTTTGGTGAATGAGGAAGATTTCCCAGTCAAAATGCTTTATGATATAAAGGGTTATAAGATATCAACATATTAAAACGTTATAACATATCAATGTTTTTTTTTTTAATTTTAAATATAATAATTCCATGTAAGTTATTTTTAAATAAAAGTTTTTTAATAGTATAATAATAATTCTATTCTAGAATACCAACCAAAAATATCACTTTGCGACATAAATAAACATTTATTTCACCAATGATACGAATAATTTTAATTTTAAGGTCATTGGTTTTTGTGGTTTATTGGTGTAAACCCATGATTTCACATAAGTCCAGAGAAAAATAAAAAAGTCGCATGATCTTGAATCATTGATCTTGATCTTGATCATTGATCTTGAATGTCATTGAATCTTTTCTCTCAATAAATTGATGTGTCACGAGATGTATGACATATTCCACTAGCACCTTCAGAACATTACACCTTCAGACCATTACACCTTCAGACCATAAAACACCCAATTGATAATGCTTGTGGATGTAAAGGTGTTTCAAAAACAGCATGTGTGTTTTCTTCACTCCAAATGCTACAATTTTGCTTATTTACGAAGTCATTTTACCAAAAATGAGCTTTATCGCTGAAAATAAATTTGTTATGAAATAATGGATCTATTTCAAGTTCTTCTAAAGCCCAATCTGCAAAATTTCTACGCAACAAATGGTCATTTGGTTTGAGTTTTTGGGTTAGCTGAATTTTTAACGCTTTGAAATGCAAATCTTTATGAAGAATAATATTCCATGTAGTGCCTTCAGAAAGCCTAAATTCTTGAGAACGACATGTAATTGATTGTTCTGGATTTTCATTCACACTTTGGTTCACAGTATCGATGTTTTCAGCAATAATTTGACGTTTTTGACGGGTTGGATTTTTAGTATTACAAACGCTACCTTCTGATTCGAATTTTTGAATTAAATTACGAATAATAAGCTCTGTAGGTCGGTTATGTTAAGGCGCGAAAAGTATCCCGAATAAATTCATTATTTTTTATGCTATTTTTTATTTACGCTATGCAACTATATATCTTTTTAGGATGATTTGTCAAACAATACTAAACACATATGTCAATTTCGGTGGGAATAAGAAAAAATGACTGCTATGACTGTTTACAAAAATATTTAGTACTAGTTTGATATCCCTATATAAGATCTGAATATGAACAGTAATGTTGAATGATAACGCCCTGCCGATTTATGAATTCTGTACGTTTTGTACATACTCCTTGATTCAACTTTAGTTAAAGTAAAGTTTTAGGTTTAGAGACGCATCAGGCACTAAGAAGGCTATTTAGCGACAGTACCTACAACTTAAAGCGGGTTGCCAACCACGGTCATCGGCTACCGAAAACCCCGGTCAGCCCCCCGTCGGTCTATCAACGTTTGGTTATGTACTTAACCATAAATCTCTCTCGAGGAGCCTACCGATTGGCTAGTGACCAACATAGAAAATCTCTCAGAAGACATCCGGTCTTACCTAGCATCGAACTGGCGTGACTGAGAGGTGATTCCTTATCAGATGTTATAACTCTGGCCTGGAAACTTTGTCAAACATTTAAAAAATCCACGACAAGTATGGGAATTGAACCAGCTACCACGCTAACTACCGTACCGTCAGGCCGCTGCTTGATACTCTGTGGCTAACGTGGCCCCAAAAGGTGATGTCTTATGCTTCTCTTCCATACTTTGCAATCTTCACTCTGGATTAAAGAGATCAAACTTTGGTTAGCACCAATAATATAGGATAGAACCAATCTAGCAATAGTCTTCTTACCTAGCAGTAGTACTTCATTAGCTGATATAATACCAGTACAAAGAGAAGATGTTTTTCTTTGGATGCATCCCGCCTTCGAGGTTATTTGCATCAGTTTGTTGTTATATCTCCGATATTTACTCGCTATTACCAATATTTTATGACCCGTTATCATCCATTAGAAAAATAGCGTTTCGTTTTGCTATTTGTAATATATTTCATCAAGTTGTCCGTAGATAATGTATATAGTATACAAAAATTGAGTCAAGAAACTCAACAACTATTCAACAAAATCGTAAAAGATATTTCTTACTTTAGTATGGGATTTATTAAGGGATGTGATTTATTAAGATATAGAGCATGTAGAATCTGATAGGTTGAAGGATAGGAAATTTGCTTTAGCTCCCACAGACTTTAGATGCCCCAAGACATGAAGTATATACAATTTGCTATAGTATTCCTGAACAAAAAGAGACTACCTCCTTCAATTCATGCTAAGACGTGTTAGAGAATATGTAGATTTCCGAGATTCACAAATTCATTAATCTTAAAAAATGTATAAAAATATAATTTTAATATCATTCAGTCCTCAGTTTAATATCCTACAGTTTAATATTATTCAGTCCAGCCCACAAAAATCCAGTTATCATATCATGATATCGAACATCATTTACAGTTACAACTTCACCACAAGCATTCTGAAAGAAATACGGCCCAATTACACTTCCTGGCCGTAATAGTTTGGCCTGGTTTAGGATGTAAAAGTTTCTCGTGAATCAATAGTGGATTTTCCTCATCCCAAATGCGGCAATTTTGTTTATTAACATAGCCAATCATTTCAAAATGTGTTTCATCTGAAAAGATAATTTTTTTGAGAATAATCATCTGTTTGTTCTTTGATCCAATTGACAAATACGCGACGTTTTGAATGATTCAGTGGCTTTAGTTCCTGTATTATCTGAACCTTATATGCCTTCAGAGCGAAATATTTTCATAAAATACGCCATGTTGGGGATTCATTGAGTCCAAATTGTTGTAAATCTCGATTAATGGACATTTTTGGGTTTTCAGCAACACTTTCTCGAACCAAATCTATATGCTCATGTGAACGATAACTACGACTATATATTGTTCTTCTTCTATCTTCCACCGAACCAGTTTCTTTAAATTTTTGAACAATTTTATTGATAGTGCTTTCAGATGGACGATTGTACAAACCGTAGATATCACGTAATTTTCTAAATAATTTTTGCTGAACGCCCATTTTCATAATTTTCATAAAATAATTCAACAATTTTAACGCGCTTTTGTATTGTGTACAACTTCATTTTTATAAATGTCATACATTACACTTTTGAAATAAGACCAATCCTAGGCAAATTCATAACGCCATCTGTGTTTTATTCAGGAATTTAAAAAACCGCTCAATATGAAATACTCGTTATATGAACTGTCCTGCTATTATACGCCCTGCATACAAAAAGACGGTGGGAGATGTGATATTGCAGAACTTCATCTTAATACTTAAAACTATATTTTTAACAAATCTTGAAACATGTTACCAAACATTGTTATGTTGAAAACTACATCAAACTTTTGCGATATTCTGGTCCTTTTTATTAAGCGTAGTAGTTCATAATAAATCCCTTTTTATTAAACTCTTTTAGTACACAATAATAATAGCATGCATAAATTCTTGAAAGGTTATAGCAAGATAAGCATGCCGAATCTGCCTCCACGACATTTTCTATCGACACTTTGGGGATTATTTTGGTATCAAATAAAAAAAAATTACCCCAAGTTTCAACTGTTAATATCAAATATTTTTCGAGTTATTTAAAAAAACCTTGTTTTTGGTTTTAATTTTTTTCATAAAAACTAGGAAGTAGAACACATATAAATATTTTTTTATGATTCTCAAATATATACCCAATTTTCTATAAAACAACAAGTAAAACTAAAATGATTTTTTAAGTAAGTGGCAGAGGAAAGCTCAGGACCTCGAGAGTTGGAAACCTACTGAAGAGGTCTTCTTCCTACAGAGGATCGAAACGGGTAACGGGGTCTCTACGCACCTAATTGTTATTAGGTGCCTATGCACCACTTTGTCTCCGGTCTCTTTGACACTTCGCTCTTGAACATTCCACCATTGCATCTTGTTTTTGTATGTGTTTCCGTCCTCAATCTCCTGTTAGATCTATTTATGCCTTCTCAAGATCAGTTCTGACATGTGCGATCCATGGATCCATGTTGATGACTTAACCCCTTGTATGTATGTAATAACTCTGTTGGTAAGTCTTGTCCTCGGGAGTCTACTGATATGTCCATAGAATTTCAGCCTTCTTTTATGTAATGTCCGCCGCTACCTTGCAGTCTCTCCGAGATCTTCCTGGAATGCGATCTGTTAGTTTTGGACCCATAATTTTCCTCATTACCTTGGGTTCTTCTTTAAGAGTGTTTTTCATGCCGCTTTTTATGTTCCGTATAGTGCCTCTGGTTTGATTAGTGTGTTGTAGTGTCTTATCTTTGTGTGCGTGCATATGCATTTCTTATTGTAGATATTGTGTGTCTAGCCGTATACCCTCTTCATGTTCTGTAATCGAGGGTCTCGCCCAGGTATTTGAAGTGCGTGACCCTGTTTATCTTGACGTCTTTTGTATTCAAGTTTTGGGCATCTAATTTTGAACAAAAGAATTATGGTTTTTTGGAAGGGGAGTTGTAGGCCGGCTTTCTCTGCACAGTCCTTGATGACTTCTATCTATTTGGTTGCCCTTGTTTCATTGTCTGCGAGTATGCTTAGATGGTCTGCGAAGGCTAGGAACGAGGTTTATATGTTGTCTTTGGGTCGTCTGAGTCGTATGCGTTCGCAGTGTCCTTGATTTTTCAGTTTTTTTTTCCATTCCCTTATGATTTTGTCCAGGACTAGGTTGAAGAATAGTGGGAATAACCCGTCTCCTTAGTGTACTCCTGTTTTGATCAGGAAGGGTTCGGAAATGTCTCCCATAAATTTTACTTTTGAGGTTGTGTCGATCAGTGTCTGCTTGATCAATACAAGTGTTTTGGGGTCAAGTTGTTCTTCTAGGATGATGAAAAGAGAATTTTAATCGATGGAGTCGTATACCTTCTTGAAGTCCATGTGCAGATAATAGAGACTTTCCTGATATCTTTGTATTTCAGTATTGTTCTTAGGATAAATATTTGTTCAATGCATGAGCGACCAGGGTAAAAGCTTACTTGTACTCTCCAATTGTATGTTCTAGTTGTTCTTATGTTCTCTGGAGAAGGAATGCTGAGAGGATTTTGTAGATTACTTGTAGTAGGAAGATTCCTCTCTAGTCATCTCCTTTCTTGTGTAGAGGTAATTTATGGTGATTTTTGTGTTTGCTAGATATTCGTGATGATTTGCGTGAGTTTTCGCAGTGAATTACAATTTTCCTTGCTTCCAGACAATTAGTATGCCTGCTCCTGGCAATTCTCCTGATTGGTTAGTTCTAATCTCCCATCCCATTTTCTGAAACAAAGATTTTGTTGTGTGTATCTACACATTTCTTTTGCGAAATTTCTATAAAAGTCTCTCATGTTATAATTGCGGAACTTCTCCTCTAATGAGTCTAGTTGTTTCTTCATATACTTTTTTTGCCTGATACCTTTTGCAGCCTTTTTTCTAGTCTCGCCACAAAGTCAAAAAGATTTTTCAGTGTTGTAATCCTGTAATATCCGTTTGCGCCTCTCTAATGCACTTTCGCAATTCGAGTCCTACCAAGGGTATTTCGTGTTCTTTTTCAGTGGGATCAGTTTCTGTGCTTTTTGTGTAATTTTTTCCGTATATCTACTTATCATTTTTCCCATTCCTCTTGTATGTTGGATTATTTAATTTTTTTGCTGTTGAATTTCTGTATATTGTAACTTTTCTTCTGTTAGTTTAGTTTTGAAATTAAATAATCTTCCAGTCTATTACAAAAGAGGTTATTAATTCACTTAAAATAATAACACTATATTTATTTAGCACACTATATACACACTACAAAACTACTCGTATTTATTTCTCACAATGTATGATCTATTTATTTCGACAATGTTTTCACGGCCAGTTGTAAACTGAAGCTAAACTAACTATTTATTATGAATTTAATTTTCTTGTTGTAAGGAATCGATAATTTTTACCATCTAGAACAGTCTAATACAAACACCATTAATTTCATGAAGTTTCCTTTCCTCTTCTACGGAGTTTTAAAATAACACCTAATATAAAATCCCTATGAACTTTCCGGACCACTCATTATATAAAAAAAAGGGTCATTAAGTACTGGAAAGTTACACGGTGTGAACATGTTTATTAATTTGACCCTAGACCCTTGACACTAAGATTCGTGAACAACGAGAAAAATAAACTTTACATTGTCCACTTCTAGACACAGATATTTAAGAATTATTCTTAAAAAAGAATTACATGTATTAACTTTAATCTCAGATGATATTGTAAAAAAAAAATTAAGAAATGGTGAAAATAACTTTGAAACGGATTCGATTTATTATAAAAGATACTGTCAAGTTTGAGTTTTATAAAATCATTAAGATGAGATATGTATCAAAGACAGATGGTTTCAAAATATAACGGAATTTGACTATTTTGGAAGGGCCAAGAATATTTAACTGCGACAGAAGACCATATAATTCAAACCATGTTCGGCACGCAAATTAAACTGTAGGAACGTGTATTTGCAACCTGACTGGTTGGTTGCAATTGGTTAATGTTCATACTATGTAATACAATATGGATTACTTTGAGATGCATGTTTTTAGCAGTAAACTGTCAGATTTGATAATATTAAAATAAAGCTAACCAGCTAAGAGATAAGCATTCGGGAAGCCATTCTAGAAATCTGTGAAGACATAGCCAAAATCTGTGAAGGACATTCATAGGTCAGCATTTGTATTTTACAATATATTTTACAATCTTTTTTCATTAAAAATCTAATATACAAATTATTGCACGATAAATAGAAAAGTTACAATTCAATATGGAAATAATTTTGATTACTTCATATAGTAAAATTAGTGAATTGTAAATAATTCCTGATTTTTTAGGTAAAAATGGTGGAAGTAAATCGTCTCTTTCTGTTGATTCAATGGACAGTCGAGGAACTACGTCACCTCAATTAGAACTTCATCGAAGATCGAAATCAATATTGAAAAAAGCAGATAGCAGTGGTAGTGGCCGAGGTAAAGAAGTTGATCCCGAAAGTGAAAGACTAATATCGGATAATGGATCAGGTATAGAAAAAAACTATTTATTTTTTTAGTGAATATTATTATACGTGAAAAATAACACTACATTTAATTGCTACTATATACTTACATTTATTGAATTACAGAGTAAAGAAAAATAAACTTATACATGGAAAATAATTTATACGATTTTAATCTCATCATCAGATGAATGTAAGAGACCAATCATTTCAATAAATTAGGACATTTAAGCCACCATGTTTATTAAAGGAATATATATTACTGTTTTTCATTTGGTGTTAAGTTGTTTCTCATTAATCAATTCAAGTAATGTCAGTTTTAAACATTATATACTGACATAAAAACTTTCAACTCCCAGAAGAGTGTACTTGATTTCAAAAAACATTAGTGCAATGAAATAAAATAATTTAAAATTCAGTAAAGAAATATGCAGTGATTGCCGTGTAATCAACGAGTTGCGCGAATTAACCCTCCGTTAATCGCGGCTAAAAAATGAGTCAAATTTTAAACTTTTTGTAATTATATAATAGACAAAAGAACTTAAAATTATAAACAATTAACTAAACAATATTAGGTATTTTATTATGTAGTTACATTTTTAAATTAATTGAAATTAAGTAAAACCTATTTATATATTAGACAGAAGTAAATATACCACGATTACTTATGATATATCATTAAAATTAGATTATAGCTTTAACAAACAGCAAAAAATAAAAGGATTTAAATTGATTGTTTTTAACAAGAAGCAACTCTACAGTCAATTTGACATCTCATTCTACAATGTTCCAAGCAAAGTGAATTCTTGAATACGTGGCACTTATATTTTGCGAGACGCCTCCTTTTACCTAGTTTGCAGGGTAAACAGTCAAACCATTTTTGGGTCTTTGTTTGTACTTCATTCGAACTCTCCTTCAATAGACCTCACGAAAGTATGTGTAGACAGTCCAGTATTATGTCTCCTTCACCTATGCTGATGATCTTGCATAAGTGAAAAAGCAAGTTGGCGTAAAAATGTTTTCTTGTTCTTCACTTTATTTTTAGTGCTCGTGAACAAAATTTGAGCGTTAATCCTGCCGTGTTCAAAATCGAGAAGCATCATATGCTATGCAGCATTATATGCTGCACACATTAGATCTACAATATCTACTCCGAATTTTGTTTGGTTGTATAATGTTATTTCAGGTTTTTTTTTCGGTTGCCTGTCGTCTCATCAATTTTGCCTTCAAAATAAAGAGTTGACAAAAGATATACGTATAACCAAGGTTGCGTCCTTCTGAAATCCAAAGATGCAAGGTTTGACCTCTCTATTTTTTCTTCTGAAAAACAGTGGTATCTGAGGTTTATTGGATTTCAATGTTCCAACCAATTACAACTTTTTGAGATTTTAATTCGCTAATGAGATTGTGGCCATTGAACCAACTGTCAATAGTTATATTCCTACCAGAATTTTGTATGGGATAAACTAAACGTTTCACAACTTCCAATGGTGAGTTATTCAAACAAAAAGGTACTTCTGGCTGGTTTTCCGCGTAAATTTCTATATTATATGTATAATTATAGTATGTGTATTTTGATTCCATACTTCGCAAGTTTTTGTTGGATTATATTGCCGAAAAACACATCTACCCTTAAAGGCAACCAATATTTTGCCAATCATGACATTTCTCCTAGACTATAATATTTTTTTACAATATTTAATGTAATATTCGAAACATTCTCTAATAGGTGCAAGTCGGTCGTATGTTTTTCAAAGTTGGTCTGAAAAGCTCAATCCCATCACCATTTGTACTATATAATTCTTCTAGATTTAGATGTGATGCTTTATACACACCAGAGCGATGTAAAAGTCCAATATACGCTTTTATTTCAACTAATTCAGTTTGTTTTGCATCATTTGGCCTAGAATACTTTTTTCAAAAAACTTTGGTCAAAATTTTGTGAATGTATTTATTAGTACATTTTATTACTATATTCAAAAATTTCCTATCAAACAACAGAGACCAAACATCCAGTACAGAATTAACATTTCTAGTAGCACCTTTCACCCCACGAAGATGCACAAGAATTTTTTATGGCCCAGGTCTCCTTGCTTTATTGTATGGTATTTTTTTCCACTTCCATGTATTTGTAAATTTTTTGTTTCTGATTTGGGGAACAAAATAATAGTTCGCATCCTCATCTAAATCAATTTTAGAATCAGACCCTTCCTCCACTTTGTACAATATTTCCTTCACTTTGTACAATATTTCCTTCATTTTGTACAATATTTTCTTCCCCACAAACATCTTCATCTGTGTCAGTCTCTTCGTCGCTCGAGCCTGAAATTTTCTCATCTTGGTCGTTAAGAATGCGAATGATCTCATCTATATGAGCTTCAGTTTTCAAATTGAACACTTCTTCGTCCATAGTAGATAATCTAAAAAAAAAATAAAAAAAGCAATATTAGTCGCGGTGATCTGGGGGATACGATGTCTTTTTTACTGTCATAGACTCAAAAAAAAAAATATGGTAGGATATATTCGTATATATACATATTAGAAAAATAATTAATTAAGTAAGTGATCTGGTAGTAAAAAGTGCACATTTCTGGCCTGCAAAAGAGACCACTCCACTTAAATAGTTAGGAAGTTACTAGAACTGTGAACTCATAATTGCCAATCTATGGAATTCGCAAAACAAAATATCTTTTTCTGAACTCTCAGATTGGTCGCGATTATTGGAGGGTTAAATAAATTGTTTTATGCAGTGTTTTGTAGTTTTTTCGGGTTTATAAAAATTTGCTGTTTAGTATAAGTAATGTCAAAATCCCTAGAGCACGGATCTTCAGAATTGACCTCTAATAGAATGAACTCAGAAATTAAAATACTGTATTTAGACATTAACAAGCGTTGTTGCCCATATCCAAAATCACCAATAGACACCTGTACTAACAGGACATGAACTACACTATTACAGAACTATCACAGACATAGGAACTGATTTTTGACAATTATATCTGTGCCTGATAGATGATTAGGACAACATGACAAATCTGTAAGTATCTAATTGATTTACCGTCATATAAGGTAATTTACCCTAAAGCATTATCGATCCAGTCTCATGCGATTTCTGACCGCTGAACATTGATAGCAACGATTAACCGTAAAGTAACGAACGACAACACAGGAACATGGAATGGCATCAAGTTGACTTCAGTGATGAATATCTGTTTAAGGGAATATGAGGGCTGAAGTAGTCAGACGTCGACAATATCGAGAAAGACGTTAATCTCCGTTTGATGTTGGGGGCGTACACATTGAACAATAGCACTGTTATGTTAGAGGTGCCATTGATTTTGCTTATCTTCGGGAAGTATTGAAACTATCAGTTTTTTCCTGCTCGGCTAGTAGATCCAAGTTTTTAACAAGGTTTTCTTCGGCTGCATGTTGTCAGATTTTCGCCGACATTTTCTAAAAGGTTATTGTCAATCTCATGTGATAGCCATATCTCTGGGCCTCTCGCATAGAGTATCTTTAAAGTATGATAGGAAGAAGGCTAAAAAGTTATACTCAGTTTAATGGAATTTAAAGGCTCTACTATGTAATATATGAAATACATGAATATGATAATTCAATTAATGCGAAGACGTGTTGGAGGATGTGAAGATAAACGGAGGTTTACAAATACATTATTAACAAGTTCAATAGAGGATTTTTAAAAAACTTGCTATTTATTGCTATTATTAAGAATAATAATAATCCTTTATAGTTCCAATGCTTTTCGAAAAAATTCAACCTCTCCGCTTAGGTTTTGTAATTTTTATCAATAATTATATAATACATTGAACGGAATTTAAAAAAAAGTAATTTCGAATATGGAATTTATTTTTAGGTGTTTTTGATATGGGATCATCCGATTATTCACCATCATCCCCTCCAAGTCGCCTTAGTGTAAGAACCCGAAGCTCAAAAACTCAATCAACAGCATATCAACAAGAACTGGACCGAAATCGAACGCTCAAATCCCAATTATTTTTGTTAGATGATATTATGAATAAAGATGGAGAAAATATTAGAAAGGGAATTCCATCAGCAGAAGTTAACCAGGTAATAAAACAGAAATATTCTTTATTTATTATTAATTTACAATTATTGGTAATATGTAAATTAATAGTTTAATCATATATTGTTCAAGAGGGTATAAAATGATGTTTATTATTTCATTTAGGTACCATTGTATATATGTCCACCACCACCTCCGATGGATGAAGCGAATTATTCTCCCACCGAGGAAACGCGTCTACTTCCAGGTCTGGGTAGTTTGGGTGCTACGTCAACGCCTCCAGTTTCTTGTCGACACCCCAATTCCATATCAAAAGGGCACATGCATCCGTCCGCGTAGCATTCGAAGGTAAACAAATTTTCTATTTCAATGCTGCCTTAGATTTTACTGTTTTAATAACAGTGAACTGGATATTTTTGGACTACGTATATTATAATAATGCTTTAGTTCTTTTATAATGGCATACATATGTTGCTTATACATTTAAATTTTGTAATTATTTGTAAGTATTTGTAATTTTGTAATTAAATAGAATTTTAGAAAATGATTATTTCTACGAGGTGTCCGGAAATAACGTCGAACTATTTTGGAAGGTAACTTTAGGAATTAAAACATAAAAAACAGTTCCTATAAACATACTCCAAAAATTACTTCTTAAAGGGGCTAGAGCTCCATAAATGGGGAACTCTGAATCGTAATATTTTTGAAACAGTTTATGTTAAAGTCGTGAAAGTCGGTACACTTCAATAAGTTGGAATGAAAAAACGTTTTTTGTGTTAATAATTCAATATTTTAGTCAGGAGCATCACATATAGGGGCATCTCTTTGGTAAATGCTGCCATAACTTTTTTGTTTGTATAATACATTTTTTAATTCAAATTATTGAATAGCAAAGATTTTTAGGTAAAAAAGGTCCTCTTATTTAAACTCATTACGATAGACTGTTTTCCAGAAAACTGACTTACGATGACACGATTATTTGGATATCGAAATACATCTTAATAATTAAGTAGGCGACTATTACTTTTAATCTTTGTCTTTGACGTTTCGTATAACTGGACTATATAGGCAATAATGTCAAAATGTTTAATTTTTAAACTGCAAAATGGCCCATTGTTCCTTCGAAGACATGGCGAATATGCATTTTATGTACGGGAAGGCGAATGAGAACGCCCCTGAAGCTAGAAGATTATATGCAGAGGCTTTTCCTGCATAGAACATTATGCGAAAAGGGATCTTTCATGCCTTTCAAATATAACTGTGGGAAAAGCTGGAGCACCAGAACTGTAGAAAATGAAGAAAGAGTTTTAGAAAATGTTCTAGAAACCCTAGGAATAAGTGTCAGACGAAGTGCTGCCACAAAGAATCCAGTTTTGCTAATGGTTAAGGGAGCAATTGAATTTAAATGAAAATTTTGTACAGAACATTATCTTTACAGACGAAGCTATGTTCACACGCGATGGAATTTTTAATTCTCATAATACTCATGTTCAGAGGACCAGTTTTCTATCAATATCTGAGCAGAGACATTAGGGACTTTTTTGATTGAACCGTTTGTGCTTCCCAACCGTTTAAATGTACAACAGTATTTAAACTTCTTGGAAAACCATTTACTGGACCTAATGGAAGATGTACCATATCAGTTCAGATATGGCATGTTTTTTATGCTCGATGAGGGTCAGTCTCATTTCTATGTAAATGTAAGAGCATATTTAAATCGGTTATATCCAGGCGATGGATAGGACATGGTCGACCAGTGCAGTGACCACCACGTTCCCCAGATTTAAATCCTCTCGATCACTTTCTGTCGGAATACTCGAAGGCATTAGACTATGTTATTCTGATTGCCACTGTAGAGGAGTTGCAGCAACAAATTTACTGCTTGTGATTATGTCAAAAATAAGCCTGATATTTTCGGCATGGTAAAATCTTCTTTGAAGAAAATAATTACAGGGTGCATTGAGATGAATGGAGGTCATTTTCAACATCTGTTGTAGAGAAGTGCTAAATTCTTAATACTAATTAGTCTTGTTATTGTTGGCTACTAAATAAATATTTTCGTACAAGAGTGTCTACTTAATTATTTAGATGCATTTGGATATCCATGTAATCTTGCATCGATTTAGAAAAAGTCGATTTTTTGGAAAACAGTCTATCCTAACGAGATGAACTACGACGACCTTTTTTACCTAAAAATATTTGCGATTCAATAATTTCATTTCCAAAATTAAAAAATATCACAAATGAAAAAGTTATCGCAGCTTTTACCAAGTAGATGCCAACATGTGACGTCCCTGACTAAAATATTCAATTATTATCACAAAAAAACATTTTTTCATTCCAACTTATTGAAGTATACTGAATTTCACGACTAGCATAAACCGTTTCGAAAATATTGCAAAAAAACCATCTTCAGAGTTCCCTTCTAGGGGGCTCCAGTCCATTTAAGAAGCAAATTTTGGGGTTTGTTTATAGGATATTTTCACTTTATTGTAGCTGGTTTCTTAATTAAAAATTAATCAAAGTAGTTTGCTATAATAATACTTAAAAAAAAAATGTGAGAACTTACGCTCATTGAATTAAGATTCAATTAGAAATTCTTTCATTATGAATATTATCCATTTAATAGGTATATTTATAATACATTCCATAATATTTATTGTTGAGTGATACATAACATCCATTAAAATTAAAGTAGTACCATGAATTTTAACACACTTTGATTATGTGATTATAAGTGGTCTTTGTTCTATGAAGTCATGACACCCATGTCACGCAAGTTATTGAAGCTATATGCACATCAAAAGTGCGAAAATGTGTCATATGACGCATAGTGATGGTACGACGTGTATGCGGATTTAGTGGAAATCCAATACCATGTTATAATTCTATCGTATACACTAGATATTTGTGTCAACCCTTTGTTTGTTTCGAACTAATTAAAAATAGATTGTTTGCGGATTTAGTGGAAATCCAATAACATCTCATTATTCTATTGTGTACAAACGATATTTGCTTCAACCTTTTGTTTATTTGGAACTAGTTAAAAATATTCTTTTTTCATCAAAATTCGTTCAAATGCTCTACATCATTGATAGAACTTTTCTTATTTTGCCAGATATTCTGCCATTTAACCAGGCCCTAACCATCGGTTTTGTTGTTAGAATTATAGAAGATAGAAGGAATAGAATGATAGTTAAATAATTTATTTATATGAGGTGTGTATATATATTAATGATTAATGCGTAATGATAATGGCGTAGCGTTGGATCTGGTAACACTGTTGGCTTCCCTTTAAGGTGGGGGGGGGGGGGGGGCACTTCAACATCTGATGTGTCTTTGGTGCACCCTATGTGAGTAGTCTAGAATCACTTGGTGCTCCGTGATAATTCTTTTCATGGTCTTGATTTTTCTAATGCATTTTGAAAATGAGCGACAACAATTTCGAGTCACGATGCACAATCAAGTTTTGTTTTAGACTTGAGCAGAGTGAGATGGAAACCGTTGCAAAATCTGTGGGTGTTTCGGTTAATAATGTCAATTTTTTCGCGTTTCCATAACAAAATAAATTACCTTAATAATCAAAGTATTGCCGATCGTTAGCTATTACTTTTTTCTATCTTTCTGTCAAATAATGAATTCCGCATCAAATGAACTTTTGGTTTTTTGAGACCAACCATTCATCAAGCCATTCTTCGTAAGAATATAAGTGTTGTTATGATAGTCCGCATTGTATCGGTCGAAATAAGTGGTAGTCCGAAAGGGCTAAGTTCAGTGAATACGGCGGGTGGGGTAGGATGTCCCATTTAACGTTTTCCAAATAGTTTTTTTACATATTTTGGAACATGAGGCCGATCATTGTCACGTTGAAAAATTAATTTATCCTGTCGTTGAGCGTATTTTGGTCGTTATTCATTCAATGCTCGGATCAATTTTATCAATTGTTGTCGGTTTCGATCGCCAGTAATCGTTTCACTAGGTTTTAGCTGTAAATTTCAGTTTGTAATACACATCTCCCCTATTATCCCACCAAATACATAGTAAAACCTTTTTTCTATATACATTGCGCACTGGTTGTGCTGGCCTGGGTCTACCCATGATTTCTTGTGCTCTTGTGCATCTGTCACAACTTGATGCAAAAAACCTTTCTGTCTGGGAAGCACAATTTATGGTCTTCGCCTTTCAATGTCTCTTTACTTCAATTCATAAGAAACCCATTTTCATTCCTTCTGGATCTTTCCCAATGCGTATAGACATTCAGAAATGGTAGATTGGACAACATTCAATGCTTCTGCCAATTGTTTCAACGTATAAGTTGAATCTTCATCCAATAATGCTTGCAAATCTTTATCTTCAAACTTTTTCGGCTCTCCTGGATGCTTCCTGACTTTTAAAAATCACCACTTTTAAATCATTTAAATCATTGTTTGCAAGTTTTTTTAGCTAGAGTATGTTCTCCATAAGCTTCAACCGACCATCGGTAATTTTCAGCAGCCGTTTTCTTCAACTGAAAGAAGGTTATTAAACTTCCCCGCAAAACGTCTTTTTCTGGTACATAATCCGACATATTTAAAGCCATTAAAAACTATGTTTCTTGCACAATGACAATTAATAGCGAACTGGGTTTCATGGCGTGTGCTTACCCCCAAAACGCCATAGATGTAATTAGGCTATACCAACGAATGCAAGGCAAGGGCATACGTTTTCAGGTGGTGTAGGGCATTCTTCAAAGGCCTAGACTCGATTGAAAAAGGTGTTTCCAAATGTTACCAAATCGAACGCTGCGCCACCAGGTTCATTACTTTATATACACACCTTGTAGGCGCATCAGTATCTTAAGCTATTTAGGGACATAACTAACTGTTTAACGTGGGCTCTGAACCTCATTCATCAACTATCGATTAACTCCGTTCAGTATTCCATTTGGACTATCGGCCTTTGGTTTGTAGTTAATGCTGAGTCTCTGAAGAAGCCTATCCACTGACGACTGACCTATTATTGAACACTAGTCGTATTTAGTCACAATATTAATCATAGTAAATTGAATGTTCATCTTATGGATTTAGAATATTATAAGTAGGTATAGATAAGTGGGGATTGAACTTTCTCCAAGCGCGTTTGTTAAATTGATCGAAAACCTGAATATAATGATTGGGAAATGTTAATTTTAACCTTTAACTCTAGATGATCTGCGAATGGTTGATGGACCTGTTTCAATGATTTCGCACAGGGTTTAAGAAACCATCAGAACAAATCGACCTGAACGTGGTTGATCTTTGTGTTCGGTCTCTTCACTGAACTTTTTAAACCACTTCTGCGATAAAAAAATTAGATTCCCTCTTCATATTCCACTTCATATTTTTCAATTTAAATACATCGAGTTGTTGAAGTTCAGCTACAATATAATTCTACCCCCTCCATATAGATTCTTTGCCACTTTTAATACTTAGATCTGCTGTTTCTAGAAATGAAAATTTTTAAATTTAGCATATATTTTTTAATTTCTAAAAAAAATAGTTGACTAATGATAATTGAATTGCTTAATTAATTAAGAAATATTGATTTTAAAATACAATGATTCTCAACATCTCCCAAAACAGAAACCCAAGATATTGAGAAATACCACAATATAAATAGGGGTTTTAAATAACGATTTTTTAACTGATAGTTCTTTTTTGTGTTTCAGATTATTGGCTCATTTTCTAACATAGCCCAGAGATCAATGCAGTTTCGTTTGGCAGACCTTTTGATATGGAAGCTTTTTAAGCATCAAGAATAGTGCAAAATCATAATGGATATATATATACATATATATATATATATATATATATATATATATATATATATATATATATATATATATATATATATATGTATATATATATATATATATATATATATATATATATATATATATATATATATATATATATATATATATATATATATATATATATATATATATAAAACATTGCAGCGTTATAAAAATAAACATTAAGTGCTTCGAAATAAAATCTACTTTTTATTTTCTATAATCCTGGACAAGTGTTATCGATTTGTGATCGTATTATATACGGGATTATTTTGTACAAGGGAGAAAAACTATTTGCTACGCAACTAATCGGTTTAACTGCTTTTTTAAGAAAACGAAGGGATGTTTTGTAACAAGTACTTTTTACCACAAACATATATGCCGAGCGATCACAAAGTTGCACTGATATTTTTCTTTTTATATTGATATTAAATAATTTAGCAAGCGTTTTTAAAGATTTTTGTAGATATTGTTATATATGATTCAATGCAGATGAAAAAAAAACATTTAACAGACACCTACAGAGTTCTAAGAATACTTCTAGCCCATAAAAGCTTTAGAGTTTGTGTTTGATTTTTTGAGTTTTTTGTGACTTTATGTATAACCTATTTCTATATTCAAAAATATTAAAAAATGTCCTAAACACAAATAATTATTTAACAATGTTGAATTAATTTTTGAGAGCAATATCGGTGCAGTTTTTTAATTAAAGCTACAAGGAAAATCCAAAACATAATATAGAATGCTTCAGACAAACCTGCTTCAATTTTTTAGTTTAAAAATGTAAACTGATATATTCGTATAACAAGTAATTCGCGTTTTTACAATAATATAAAAGTGCAAAAGCAAGTAATGCAAGTGATAGAACGTTCTAGTCTAAAAAATATTTTTGTTGGTAGTGTTACGATAATTAGATTAAAGAAGAGGAACACTTGTTGAAAGTGATTTTGATGTGAATAAGTTGCGAGTGACTATTACATAAAAAGGTTGTATTAATATTTTCAATCGAATCGTTTAAATGATAGTCAATGAATACAGCAATACGAATTAATGAATTATAACAATTCACGGCTAAGTTTCGTTACTTTTAATATCTGATATGTTTACGCAAGGCAAAATTGTAAAGAGGCATCCATATTTCAGAACCTATTTTCTTAAAATATGTTAAATATGTACGATGTGTAAAAGGTCTGTAAAAAAAGTAAAGAGACTGGTGGCGTAGCGTTCGATCTGGCGGCACTGTTTTCTTTTGGAATCGAAGAAGGGCGCGTTTTCCGTACCTTTGAACTATCTAGGGTCACTTGGTGGTCCGTAGCAGTTTTTTTTTTCGTTAACCGGCTTTTCCTAGTACATTCAGAAAATCAGTGAAAATAATTTCAAGTAACACAGCGTTATAATATCCATTTTTAATTCGTCCCGAAAAGTCAAGACATCCTTCCCTCCTATTCTTCATTTGATCCTGCGAAAGGTTTTTACTATTTAAGCGCATATTTTCTTTATCCCCAATTAATTGGAAACGGTTGAATTGGGAACAATCTGAACGGTTGTGTGAGTCTAATTCAACTCTTTCCTGATCATTCTGATCATTTGTACTGATCAGAACATTCAAGATCCCGGACTCTCTCGACATTTTCATTACTTCTTGCAGTTGAGGGCACTGCACACTTCGTGCAGTTGAGGATCTACCGCTGCGAGGTTCTTCGAGCCTTGGCCTTCTGAGAATGCCTTAAACCACTTGAAAACCTGAACCCTTGACAAAAGGCTGTTTCCATACACAAATCTCACAGCTCAACATTGTTGTTTCATTTTCAGAACGCTCCAGAAAACTCCAATTTATGAAAAGAGTTGTTAGTAATCACCAAGTGACTCTAGAGTATTCAAACTCGCACTGAAGGTGCATCAGATATTGGCCTGCCTGCCCTTTAAAGGGGAAGCCAACAGTGTTGCCAGACGGAACGTTATGCCAACAGTCTCAATACTCTATTTACACACCTCATATAAAATCAAATACCTTCTATTTGATAGTTTTAACAATAACAATAGAAAATTATCTTAAGTAGATAATTTTTATTAATTTTATTTTTTTTTCAATTTTATGTTCACAAGAAGAGAAGGAGCCACACACGTTAACATTTAGTTTGAGGGCCACAAGACATTCTTTTTTTTGATAAGTTGAAAGATTTTTTGTATAATTGGAAACTACTCTTTATAGAGTCTATGTAAATAACAGATTAGTGTCCTCTACACTTGCTCCAATTCAAATTATAATTTAACATTTTGACGTGACAACTAAAAAATTTAATGTTTAATTGAAGCCAAGAGCAAACTTCAAATTTACTGAGACCGTTTTTAAAGAACTTTTAATTAATTTTATATTCATCAGTTGTTCTAAGTCTATTACATTTCAATATAATTATACTATAATTGAAAAATAAATCTTCAACTACATATTGGCTCTGTAGTAATATTATTTGATTAATATTTGCTAATTTATGTCACCTATTTTTTAACAAAATATAATTACCAATGTTCTGTACCTCTTTCTATGAAATTCTTGGCTTATTTCTTATTAAACTGGTGTAATAACATTAAATATTTAATATTAATACAAACATAGATGAGAAAAAACATTACCTCGACAAAAACAAACGTTAACATTCAGTTGGAGGTTGAAGAAGATTGAAGAAGTATTTTGTAGGCTTGCTGCGGTGATACTTCATGAGGGCTGCTGAAGACAGCTGTTTGGCACTATTCCTTCCTAAGTTCCCTGAAACTTTTCTAATGCTTGTTCTAGCATTTGTAGCTACAGCTGCTTTTAAAATGCCAGCATTGAGAGACCATGCACGACCTGATCTTCCCTTATCTTTAAGATAATATGTCATTTTTCCCCTCTAGTTTGCAAAACTCATGAGAGGCGACAGTCGCTTTGAGGCCTTTTTTGAAATAATATTTTAAAATTCCACAATTTCACGACTTATGACCGAATATTTCGCAGTGGAATTACTTTAATGCTGAAGAAGGAATCTTTATTTGTCGGAGCAAAAAGGTGAAATCGAATTAAACCCCCAAGTGAGTTGTAATCCGTTATTTATCAACAAAAGAAAAAGCCGCAAATACTTTTGTTAGAGCCTAGTGCAAGACTAGATCAATTCAGAAACTTACCAACAAAATGGTTCTCAGTCCAACATCAAATCAGATATAAAAATGACTTTAAAAAAATTAAGTTTTATGGAAAAATTCTGAAAAAGAAAATAGTGAGTTATAATGAAATGTAATGAAAAAACTGCAAGCCAAACAAAAATAATTTAAGACATGTAGATGATAACATATCTAAGGAACATTAAAACTCTTACTTTACATTGGATAGAACTAATTAATTCATTCATTCATTTCTTTTATTAATTAATTAAATACTGTTTAAAAGACTGATATAATTTAAACGAATTTAGGTTTAGAGTATTTAATTCATGGAAACATTTGTTGATACGGGAATTCATTCTAAATTCCACGTTATATTGATATACAGAAATAAAAGTTCAATTTTCTGTCCTGGTTTAAGATTTTGTTGACTCGTTAGCTGATTTAACTCAATAATAATTAGGAATGTGATCAAATAATGAGTTTTTGTTTTGAAATATTTTTTAAGAAGGTAGGTTCTGTTATAATAATAAACTATATACTTAAAATAACAGTTACTACCTAATAAAAAATAAACTGGCCAAGCTTATTTTAATCTGTGATTATATTAATTTTAAGAAGGACAAAATGATAAAATGGAGACTTCTATTTATTTATTGGGTAAGAATTTTTTAATAATATATTATCATATCTTTCCTATTTCTATAAGATTTAGTATGCTCCCTAATGTATTGTACTTTTAGTGTGTTTATATAACAAATGTGTACAGAATGATGCAAGAGACACCGTATAATTATTCATTGCATTACATAGCTTCAGCAGTATATAGGGTGAAAAACTCTAAATAACTTCATGATAAAAGAAATAGGAATTAAATAATTGGTTTTAATACAACTACAAAGGATGAAGCGAAACGTGAATCAACTGTTTATAATAGAAGTTTGGTATGACGTTTTTTTTTATCTCTTAACTTACTCTGTGCACACATTTAAAATCAAAAAGAGACTAATCATTTTTTTGTCATATTTTTAATATAACTTTTACCATAATACACTATTACTTATACATTTGTAAGACAATTGTTTTTACCATTTAAAATAGGTTTAATATTTTTAATGACACAGTTTAGTTCATCACAATGAATATTGTTAATCCCAACTATTAACCGCTTAAAATATAAATAATTCTAAAATGCTTAAATCAGGAAACCCAATCAAGATATTTTTAAAATATACAAAACTTGTTAAAAATATAACGTTATAGAAATTTTTGCAAAAACAAAAAAAAATTATAGGTAATGTCGGTGTGATAGAAACTACAGGATGGTCAAAAAATTTTGTGACATTTACTCTACCGTATCTTATTGAAATTGTATATATATATATATATATATATATATATATATATATATATATATATATATATATATATATATATATATATATATATATCAAATAAATTTCAGGTGTTTGCATCCGTTGTTAAGTGCTGGCATTTGTTGTGTTTTTAAAGAATCATGTTGATTTTTTTTTCGGTAATATTTAGTAATTTCATGAAATAGCACAAAATGTTTGATTTATCCTGTACAGATTATTCTTAAATATTTGCTTGCATACTAAATCGATCTTTTCTTTTTTTACTCTACGCTTTGATTTAATGTAGATTTCTTAGAGATAATTAAGATTATAACAGGGCACTGTTACATCGACTGTATAAAAATATAGCATATAATAAACATGTCAATTATGTACATAAACGAAAAAATCTCTATATTGCCATTTCTAATTATATAAACCGCATTTGCATAAGAAATGTTAAGATGAATATGTTCACATTAGCGTGAGAAAAAGTTTCCATTAAATCAAAATTAAAATTTGTGATATTATTTAAATCCATTTTTTTCTTTCAAATAATAATTCAACCACTTTTAAACATTTTGTTAAAATATAACTTGATGTTGGGGTATTACATCTTAAAGCTATTATCATACTGAATTTATCATAATAAAAGCAAAATTTAAAAATAATTTTATTCATTTTATAAGTAAAACCAATTTAAAGAATTGAAAATTTACATGTTTACATTTTGAAATATTATATGTTTTGAAATAAGTATATTAACAGAATAATGTTTTTACCAACAATATAGTAAAGGGTGGTGCAAGGGTCACGCTACCATTATAACTATTAATAAGTTTTAAATTAACACATTTTTTTAATATGTTTAATTCGCTTTTAAAATGGGGTTATTTGATTTTTCAAAATTATATTAATCAAATGTGAGCCATTTAGCCAATTGCCATAACCATGAGCCATTTTGCCAAAAATACAACTTTTTAACACATTTTCCATACCATTTGTCAACACATTTGTTGTTAATGTTAACTCTTTACTATTAAATTGCATATTTATACAACAATAAACAAAAACAAAATGAAAGAAATGCTGATGACATAATTGTTCAATAAAATAAATCTCATCGCCTTAAAATATTAGACAATCATCAAAAATAATGAAACACTGTTGAGATTTCCGGAAAGATATAGAGATCATTATGAGTCTGTCGCATATCTAATTTGATTTGAAAAAAAAAATAACATGAGTATTGTATTAAAATGTATGACTAAATATATAATTTAAGTTCATATTATTATATTAAGTTAGGCAGGCGTCAGCTACAAAATTTATGTAACAACTGAAATATCAACGTAATCAATGTATACGACCTCTCAGAATCTGGTTTTGCTTAGCCTGGTTGCTTACATGACTAGGAACTATTTATTCGCCGAATTTTACATTCTTGACTGAAAAAAGATACAAATATTAAAACGCTCGATTTTAATTGGAATCACTTTTTTAATGAATTGAGCAAGACAGCACAACTAGTATAGATTACTACTAAACTGTTAATATGCTTATGAACTTTCAATACTTATATTTTTTTCAAAATATGCTTGAGAAAGAAAAGTTAATCGAAATTAAAATAATTAATAATTTTAATTCATAATTGAAGGGTCGTACATAAAACATAAATTGATAATGGCTGATAATTTTTTACAAATATCTGATTTGAATGTTGCCATTTCAATTTCTAATTTGTTTTTGGAATGTTTACAATGTTTGAACTAATCATCATAAAGTCATTTAAATTTTTAGAGAATATAATTTGAAATTGAAAATTTGCAAAAAGATAAATTATTGAGATTGAAAAAAAATTATATTGCAAGACTCACAAAGTTGTATGCAGAAAAAATGCTAAAATTATAACTGGCCATTTTTTAATTTATAATTTATATTTTACAATTTGTAAAATGCCGAATCATTGATGTTAAAAAATCATGTAGCAAGACATTAAGCTAGTATGCAGAAAAGGTTTCTGAAATAATACAAATTAATGAATGAATCCTAACAATTTTTTTTTCCAGTTTATAGTGTTAATACAATGGTTTAATTACTATTGTTTCTGCATTTATTAATTTCTCTAAATAAACGCTGTCTTTTGTATAATGTATATACAAATATGTCCAATATACAAATTTGGAATATTCAAACATTTGACATTTCTATTGATATTAATTTTTTTTTACTCGTTTACGTAATCATCATCTTATTGTAACTCTTACTGGTACTAAAAAAACTCGCCAAAAGACCAATATGTGTAAAATTAATTTATTATTTTGAAATCAAAAAATTGCAATGTACCTATTGCCTTCAAAAGTAATTTAAAAATAAGAACAACTTTCAATAAAACTAATAAGCATCAGTTCCCCCATGGGTCTGTATGCATGCCTATAGGCGATTTGGCATGCTGCCTATTAAATGATCAATTTGGACTTTTGGAATTCTCTCCCATTCTTCACGAATAGCATATTTTAGTTCTCGCATAGTTAGAGGAGGACCGTTTCGTTTTTTGGTGTGTGTTTTCAGAATGTCCTAAGCATGTTCAATGCCATTCATGTCAGGGAAATTTACTGCCCACCCTTACTTGACTATCCCCTCTTCTTCAAGAAAATTTTGCACTGGTGCTGTTCGATGAGGACGTGCGTTTTTACTCATGAAAACAAATCCGTCGCCCACTGCGCCTCGGAACAGACGCACAACAGGATTTAAACTTCATCGATGTACACCGCACCAGTGACTGTTCTCTTCAGGACTAGTAGAGGTGTTCATGTACTTTCAAATGGAATACGTGGTTGAGCTGTTTCTAGTCGGGCTTGTCGACCTGGAGCCCTCCAAACTAATGTTGTCCGTGAGTCAAAAACCGAACCAATTATCGGCTTATCGGAGAACGTCGGAGAACACACCATTTCTCGAACCCATTGCAATCTTACATTTTTTTCTTGAAGGGTTAGTTTGGGAACACTTAAACGTCTTCTGCGATGCAAATTTACTGCTTTCAATCTGTTTGTTATGGACCATTACATTTATATCGTGAAACATAACTCCTTCAAGCCTAACAAGTTCTTTAATATACCACATGTAAATCCCAGATGATTTTTTCGAGCTATCAATCATATCTGTCGGTCTTGTGCAGCTGTTGTACATCGTTTTCTACCACTCCTGGGGTGATATTTTACGTCATTTATCTCATGGAATTTTTTTATGAATTTTCGATACAGCACTTTAGGAAATATCTACAATTTCCGCGATATAACTTTGGTTAAAGTCCTATTGTAACAAAGCAATTACTCTCGATCTGTTAAAATGAAATAACATGTTTCCATGCTTTTTAAATGAATTGATTGAGAATTGAAAAAGAACTGAAATAATGTGTAAATACCAATATCAACGGAATGGGCAAAAATGGAAAAACCTGTATAATCCGCAAAACATTGCTTTTGATATTTTCATATAAAAGCGGTCTAAAATAAATATCCATCACAATTTTTAGATTATCATAGGCGTAGATATCCTATTGGTAAATATTCCAAACTTTTGGATATATGTAGATGTCCTATATATTATTTTATATATTTTAATATATTTTTTAATTGTTTTATCAATAACTATTAATAAAATTCATGATCTTACAGTATCCTGTATGATGTATATATGATTGTATATATGCCCTATATGTTGTTTTATATTTTTCAGTATATTTCTTAATTGTTTTATCAGTAACTATTAATAAAATTCATGATGATCATACACTATCAAAATTAACTTTTAATCAAACTAATTTTCGAAAATATTGAGTGTTGGTTTACTGTGAAATTAATATGTAGACTATCATGAATAATTACTTGATAATGAAATATTTTAACCATAACTTGTACTCTTTAGGTGTTAGCATGTGTGCAGATAACTTTACAATATTTATCTTCAATGAATTTATTTTTAATTTAGGACGCAAATTCTGTGTTTAATATTACATTTCAGAACTGTTTCTTCCGTCTTAGGAATATATATATAATGTAGCATCCACCAATTTGTCAAAAATATAATACTAAAGTATTATATGTGCATTCAATATCTTCATTTTTTTTATTTATTGTTGGTACCAGCTTTCAATGTTTTATCCTTAATGACTTTATTTTTTTTAATGCTGGGGGTAACTTTGATGTATAATTATAAATTTTTGAACTGCTTATTCATATATTTTAATTTTAATGATATTACATTCGCCACTTTGTCAATATTTAATTAAATTTGTAATTACATGGCATCTTACTTTTCAACATCTGCTATATTATTATGAATTGTGAACTTTAAAATATGTTTAAAAACAACATAGGAAATTTTTGAAGAGGGGAATAGTAGAATAATGGAAAAAAATACAGGAACGTAATTTTCATAACTTTCTCTTTATTTCTTGGTACAATTTTGTGCAATAATAACATTTATAAATTATATAAATAATATTTAAATTAATGGTTCATTATCATAGATTTTCATGTACATTTATCATATTTAAACAATGCAGTAAATAAACACTCAGTATAAACATACTTTCAAAAAACTGTATATTTTAGTAACGATATAAACATGGATGTAACAGTGCCTGTAATCGACTAATAAGGATTCTAACTTGCAAGGAATTTTTTTAGTTAAGTAGTTGCATTCGTTACGCGTAGGAAAACTAAGTAAATGTGAACAAAAAAAAAACAAGTAGCAAATAATTTTGTGACTGATCAATATAAATAATAATAAAAAACAAATGCAACGACTACTTTTAACTTCCCGTAAATTATATTTCGTTTGCTAGTAGGTATTTTAAGTTCTTAACTCTTCAAAAATAATCACGCTATTGTCAATTTTTATGATATTGTTAAGTCGGTTTAGTTAAGCTTTTTGATTTATTTTGCTAAGGTGTGGGCCAGATAGTTGGTAAAACAAACACAAATTAACTGAAAAATATCAGATATATTTGTGTTCTTAAAAATATAAATTTTGCATAAAATAATTTTTTATTATCTTAAAATTATCGTATCACATTTTGGTTGTAATGCAAAATACACGAGACACTAATAATAAAATAATACTTAATATGATGTCAGTATCAGTGTCTGGCCTACATTAACTGATGCAAATAATGTATATTTTATTCGTTTGTATATTTACATTTTAATAGGGTTTATGCCCTACATGTTGTAGATATTTTAATAATGGTGCACAAATTTGTTAAAAGGACAATTCCATTCCCAGCTAATATTTTTGTTGAAAGAGTTATAAAGTGTTAAAGTTATATTCCGTCATTTTATTTGTTTCCTCCCTTACCAATATATAGGGAAAATATAAAAATGTAATTGAATGATATATCGGATTGTCCGGATAATTCGTACGGAAGAAAGGGAAACGCAAATAATTTATGTAAATTTATATTTAGTCTATTATGTACTATTATATGAATTTGAATTTGAATTTTTCAGTTTAGGGTCGCGTCAGCAACTGAGGCCATTTGGCATTCTCAAAGAATATATATCACACAAGAACTAATAAAAAAAGTGATTATATTCTAAATGGAACTCAAACGTTACTCGGCAGTAGTCAGTAGACACTAAATAAAGGAATTGCTACAAATCGTCGGGTGTAATACATGGAATAGAGCTCAAAATGTATATTAAGAGTAGAGGAATAGGTGAAAATTTTAGGAATAGGGAAAAAGGAGTTTAAAGATTTTAAAGATGGGCTATATTAAAGAAAAGTACGAAAACGAACGGAGGAATTCAAAAAGAGAACCGGAGTAACGAGGGGACAAAATAGACGGAAAGTCCCTGGGAAGTCCATAACTTTGCGCAAGATTACTATTATTATTTGCAACTTTTTGCCAGAGTAGTGATAAGTCCATAATAGGCAAACGTAAACAAAGAGATTAGAAAGTTCGTTAAAAGGATGCTCTCCATGAAACATTGACGAGCGTTAATGCTAGTCACCAATGGGAGAAGATGACTGCCTCCAACAGAACCCAGTGGAGATAAATGGTTCAACAGTATCATGGACCGATGCCGAGAAACAGATACATCCCGCCTCTTGGTCAGTTCGAATGTCCAGAGTGTGGTCGCGTTACCTCATCTAGAATAGTTCTTCAGCCACAGAAGAGCACACACAAGGATTCAAGTCCATAATAGCTTTTTGCCAAAAATTAGCATCTTTATTTTCAAAAAAATGCCAACAAATTGTATTTCTTCTGAGCTCTTTTTTTTTAATGATTTTCCTTTTAAACAATTTTTGAGAGAGCGCAATAAATGGTAGTGCAAGGGTGTGATGTAAGGTGAGTAAGGTGGATAGGGCAAAACATCTCAGTTAAAGGTCAATTGCCTGGTTCTATTTTGCCGGCCCCTGATTGGAAAGTGTGGTTGTGCACTATAATAATGATTCATGACGCCTTTCCTTTTTGCTAATTATAGACGGTTTTCTTTAAACGCTAATTGTGAATGGTAGAGGTCGGTGTTGATGGTTTGGTTGCGTGGGAGAAGCTAAAAGTGTATGGGTTCCTTCCAATTCCACCAGATGCAAAGCACAATTTTCTTCGGATGAAGGCCGTTTTTCGCCGTACTTAAAACCTCTATAATTTTTGTCTTTGCATACTGTTGTACATAATCCACTTTTCGTCACTAGTTACCATTCGCTTCATAAATAGATCCGTAGAATTTTTTCAGGAAAAGATCGCACCAAGAGATTCAGTCCAAAGATTTCGCTTACTAAGTTCGTGAGGGACCCACACATCGTATCGATAAAACTAGCCATTTTTTCAAATAGTACAAAAAACGTCCGATTTGTCATTATATAACTTATCTGATATTTTTTTAACCGAGATGTGTGGATCTTTGGTTATTATGATTGATTTCCTCGACATTATTGAGAGATGGCCAGAGCGATGCTGGTCTTTCAGATTAAAGTTTCCGTTCCTGAATCGACCAAACCACTTTTGCACCGTGGTTTTTCCAACAAAACCTTCTCCTAAGCAAATGCTAAATATTGATTTTTTTTGTGCTCTTCTTAAAATAAACAAGCAAAATTAAAAATAATCCATATTACTTTCATTATACACTTTATGATCTATACAATATTTACTATATTCAATTTTTATTAGTTCTTGTCTGGTATAAACTATTTATGGCTTGTCAAATAGCGTCAGTTGCTGACGCGATCTTAGACTGAAAAAAATTATAAATTGTGGCGTCAATGCAAGTTGTGTACCTACCGACATTTTTAATTTGAATCAACTTAACTATCTGAAGGTATATCAAGGCAAATCTGAAATTAAATATTGTAAATATCACAGTGATTAATAACACATAAACAAACATTACTAATTAAAGACAGGTTTTTTACAGATATTAAATGCGCAAGTAATGGAATATCTACAAACTTTTCATATAACGGACAAAAATTACATAAGTAATATCCTTATCTATCAATATCTCTCAAAATCGACTTAAAATGGAAACCCCATATATACGAGGGTGGCTATTTATATATCCGAAATAATAAATAAAAACAAATATTTATTATCACAAAAGGTTATATTATTTTTTTAAATATTCCATCCGATGATCGATATACTTCTGCATACGTTCCACTAAATTTTTATAGCACTTTTTTCCATTCCGATTGAGGTATCTTTAAGACATGCATTTTGAAGCGCTTCTTATGGAGTCGCCAGAAAAATCGAAAATTACGTATTTTATTCTTCACGGACAGAAACAAAAAGAAATTATTGTGTGCCAACTCAGGACTGTACCGCGGATGACCCATCAATTCAGTTCCCACATGGTCACCCATCAATTCGTTTGGTCCATTGTGTGCGAACTCTCATTGTCATGGTGAAGAATGATCCTGAGTCGCAGGTTGTTTTTTCTTATTTCTTCAGACTTCTGCCAAACAAATGGTTGTATACCATCCAAAACTGACCGTTCTACGATTCTCTAGTGGCATTGTAGCCATATACCTATTTATCCCAAAAAATAGGCGACCATTAGCTTCGAAGTGTTTCTTGCGCGAACAACCTTTATTGGGTTTGACACATTTTGAAAGACACATACAGCCGACTGCTATTTACTTTCAAGCCCATACGCATAGATTCAAGATTCGTTACCTGTGTAGGTCTTATACAGGGCTTTTCACGCACCATGATTGTATTTTTTGAGCATTTCTCAGCACCAATCGACACGAGCCTTTTTTTGAGCGATTGTAAAATTAAGCGGAATCCAACGTAAAATCTTGGGTATGCTTGTCATATTAATGCCTATGGATGCCTTAATCTTACGGTATGCCACATGATGCCTTCTTTATCAGTTCGCGCAGAGTATCGATGTATTTTGGCATAACAACCGATTTTGGACGACCGTCCTTAAATTTGTCCGTGAGCGAACGACGGCCACGATTGAATTCACTAAACCAGTGATTTTAGATGGTGTTTGTTCACCGAAGGTCAAAGTGAGTTGATCGATGCACTCTTGTTGCGATAATCCACATCGTAGTAAATCAGTTAATTCCATTTTTTGACTGAGATGATTTTTTCAGACACTAAACAACACAAATAACCTCCGTGTGACAAAACGTTCTAAGTACGTACAATTTCAAACTTTACGATGTATATGTCAGATGGTGCCTAGCAACACCATTGTTGCTAATTTCGGATATAAAAATAGCAACCCTCGTATTAATGCGAATTAATTCCTTAACACCTAGAGAGTCCAATCAGTAACTGATAATTAGTAAATTCAAAAACTCTAACATTTAGTTTATCAGTCATGTTAGGTATTAGATCCAAACAATATATTTGCTTTCTGGATAAAAAAATCAATATTCTCCACTTACATTAGATTTAAAAAAAATAGTAATGAATAAATAAGTCGACCCCTGTTATTAAAAAATGTTGTAACTTTCCGAGCCATGAATTGAATTAGATGACATATCTCTCCTTCTGGCAAGATATTCCTGGCACGTCCAGTGATGCTATCGCAGACACTACTAAAATCACCTCTATATGGTTTGTCGCTATATCGCTAAAAAATAAGATTTCGACGAGTTTATTTATATGCTGAAATGATGGGCAGCTATATTTCGTTTACGTCACGCGTTGCATTTAAACTTCTGATAATTGCTATGGTTGACCTGCTTTCCAAGTACAGACGAGGTGTGTAAGGAAAGTAACAGACTGGTGCAGTAACTTTCAATCTGGCAATACTGCTAGCTTTCCCTTTTGAGTAGGGGAGGGGGAGGCAGGCAATCATCTGATGCATCTTCAGTTCGAGTTTGAACCCCATAGTGTCAGTTGATGGTTTGTAGGAATTCTTTTCGTAAACAGGATATTTTTTTAATTTTCAAGGGCGTTCTGAAAATGAGTAACAACAATTTCGAGCAATGGTTCGCTATCAAATTTTCTTTCAGACGAACGAGTGGGTGACTAAGCGAGAAAACCTTTGCAAAACTTTTTGAGGTGGTTTAAAGCATTCTCAGAAGGCCGAGACTCGACTGAAAGTTGAACTTCGCAGCGAAAGGCCTTCAAGAAGAAATGATTAAAATGTCCACATGATCCGGAATCGTGTATGTTTTAATCGTCGGTTGGTGGTTGGATAATTGGGGCCGAGTTGAATTTGACACACAGAACCGTTTATCATATTTTGATCAATGAATTGGGAATGAAGAAAATCTATAGAAACATGAATTGGAATAAAAAATCTTTTGCAGGATCAAAAGAACAGGAGGGAAACAATTCTTAACTTTTCGGAGCGAATTGAAAATAACCCTTATTTTCTGGAACGTGTTATAACTGGTGACATGTCTTGAATTTTTTAATATTCTCATTTTTTTTTTGAATGCCAGTACATATCGAATCGTCAAAAAGAGTTCGTATTCAGAATTTAGATAACTTGTCTTCACTTTTAACAGATCGCTGTGAGAAAATCGACAATGGCATATCCTGAAGCGGTTACAATGTAGTTATATATTGTTAAGAGGAGTTACTTAGTAAGTGCCCATTGAATTAACCTATGTCGTGTTAAATTGCTGGGTATAGTTCAATTAGCATTCTTCCGAATTGAGGCAGAAACGTCCAGATAGTTATATAAAGGGTCAATTGGGAGATCATCTTTAAGAGTAGATCTAGCCTTATCATCCGCTGGTTCCTTACCTTTTTTTCTCGTATGACTCATTATCTACAAGAGCGTAATGTTTGAGTCGCAATCCGCAGCCTTTTGAATTTGAATTTTCAGTTTAGGGCCGCGTCAGCAACTGAGGCTATTTGGCAGCCCATAAAGAGTGTATGCATACTAAAGAGTGTATATATAAGAACTAATCAAAAATTAAATATAGTTAATATTGTATATAAAGTGTATAATGAAAGTAATATGAAATATAGAGTGTATTCCACATTCCAATGGATCTCAAACGTTAAAAGGCAGTAGAGCGTAAATAAAGGAACAGCCGGATGTAATCCATGGAATAGCTTATTAAGAGAAGGGAGTAGGTGAAAATTTTAAGGGAAAGAGGAGTTTAAAGATAACAGAGATGGATTATATTAAAGGAAAGTAGGAAGAGGATCGGAGGAATTCAAAAAAAGAACTGGAGTAATGAGGGAACAAAATAGAAGGAAGGTCTCTGGGAAGTCTGTCTTTGTGCAAGAGCAAATAGTGAAGGGCACTCTAGAAAGACGTGGCGAACAGAAAGAGGAGCATCACATAAGGTACATACTGACGGAGGGTCGCCACTTATTAGATGACCATGTGAGAAGCGACAGTGCCCGATTCTAAGCCTATTCCACTTTACAAAAAGATGACGGTCGAGAGCTGGAGGGGGACAACATTCGAAGAATTTAGGTTTCACTGTATATAACTTAGAGGCGTAACCCAGTCGAAGGTATCCCAGTGGAATTGAACAATTAGTGAGATGCAGGAGAAAGCATACCGGTGATGGAAAAAGGGCAAGATAGGAAGATTTTCTTTTAGAGCCATTTTGGCGTAGTAGTCTGATCGTTCATTACCCAATATGCCTGCGTGGCCAGGGATCCAAAGGAATGTTACTACTGACCCTTTAGATTGGGATTCTTGGATGAGGGAAATAATGTTAACAACTAGAGGCGAAGGTAGGGGAGAAACAAGAGATTGAAGAGAACTTAAGGAATCAGAGTAGATAAGCCAATTGGAATTTGGACGGGAGAGTATAAGAAATGGCCTCTCTAATGGCTAAAAGTTCGGCAGAAAGGATACTATTCCAGGTGTGAAGACGAAAAACACAAGTAAAATTATCGTGAACGAAGGCTGAACTCGATTGACTTGGAGTCATCAGTGTAAATGATGTTATCAGGTCGGAGGTCTTGAATGATTTTAGGGAAGATGGTAGCAGGAGAAGGGAGACCAGAAAAAGGTTTGTTATATGGAAGAAGACTGAAATTAGGGACACAGTACTGAAGTAACCATGGCGGCTTGTGGGGGAAAGTTATTGGGTGACAGGGGGGCAAAGAAATACCAGAGTCAAGGAGAAAATTGAAAAGAGCCGTGCCCGAACCCTTTAATCGCTGAGAAAAAACTTGGTTGGGGAAATCAAGAGGGCCAAAGAAAGATTGATAAGAGGGAATGAAGGGTCTACATCTAAGACTTACTACATATCTCAAAAGAAGATTCAACTTTCTTATATTAAGTGGTGTAATTTCAGAAATACAATGAAGACTGGGGATGGGACTGGTTCTAAACGCTCCTAGCGGTAATCTAAGGGCCGAGTTTTGCACCATATCTATCCGGCAGAGATAACTTGCAGGGGCAGACATATAGGCGATGCAACCATAGTCAACTTTTGGCCTGATGAGGGATTTGTAAAGGTGGAGAAGGATGAGGTGGTCACAACCCCATTTTTGATGAGAGAGCCATTTTAATATTTTTTTCCTTTATTTGGGTTTTTCGCCACTACCTAAAACTCAAAAAATATCAAAAATACCTGTTCTTATTTAAAGAAAGAATCACTGGGTAAAAACAAAAAACCAAACGGAGACAAATTTCTCAGTGATTCTTTTTTTTTGTAATAAATTTGAACGAACGTTTGAAACGAACAAAATTTTAAAGATATAAAAATGCTATAACATTTTACAAACTTTTAACGTTAACGTTTCGGAGGGTACTCTCCCCCCGTTTTCAAAACTAAACTAAAAAATAAATTATATTAATTGGTAATATATAAAGCAACGAGTGAAAGTAAATATATTTTTTTGTATATGTCAACGATACTTACATTGACAACAATAGATTTTCATGACAGTGACATACTATCAATAAATATATATAGGTAATGTTTACTGTGTGATTGTTTATTGTACTGATTGTGTATTCAAATATTTGTGTTTAATGTATTCTTTACATTAGTTATTCTTTACGTTATTTCAAAAATGTGTTTAATTGTATTCTTTAGAATAGGGAACCATATTGAATTTAAATCTATCGAAGGCATAGCAATACAGTTATTTTTATTTAAATTAATTATAGCGATTTCTTTTAATCTTCTGTATTTTGTTACCGATTCTTTTAATACCGTTTTGGAATTATTCCAATTATAAAATTATTCTAATTATAAAATTCCCTGCGAATGTGGCAAATTCTATATAGGTGAAGTCTACTAGCCATCCCTGTCAATAGCCTTCATTCTTCCCGCCCTCCTGTTCCTTGGTGGAACTCAGAATGCCGTTCTGTTATTAAAGCCCGTAAAACAGCGCTCAATAAGTTCAAACGATACCCTTCAATGGAGAACCTCATAGCCTTCAAGAGGCTCCGAGCTCTGGCCAAACGTACTATTACTCGTGCTAAGCGAAACTCCTGGTCGCTTTTTGTAAACTCTTTTGCTCTTCTAGGCAGGACTTCTGGAATAGAGTCAATCGTCTTCGTGCTAATTCCTGCGGCCACATCAATGGTCTTCTGGTTGACGGAAATTGGATCACTGATCGCACCCTTGTTGCTACCCATTCTCTAGCAATTCTCTAGCAACTCATTACTCTTTTGTCTCCAGTGATCGCAACTTCGGTCCCTCTTTTCGTCTCAGAAAAGCTCAGGTAGAATTTCTTCACAATTTTCATGAGCCTTCTGCCTCTCCACTAAACTCCCAGTTTTCTCTTACAGAGTTGTCTCGTGCCATTCGTCGTTGCAAACATTCCTCTCCTGGTCCAGATAACATTCTTGTCCCATGATCTCGAACATTCCAGATCGGGCTTTATCCCTTCTTCTCCTAATCTTTAATGATCTTTGGTCAACTGGAACATTTCCTTCTTCCTGGCGTAAATCTATTCTTATACCTATCCACAAACCCAATAAATCTAGGACCTCTCCTCTAAGTTATTGTCCTATCGCTCTTACTAGTCATCTGGGAAAGCTGCTGGAGCGGATGGTACACTTCCGACTTTCCTGGTTTCTTGAATCTCACTCACTCATCCATGATAACCAGCTAGGTTTTAGACCTCACAGATTTACCCTTGACCATCTTGTGGGTTTGGAAAATGATATTTCGTTATCCTTCGCTAAGGAACATCATCTTGTAGCAGTATCTCTAGATCTTAGCAATGCTTTTGACACAGTCTAGCATTATAATGTTGCTGCCACTCTTCATTCTTGGGATGTGAGAGGTAATTTCCTGAAATACATCCACAACTTCATGACTTTCAGGTCCTTTCAAGTTCGTGTCAATGGCACGTTATCTGATTTCTTCCCCCTTGAAAATGGACTTCCACAAGGGTCTGTGCTTAGCCCTCTGTTTATCATAGCTATAAATAACATCTGCTCCTTCCTCCCTAACTCTATTTCCTTTAAACTCTATGCAGATGATATTCTACTCTATTACTCTTCTCCTAGCCCCAGAACCTGTGAGAGAGTTCTTCAATACATCTCGGGACCTTGGTATATTAAAATGGCTCTCTCATCAAAAATGGGGCTGTGACCACCTCACAAATTCTTCACCTTTACAAATCCCTCATCAGGTCAAAAGTTGACTATGGTCGCATCGCCTACATGTCTGCCCCTGCAGGCTATCTCCGTCGGATAGATGTGGTGCAAAACTCGGCCCTTAGATTAGCGCTAGGAGCGTTCAAAACCAATCCCATCCCCAGTCTTCATTGTATTTCTGAAATTACACCACTTAATATACGAAGGTTGGATCTTCTTTTGAGATATGCAGTAAGTCTTAGATGTAGACCCTTCATTCCTTCTTATCAATCTTTCTTTGGCTCTCTTGATTTCTCCAAACAAGTTTTTTCTCAGCGATTAAAGAGTTCGGGCACGGCTCTTTTCAAGTTTCTTCTTGACTCTGGTATTTCTTTGCCCCCCTGTCACCCAATAACTTTCCCCCACAAGCCGCCATGGTTACTTCAGCGCTGTGTCCGTAATTTCAGCGTTCTTCCAAAACAAACCTTTTTCTGGTCTCCCTTGTCCTGCTACCATCTTCCTTAAAATCATTCAAGACCTCCGACCTGATAACATCATGTACACTGATGGCTCCAAGTCAATCGATAGAGTGAGTTCAGCCTTCGTTCACGATAATTTTACTTGTGTTTTTCGTCTTCACACCTGGAATAGTATCCTTTCTGCCGAACTTTTAGCCATTAGAGAGGCCATTTCTTATATACTCTCCCGTCCAAATTCCAATTGGCTTATCTACTCTGATTCCTTAAGTTCTCTTCAATCTCTTGTTTCTCCCCTATCTTCGCCTCTAGTTGTTAACATTCTTTCCCTCATCCATGAATCCCAATCTAAAGGGTCAGTAGTAAAATTCCTTTGGATCCCTAGCCATGCAGGCATATTGGGTAATGAACGAGCAGACTACTACGCCAAAATGGCTCTAAAAGAAAATCTTCCTATCTTGCCCCTTTTCCATCACCGGGATGCTTTCTCCTGCATCTCACTAATTGTTCAAGATATTGTTCAATTCGACTGGGATACTTTGGGTTACGCCTCTAAGTTGTATACAGTGAAACCTAAATTCTTCGAATATAGTCCCCCTCCAGCTCTCGACCGTCATCTTTCTGTAAAGTGGAATAGGCTTAGAATCGGGTACTGTCGCTTCTCACATGGTCATCTAATAAGTGGCGACCCTCCGTCAGTATGTACCTTATGTGGTGCTCCTCTTTCTGTTCGTCACGTCTTACTAGAGTGCCCTTCGCTAACTGCTCTAGCGCAAAGACATAGACTTCCCAGAGACCTTCCATCTATTTTTGTCCCCTCATTACTCCAGTTCTCTTTTTGAATTCCTCCGATCCTCTTCCTACTTTCCTTTAATATAATCCATCTCTGTTATCTTTAAACTCCTCTTTCCCTTAAAATTTTCACCTACTCCCTTCTCTTAATTAAGCTATTCCATGCATTACATCTGGCTGTTTCTTTATTTACGGTCTACTGCCTTTTAACGTTTGAGATCCATTGGAATATGGAATACACTTTATATTTCATATTACTTTCATTATACACTTTATATACAATATTAACTATATTTAATTTTTGATTAGTTCTTATATATACACTCTTTAGTATGCATACACTCTTTATGGGCTGCCAAATAGCCTCAGTTGCTGACGCGGCCCTAAACTGAAAATTCAAATTCAAAAGGCTGCGGATTGCGACTCAAACATTACGCTCTTGTAGATAATGAGTCATACGAGAAAAAAAGGTAAGGAACCAGCGGATGATAAGGCTAGATCTACTCTTAAAGATGATCTCCCAATTGACCCTTTATATAACTATCTGGACGTTTCTGCCTCAATTCGGAAGAATGCTAATTGAACTATACCCAGCAATTTATATACAATTATATACAAATATATACAAATTATATACAAATATATTTATATTATACAAATATATATATATTTATATATTATATACAATTATATACAAATATATTTATATACAATATTAACTATATTTAATTTTCATTAGTTTTTATATATACACTCTTTATTGTGCATACATTCTTTATGGGCTGCCAAATGGCCTCAGTTGCTGACGCGGCCCTAAACTGAAAATTCAAATTCAAATTTCGTCTGTTGGTGGTTAGACTCATCAGGGTACCGACATATGCTCTCTCGCCAAGAATAGGGAGTCCCGCTTCACAATCAAACAAACTATTTTTTAGTTAGTTGCTTGCCCGTAAGTGATGTTTTGACTCCATCAGAGGACGATGGAGTCAAAAACATCACTTACCCTAATGGCTTTTGAGTGGCATTGGGCGATAACTAGAAGGGTTTCTTGGAAGGAGATTTTATGGAGGGGTATTAAAATCTTTCCATCCACGAAACAGGAAAGCGCCCAGAACACCAGATATTGTTATATATTTAGAGCAGTCATTCAGTATAACAAGAAGGAAGATTGCCGATCATATGGGTAAAGATCTATTCTGGGTCCGGTGAGGTGTTTTTACTTTTGGCAAGGGTACGTGTGAATTCATTAATAGTGAATGGAGACTTAATCGGACAGAAGTTTGTACCAAGAGTACTAGTAAAATGGGGTCTCAGATTGTGGAGGGGAAAGTGTAAGTTCTGATCGCTCGAGATAGAGTAGTAACGCTGATCTAAATAATTAGCTCAGCTGATTTCGCTTAGTTAGCCACGAACCGTTAGAAGGAAGGCCATTTATTTGGCCATAAGGCCTGTTTCTAAGTCGAGTAAGAGCTAATGGAATAATCACCCTAAGTGTATTGATCTGATAATGTAGTTTTATGCGTTGTGTTTGGCGATAAAGATAGAGCTCTTAGCCAAAGCCCTTTTTAAAGGTGATGAAATTTTTGTGAGAGGGGAGGTGCTTGAACTGGTATGGGGAGGGGAAGGCTAAGTTCAATCGGCGATAAGGAACCTGATGCAAGCGATACATTGGTAGGGGAGTTAGAGTTGAGAAGGAATAGGTTGGAGTTATTTAAGGTTGTTGATAATTGAATCTCTTGTCATCATGAGATGACACCAAAGGGGGTGTAGGTATTAAAATCGTCACAGGTGACAAAACGGGCGGGAAGTTGAGTTGGGAGTTGCTCCAGGTCTAGAAGCAAGAGAGTTTGGAGGGCGATAAAGGGTATAGAGGGTGATAAGGGTATATAGTTTTTTGTTCCAAAAGTGATGGCGATTGCCGCCAGGTTATTTATAAGGTTTATTAGTTCTACGTCTAGTGATTCATTAGATAGAATGGCGACATTGTCAGATGCTCAGCAACCTCCGTTCTGGCCTTCCTGAAGATTTTATAATTTCTGACGAAAATATTGGACTCATATTTAAGGTTTGTTTCCTATAGAATAAGCAGGGTTTGCATCTAGCTATGATGGATTCCAACTCATCTGAATAGTGGGTAACACCATTCACGTGCCGGGTTAGAAAAATGAGAGGATGAAGAGAAACATTTTGATGCTGCCTGACGCCTTATCCTGGATGTCCTAACTACTACTTCAGATACCGTAGGTGGGGATGAAAGTTGAAGATAACTCCAGGCTCCATGCTAGTTTTGGTCCAGCCCCGGTAGTTTATTTTCCCGGTACCATCCATAAAAGGGAGGCATTACCCAATCCGCCACCGGGGAGGAGTGTTAATTAGTTACCTAATGGAGTATTAATTCCTCAGGAACATGAATTTTTTGCTTCTTGTGGCCCAATTTCCGTACATAAAACACTGAATGGGACCTTGATCTAGTTTTCTGGTTATGTTGTACCATCTTCTTGATGTTAGAGATAGATTTTTATCATCAACGGGGAATATTTGATGTATTATTGTTTTTTCGGGACTGCTTCCACAAACGAAGCGATCAAAAATTTTGAAATTTTATTTTGGTTGTAACGACGGTGGGTTGTTTGACATTTCTTATAGTTTTAACTTTTCCACTGGGGTCGGTCTTTTTCTGGGGATCTTCGGGATTGTTCTCGCTGATCTCTCCTTACAATTTTTGTTGGTTTCTTTAATTTTCTCGATATTATGCTTCGGTTAGCCAAATGGCAAACCGGTTAGCTAAGGCTAAGAATAGGAATTCTGTTGCCTTTTTCCTGATCACGGATGTCTTTCTCCCTTCCGCTCCCTTCACCTGACTGGCTGGGTCGAGGTTTAACTGATAACCAGATTTTTGAATATATTTTTTTATTTTAGGACCGCGTCCGCAACTGAGGCCATTTGGTAGCTCATAAAGAGTGTATACCAGACAAGAACTAATAAAACTTGAATATAGAAAATATTGTATATAAAGAGTAAAATGAAAGTAATATGGATTAAAGAGTGTATGGTTATATTCCAATGGATCTCAAACGTTAATAGGCAGTAGGCAGTAAATAAAGGAACTGCTATTCAGATGTAATGCATGGGATTAAGACCTCAATTAAAAGTAGAGAAATAGGTGAAAATTTTAAGGGGAAAAGTACTTTAAAGAAAACGGAAATGGGCTATATCAAAGAAAAATAGAAAGAAAAAACTAGACTGATACAGGCGTTTGAGAGTTTATGCTATTGCTTTGGATATATTTTTATCTCGAAAGCTTGAAGAAACTACGTTGAAAAGAAACTACAAAGAAAGAAATCTACATTGTGAAGCGTGATTTGATAATATTCAAAATATAGAAAGATCAGGCACCGAATAACGAAGCTGTACAAACGACATTCAAGACGTATATATAAGACCGTGGTCATCAGGAATATTCGACAACTCGATATGTAACAGACGGTTAAATATAAGAGCGAAGCGGACTGGTAGGTATCAGAATAGATTATCGTATGTCGTTCAGGTTTAACATTTTCGGTTCTATCTTGTGTTAATACTGACATCTGAGCATTCATGACAACAATTTCAGTGGCGTAGAGAATAACAACTTTGAAACATAGAAAGGAACCATTTCATCTTCAATAATTAATTTCGTTTAGGTTGATATTATTGCCGAAAAAGAATGAGACAGCTACATGGAGAAATACCTCAACCTTAGTTTGATGTGAGAATATGTACACTGAACAGTATGCATAACCATAAAATATGGTTACCATTAATTTTAACGTAACTTTATCTTCAAAAAATATTGTTATTTTTTACCTTAACAGAATGGCAAAAACAATTTTTCACAACATAATGTCCAGCTGTATATTGTTAGAAATGCTTCGAACCTCTTTAAGGAAGTGCATGTTAATTTTGATGCCATGGACAGTCTGATCTTGTGATATTTAATCGGGTCTACTTGATTTTGATAGGGTATACTTGGGAGAGATAATGTGTAGAATAGTAAGAGATGAATGTGAATTGAAAACTGCTGCAGCTGAATTCTGGAACGATTTTATTAGACAACACATTTTAAAGACACTACAATAGTAATATTGTGTGTACAATAACAATATGCACCAACTTTTCTAACATGGACAAGGACAACATGGTGGGGGTGGACAAGGACAACATTGTGGTTGACCAATGGGTGGACAGCACATCACTGGTGGAGGACAGGGAATGGGGCAGGGCATTGCCGGGCATACCGGAACTACTCTGCCAACTGGTACACATGGAGGTGGGCCAATTGTGATTGGTGGTGGGCAGGGTGCTTGAGCAATGAGAGGTACACATGGTGGTGGGCAGCATGGTGGGCAACAGGGCGAGCAGCATGGTGGGTAACAGGGTGGGCAGCATGGTGGTCCACAGGGTGGACAACTTGGAGGACAACAACCGCCTAATATATGAATGATCTATTATTGTACATTCCAAATAGAGTATATGAATATTAGTGAATAAAGTATGGTACAAATCTGAGTAATAATAATATAAATATATAATTTATAGAGTTATTTCTTAAGTTATTAATAATACATAACAGAATACTAGCAGTATAATTAAATGATTTATTGCGATTAGATTTATATCAATCAAATATGCGTATCACTTTTTCAAAATGTTAAGAGGTTTTATTTTTTATAATAATAGATTTTAAACTTCAAATACACCGTTTTTTTTTGGAGAATTTTATTTGGGGGTGCATAGGTGCATATATTTTATTTATATATTTTATTATTTTTGCTAGAAAATGATTTGATATATTAATCAGAATATTTTCTATCACATTCTATATTTTTTACCATCTTTCTAACAAAGGTTGATTTCCACGGTAAAGAAATTATTTATCTTATATTTTATTCATCACATTTCTCAATTACTTTTCAATTAAAAGAATAATTTATGGCTAGGCCACGTCCGCAACAACAGTAACAAACCGCAAACGTGTCTAAATCATGGCCACGATTGTTCATGAAGCGTTTCTAGTTGATTCAAAAATACTGAGCATATGGCCTCATTTAACACAACAATTTAGGATTGAAGCCGCATAATCGGAAAATCAGCAGAAAATTTAGCAGCCATAATCAAACATAAAAAAAGTTTTAATGTTCATGTAGAAAAACTATTATAAAACACTGAGTATGTTATTTCACGCTCAGGCTTCAATAGTAGTTAAAACTGGTGTAAAGGGTTTATTAAAGTATAATGAGGAGTATAAGTATAGATAAAATTTGTGTATAACTAAACTATGGGTTGCATAAAGGAAAATATTGACAAGAATATTCTATTCTTGTAGGAAATTTATGAGGAAACGAAAACATGTTTTGGCGAAAATATGCGGTGAGCTGTTTGGGAGACCGAAGCTCTATTTAAGTGTAGAGAGGGCATTCTATTCAACCGTACATGTCGAACCGTCAAAAGAAGTCTGGTATTCAGAACATAGACAAGGGGCGGTCCCTTTTAGCGGGCAGATTTAACCATTAGGTGGTTTCAGATTTAACAAACGTCGTTAAAAAACTAATAAAAGTTCGTCGAGTGAAAAATACGGGTTACTTTTGAAAAAGTAGTGTTTAACTATGTACAGTTTGGAGACTCCCTCAGCAAGTCCGAATCGAATTAAACTATGACGTTGTATTATTATCCCCAATGGAGGCAAAAACGTCCCGATTGTTATATAAAGGATCAGCTGGGAGATCTTCCTTGAGAGAAGATTTAGCCTTATCGTCCGTTCAATACCCTTTATTCCGTTACCCATTTTTGTATACGATAGATAAATCGGAAATAAAATATTGGTTATAATAAAGCAGATATCAGTGTATATAAAGAATTGATAATCCAATAGGGTGTTCAATTATATTATTAGAGGGATGACTAAATTAGGATAGTGATTAGTGACTAAATTAGTGAACAGTATATATTTTAGAAATTTTACGAGTGGTATGATAGATTCGTCGGAAAGGATCTGTGATAGTTTGCCTAGTAGGGCATGTTTTTGGCGGATATGCCCAACTGCCCTGTGTTAAGACATGTGTAAACTTCAAATGTATTCCGCAGTAGTTGCACGTGGGAGGGAGCTGTGATTAAGCAGATGGGTTTGTGAAAATTAGCAGTGACCAATTATGAGGTATGAGGCGGTGTGTGTCTGCAACCATTCAGTATATAAGAGAGGTTTATGGAAAAATTAAAATAATGATATCTATCCCGTTGAAAGAAGAATAAAAAAACTGAATGTATCAGATTTATAACTTTTGATACCTACCGCCATTGCCATTGCCATTACCATTACCATTGCCGCCATTTCCATTGCCACCATTTCCACTTCCACATGGAGCACAGGAAGGTAAACGTACATATGCTGGGTAACACTGGTATTCTTCCAAACCTTTATGTTTTGGATCGTAACCTTTTTTGCCTAGATGTTTGCAGTCAGCGAATTCAGATGGTCCGCATGTGGGTGGATCCGTGAGACATTCAGGAGAGCCATGACATTCTGAACGAGGACAATCATCTTGAAGACCTGTAAATTAATTTTAATAGAAAATAAAAACTTACTGATTGGTCGCTAAATTTTTAACCTCAGTGAACAGGTATGAGGTAGTTTCTTCAAATGAAGCAATTCTTTATTAAGGAAATATCGTCTGTGCATTTCATTATTTTTCACAAACTGTTTGCTACATTTCATTATAATAAATTCATATACATCTAAAACTATTTAGCGAATTTGCTATTTGATATCCGAAATAAGAATAATTTATGGTCGGTAACAAATGGTTATTTGGCGAGTAAATATTGCAGTTTTGTCAAAACGTGTCTAAATAATGACTACAAATATTTTGTGAAACATTCCTAGATGAGTTGAATATACTGAGTATGCAGGTTCAATTAGGATATGTCAGAAGTTCAAAGATCATGACATGTATATTGCATAAGATAGATAAATCGGAAAGTATAGATAAAATATTCGTTATAATAAAGTATATATCAGTGTGTATAAAGTACTGATAATCCAATAAGGTGTATAATTAAAGCGTCAGAGGAATGACCATTCTTATTCAAAAACTGCGTTTCTTTTGGAAATGATATCAGTGGCCTGATGGATTCCTCAGAAAGGTTCTGTGATAGGTTGTCTGTTAATCTATATTTTTGTCGGATGTGTCCAACTGCCTTGCAATCGGTTAAGGCATGTTTTACCGACAAAGGTAGCTCGCAGTGGTTATACAAAGGAGGCTCGCTGTGATTAAGCAGATGAGAGTGTGGAAATTTGCAGTGACTAATTCTGAGAGTTTTCAAACAACCGACTCGATTCTATAATCGATTTGTGGAAGTTTGTTAGTAAAGATTCTTTTTTTCAGATGCCACATTTTGTTACAATAGCTGCCCTGTAGATTCCATTTCATTTGTATTTTGTCTCGCATGAGATTGGTGACATTTTGATAGAATTTTTAGGATGGAAGATGCAGGAGATGCCGGTGCCTATGGTGGCAGCTTGAAAGGCGAGTTGGTCTGCTGTCTAACTGTTTCCATATGACTGGGTACCCACATAAAGACCACTGATAGTCTTCGAGATTTTAAGAGCAACTACGAATCCTTGATGAGTGGAAGGTTAATATATATATATATATATATATATATATATATATATATATATATATATATATATATATATATATATATATACGTTGTAAACATTTTATAGTGCTCAATGAGTCGCTGCATATGAGACAGTTGCTGTTACAATTAGATGCTATGTATTTTAATCCCTCCCTTATCGCTTACAGTTCAGCGGTTAATATACTGCAATCTGTTTTTAGCTTGTAACAATTTGTAATGTTGCCATGTGTAAATGCACTCCCTGCTCCATTAGAGGATTTCGATCCATCTGTATAGATTACACTGATGGATTGAGTTTTGAAAGAATGTTGTCGAAGTATGTTTTGATAACATAAAGATAGTAATCTTCCTTGATATATCTTTGAAGTGTTATTCTCTGGGAGAGTCAAAAGATCGTAGTGGGTATTGGGAGAGTCATTTTGGGTGCAATTTAAGGAAAATCGAGATGGTATCTTTTCAAAAGGCGGAGGAATTGATAGCTTGCTCCGAAGTTTCTTGTATCGAAGATTGAATGGGGATGATTTTAATTTAAATTTTTAAGTTTTGTGTTGCGTCAGCAGCTAAGGTCAGTATTATTATACTCTGAGCCCGTCAATAATACACGACAGTGAAGAATTCAAGAACTAATAACAAAATGAGTATCTAATATTGTAAATTATAAAGTGTTATATATAAGAGCGATATGGTTAAATTGTATAGGGTTATGTCTAAATGGGATTCAAACGGCAACAGGCAGTGGTGTTTATTAGTGCAAAAAATAAAAAGAGGTGCTACAAATCGTCGGGTGTTATGTACGAAATATAGCTCAAAATATATTAAGAGGAGATAAGAGGTAGTGGTTAATACAAGGGGAAAGTAGAAAAAAAATCGGAATTAAATTCATCCCTAAGATTTGCACATTTATTACCTCTTCATATTAATATAGTTACAAATATTACACTTTTCTTGATCATATGGGCGGTTCATTAGCCTGGTTTTTAAAAATAACCTATGGGCTTGACTCCGCAATGGTGTATAGAAACTTTAGAGGTCTCTATTTGAGCAAGTTTTACATGGCGTGTAAAACATCAATGACAAAATGTAACTTTTAAAAACTATAATACTTTTTATTCATAATTAGCTATATAACTGCCACATTTAAACTGTACAAGTATTTTATTCAATTCAAAAAAGCAGAAGGGGAACATATGAATTGAAAATATAAAAGGAAATTGAGCAAAATAAAAGTATGAAATGCCTAAAACCACAGTTAGGAAGAATATAGATAATACAACAACACTACATAAATTTAAATTATATAAAACATACACCACCTCAATCACTTCACAAGCAAAAATAAAAAGGGTTAACTCAAACATACAGCCAAAAATCGTTAAGAATGAGATAAAGAAATCACTAATAGAAACGAAAAATAATAAATTATCGTGTAAAAGGGAATAACTATGGAAATGTTAAAGAATGGAGGGAGAAGAACAAGGGCAGTATTACGTATTCTCACGAATATAATTCTTGGTACCAGGGCAGCTGGCACGATTCAGTGACGCTCGAACAAACTGGATTTAAGAAACCCTTTGCCCATGTGAGCAGTTTTTGATCATGAAAGTTCTAATTTAAAAAGAACTCGAATATCAGATTCGTTTATATTTGTTTTTTATAAACTTTGGAAAGGCTTTTGATAGGGTTGAATACTGGGATGTGAAGAACGAAACACAATTAGTAATGGAAAGATAAATGTTAAACGTCAGACTAACAGACAGAAAAAAGAATGAGTGGATACGAATCACAACAAAAGTGACGCTGGATCAATATGGACATACATTGTCCAAGATAGAGTTCGAAAAGGGAAGAGGAAGCCTATATCTAGGAATTGATGTTTAAGGTTGAATGGATCGATGGATGGAAGTTCGAAATTATCTACTTACCATTATGTTTTTCGCAATCACAACCTACATGTAAGATACTTGCTCTGAGTTCTCTACTTTTACTTCTTGGCTCTTTATTTTTGTATTGTGGTCTGCGATAGCAGACCATCATCTGAGGTGGATTGCAGGGCACACATGGTTGTTCTTCTGGATTCGGATTGCATATAGGAACGCAAGGTGGGGGAACGGTAGTGCAAATAGGTAGAATTGGCGGGACACAAATGGGCTGCGGGGGTGGTTTTGTTATGGGCACTGTGGCGTTAGGTGGAGGACAGGTACCTGGGGACAAAATGGATCATTCTAAAAACTTCTTTGTTTAAAGAAATTTAGGAAAGTAAATAAGTGTGATTATAACAACTTTACCTGTAAACGACTTTTTCACTAGACATTGGGACATTCTAGATTTTTGGTATAATTTAAAATCAAACAATCTAGAGCCAGTATTCGACTCTACAATAATTAGACGACATTTCAAGCAACTTAAAATATGTTTTATTTTGTCGGAAAAAAGCTGAATTTTCCTTTCATATTGGTATAGTTAATGAACAGTATCTTCCAACGAATTTTGAATTTGAATTTTTCAGTTTAGAGTCATATCAGGAACTAAGGTTATTTGGCAGCCCGAAAAGAGTGTATAAGAGATACAAATTTAGAAACGAATTAGCAAGTGTATAGATCATAAGATGTATAGATAATATATAGGTTTTCTTTTACGGATGTCTTCATTTTGGCGCAGTACTAGCTCGTTCATTACCGAATATGCCTGCATGGCTTGGGATAAAGGGGAAGTTTATTGAAGACTATTTAGACTGAGATTTCCGAATAAGGGAAAAATATTAACAACTCTAGGCAAGGATAGGAGAGAGTCAAGGGATTCAAGGAGTCAGATTAGATAAGCCAATTGGAAGTGGGACGGGAGAGGGTATTTTAAATTGCCTTTTTAATGGCTAAGAGTTTAAAAGAGGTGAGATTCTTTTAGAAATTCAAGAAGATTTCCCACCGCATGGGGAGAGATGGACGGAGAAAGGGGAAATGGTCACCTTCCCATTTTCATCAGAGAGTCATTATCGTATCCCAAGTTCCCAAAAAATATGGGATTTAGGAAGTGAAAGATGTTCTTTCTAATTGAGTCAGCTGTCGAACGCAAGGTCAAGGAATTTCATGCAGTTAGCATAGGGGAGAGGAGAGTTACAAAGGGAAAACAAGTGGCGACGGGGGTAATTCCGTTTTTGGGAAAATTGGACAAAGGATGATTTATTAGGAGAAAAAGTTGTCCCATACGCATTCGTCCAAGATACTTATCATCTCAATAAGTCGTCTAACATTACCTTTATGATCGGCCAATACGATATCATATATTGCGTTGATCATTTCCTTAGTAATGACCCCAACGGAGTATCCTGATTTATATAATGGACATATATGTAATAATAAAATATATTGAACTTATCTGTTGAAGACTGTCTAAACAAAACTAAATGTCATATCGGTTTGAAATGTATCAAACATTTCTAGAAATGAAGCTGCTTTTCAGAACTGCAATCATTACACATTTTTCAGGAATGTAAGCAGTATTGCAGTTGCACCACCCTCTATCGGAAAAGCATCAGTATCAATAAATGGAAACTTTATAAAAAAGTTTGCTTAATTGCTGTTTAGCGGCTACAATGCCAAGGGCAATAATTTGTTCTAGGAGGTTTGCATCTCCTGTAATCCAGCGACCCGGAGGTCAAAATGCGATTATTACAGCAACTAATTAAATGAGTGATCCTTTGAAAAAAAACCCGGATTGCGAACTACATTTCAACAGACAAGAGTGTAAATCTGACCAAGGCCTCAGTCACTCCAGTTCGAGGCTGGGTAAGATCGGGTGCCTTCTTAGAGGTATTCTACGTTCGTCACACGCCAGTCGGTAGGCTTCTTGAGAGAGTACAGGGTAAATACAAGGTAATGTTATACACAAGGCAATGTTTGATAGTCCAACTGCTGTGCTGAATGAGGTTAATCGATAGCTGATCACTGTGGCTTATTCGTGAACTCTTTTCCCACTAAATTATATAATGAATGAATTCTGACCAAAAATTTAACAAAAAGGCTTTGATGTGAGATTTTTTGAACAATTTATGCTATTTATGTGTTAAAACATATTTACAATAATGCAAGATGTACAAGTATTTGTTTTTTTATATGAGGGTCTTTCAATAAGTCCTTAGGAAATCTAAGAGGTGGCGCTCGTAGTATCCTTAAGAATCATTATTCAGCAGATAGCTGTCTCAGTTATATTCATCACATGGTTTTATTTTCTTGTGGATTGAAGCAAGCAACTTTTTTTTATTTAGAAAAATGGAAAAAGGTAAGTTTCATGTGGTGATTACCGAAAGAGATCAAAGCAGAGTTGGATGAAATTCATGGTACGTCTGCTTCTGTGTTTACAACTGTTTATCATTGGATAAATAAGTTTAATGTAGCCATACATCCACAAAAGATGAACATCCTTCGCGACGTCCAGTGGAAGTGATTATTCCCGAAATGATTGATAAATCCACATGGTTTTCAGTGATCGACGAATCAAAGTGTGCAAAACAGTTGACACCACAGGATTATCGCAAGGTGCAGTGTTTTCAATTTTGCACGAAAAATTGGGTGTAAAAAAGAGTTCGGTAAGATGAATGCCGCGTTTGCTCTTAGTGGAGAATAAACGCAATCGTGTGGTCGATTCTGAGGCTGTTTTGGCGCTTTTTGTCGCAATCCTGATCGGCTTCTGCAACGATACATAACTGTAGACGAAACATGAATATACTATTACACTCCGGAGACAAGGGAATAATCAAAACAGTAGGTTTTTGAAGGCAAACGGGTTCCGAGAAGGCGAAGACGGTGAAATCGGCCGGCAAGTTTATGGCCACAGTTTTTTGGGATGCAGACGGAATCATCTACATTGATTACTTGGAAAAACGTACTGTATAACAATACAGTACGTTTTTACTGTATACAAAAACAATAAATGTATAGTATTATGCGTCGTTATTGCACAGGTTGAGCGAAGAAATCAATAAAAATCATCTTCCTTTGAAAAAGAAAAGATCCTCTTCCATCCAGACAATGCTATTGTACACACCTGTACAGTTTCAACGGCCAAAATCATAGAATTAAAGTTCGAATTATTACAACATCCAGCGTATTCATCGGATTTGGCACCCAGTGATTTTTTTTATTACCGAATTTAAAAAAAAAGGTTCTGCAGACAATGGTTCGCATCGAACGAGGAGATCATCGTCCAAACACATGCCTATTTTATGAACCTTCCGAAATCTTACTTTTTAGACGGCTTAAAAAGTTGAAGAAACGCTTGGAAAACTGTATAAAGCTAAAATTTAAGATATCTTCATTATATGCATTAAAGCGTATTAGGCACAGTAAGGTGTATGTGCGGCTGTCAGTATTGTCAAATAAGAAATGATATAGTTCATTTTTTATGTTTGACAACAATTGCTATTTTTGGAATTATCAAAGTAGTAACACAAATTTGATTAAAAATATCAGCATATATAAAACATTAATATAGAACAAATTCAATAAAAGTTCTCATGTTTTGATGTTACAGATAATATTCAGAAACAAGAAAGGATTAATATAAAATTAATATGACTTAAGTTAAAAGAAAAGAAAGGAAATGATTTACGGTTAGAGGCGCATCAGCATCTAAGGCTATTTAGCGAGTGGACCTACAACTTAAAGTGGGTTCCGAACCACGGTCATCAGTTGCCGACAAACCCAAGCCAGCACCCCCCTTAGGTTAACAACCCTTGGTTATATGCTTATCCATAAGTCTATCAGGAAGCCTACCGACTGGCGAGTGGCGACTGTCTATCCAGCCTTTAACTGGGTAATTCGTTGTCGGATTTTACACTTTTGTCTAGAAACAATCACAGACATTTAGGTGTGGATATGTGTGTGCGTGTATGTAAGTGCATATATGTGTGCGTGTATGTAAGTGCATATGTGTGTGTGTGTCTGGGATAGGAAGTAAGACGTACATAAGAATTAAAGAAAATCAACCATCCAAACGCTGGGATCGAACCAGCTACCTTTGGATTACCAGGTGGGCGACTAACCCACCAGGCTACCGCGGTCGGCTAAGTTAAAATAAAATTAGCTTGGTTTTGATATATTGAGTTTGTATGAATAACAAAGAAATTAGTTGTTATAACTGATAAATAAAATTTCTCGATAACCGAAACTAAAATAACTTTGAAAACAACGGTATATCATGGTAAAACATTCGCACTAAAAATATATATGCGCCTGTTTTTTGCAAAATATCTCCACTTTTCATTGCTTATGTCCAGTAAAGCGTAATAAAGCAAGATTATTCGAAAGAAAAAAGGCTTATGTCTAAATCAATATTAAAAAAATTATGACATATATAGTGGAAATTATGACATAAGTTCTTTTATTTAACATTAATTTCCATCAAGTATTGGCTACCTTAGTTAAAGAAGTTTATATACCTGGGGTACATGCAGGAGGACAACATCCTGGTAATGGACAACATCCTGGTGGTAAACAACATCCGGGTGAAGGACAACATCCAGCTGGTGGACATCCTGGGGGGCAGCAGGGTGGACACATGGGACTGCAAATAGGCAAACAGGGTTTAGGCAAAGGATCATAGATTTCTATAACTGGTCCAATGCAACTATTTACTGACGGTTGTGGACAACATCCAGAATCCCCACTGCCCATACTGTCTACCATCCGTTTCAAGCTAGATAAGAGATCCTTCCGCTTTTGACTCTTCTCTGGGCACACGAACGCCATGATTATTTCTTGTTTTGTTCCCCTTTTCACTAAATTAATTTAGATCGTCTACAAATATATATTTTGTAGGCTAGCGAATACTTAATGACTTGAATTTCGTTGAAAACATAAACCAAAAAATTCGAATAAAAGTGACTGAAATTTTGACGTTGAAATATTTAATTCAAATATTTTATAATGCCACGGAAACAATATTGTTTACCTTAAAATTAAGCAATAATAAGAAGGATAATTAAATGGCACAAATGTTTTATTACAAATTTTCGAAAGATTTGGTTCTTCTTTGATCTTAGTGCACTTTTGTATTCAGATGAAACAATTATAATATATATATATATATATATATATATATATATATATATATATATATATATATATATATATATATATATAATATGGGAGGATTACTTCTTCTACTAATTTATAATTATATTTATCATTTTAAAAACTTGTTCCAATCTTTTCTATTTCTCGATATATTTGATGCCTCTGGCCATGTTTTTTCCGCTCTTTGTAGTACTATTTTTCCGACATCATTGTTCCAAGTTTCTCTTGGATGTTCTCGTATCTGTTTGCCTGTTGCTCTTATTTCCAAATCTGCTTACCCGGTACCTCGTTTCACATTCTCTGCTTATGAACCTACTACTATCCTAGATGTTGGCTATTCGTAAAATTTTATCTGGTGATAAAACATATAGTAGTGCTTAAAAATGTTTTCATCATTAAAATGGTGTACAAGGAGTTTATATTCAATAAAAAAAAAATGAAAATTATAAATAAAGAACAAAACATGTTTTATTTTACTTCATTACAAAAAAAACAATAATTACAATGTATCAATTCGAATTTAGACATAAACATTCAACCGCTCAACAAGTAGATCGTATTGTAAACACAATTCATCAATATTTTGAGGCACCGAGATACTGCTCTGCGATCTTTCAAGATATTAGACATGTGTTTGAGAAGATTTGACATAAAAGTTTGGTATAAATTGGAAAACTGCTTTACATTGCTGTAATCATACCTCTGCTACAGAGAATTTAAGGTACAATGTGTAAAGGGTCTACTTTACTATTCGGGATGATGGATCATATGTTCTAACACAAATCCTAATAGTGTCAGAATATACTGAACAATTTGTACCAAGTCGAGGAGTTAAAAAATGGAAAATAAAACCAATTGAGAAAAATCTTCATATGCGGTACATAAGCTGTCAATCTGTGTCTATGTCAAATAGAAATAAATTACCTAGGAATACATTTAGATAGAAGATTGACTTGGAAAAAATATATATTTTTCAAGAGAATGCAACTAACTCATAATGAAGTTAACCGCCACAACCGCCTATTCTAATATCGATGTAATTCATAGATACTAATCAAAGGTATTAAGGATGATACTCAATATCCTTTGCTACATTACAAACAACACCACAGATCAAAAACCTCAACTGTGTCCACTGCATGATATATATATATATATATATATATATATATATATATATATATATATATATATATATATATATATATATATATATATATATATTGCTTAATGGATACTCCAGTGGCGGCTCCTTGGTTTTTAAAGTGGGATGGCGTAGAAGAAAAAAGCGCTGCTGAAGAATTTTTTTGTTGCTTTCCCTTTCCTCCTTTTTACTTTTCGTGCTATTAAAACCCTATACAGGAGGTGAACCAGGAAATATTATTATATAAAATTTTGTATTGTTACTACTTACAAGGACATTGGAGGATGGTTTGTTGCTTGTTGCCCATATAAAGGAATGAATAAGTAGGTACTTATTTCCCGTACATATTTTTGTCGGTGAATAGCACCTCGCCATCATTAACCCCACCATTATTAACTGTTTTAAATCAGACATCTTCATTTTTGCAATTAAAAGTTGATTATTTTTATTTAAAAAGTACTACTCAGTGTGTACACACGTAGCATATCCCAAATCAAAACAAGTATTCGCGAGGCGAATGAACTACCGACGGAACGTGTGATATCGTTCCGTACCCATCAAATCAGCGTTTAAAACTAATTACCGATACCCTCGGTCGCAGGGAATCTACATCCCAATTGCATGTTTTAGAAAGCAGTTAAGCTCCCGATTTCTGGCAACCAACAAAACATGTAACGCCAACGACGAGATAATGTGACGTAGTGTACAGTCGCTGGAGGAAATGTCCGAATTGTGGCGAGAGGATGGAATTTTTTTCTGCATTATGTGGTGTGATGGGTCGACAGATGTTCTTTTACATTTGGACATTTAAATTTTTAATAATATTTTAAAATCAGTTAAAGAAAAGAAACTGAATGGAAATAAAATATGGTGTTTTGCTCTGAAAAATTGTATACTGTGATAAATGCTGAAGCGGCGGCCCCTTAACGCCCTCCCTCACGAGTTGTTACTGGGTTACTCACTTGTAAAGATTGATTGTTACAAATCTGGGTGTAAAAATAAAATTGCCACAGTTACTTTTATCTCGAATATACTATTATGTTTTCAAGTGATACAAGAACTTTGATGATGGCAGAGAAGTAGTTAAAGATGAACCTTTTTTAAGAACACCTTCCACATCAAAACATTCAAGAAAACAAAATGAAGGATCTTGTACTGAGTATTTGCCGATAAACTGTTAGAGACATTGTGGATATTATTGTTCAGATTGGAAGCAAAACAATTCGTGGTTTTACCATCACGATATTGCATCATCGCAAACCGTAATAACAATGCGTCAATTTTTCTCCAAAAATAAACTCACTTCGAGGACGCTATTTTGAGCCCATAAAAGCCATTCAAGACAGTTCGCTAGCGAATTTGGGCGAAATACAAGAAATCGAGTATAAAAACTGTCTAGAAGACTGGAAAAAACGCGGAAATAGGTATATTGCAGTGAGAGGATTACTTTGAATAAAAAAAAAATGGCTTAATAAATCAATATTTTGTGTTTTATTTAAAAAGTTGCCTTACTTTTTGATCATAGTAGTATATATCCTATATATTAATAACATTAACAGCTGTTTGGTTCAATAGTTCAATAGCAAATACTATGGGGGTTAGAAAATAGTAATAAAACGTTTATAATTGTTCTCTATTTTGATGGGTATCGACTTTGTAATTTTTTATGATGTCATTAAAGTCAGTCCACTCTGTAATATGTTTCCGGCAGTGGCGCGACAAGCTTGGATATATCCGGGGCGGTGCTGCGAGGCTTTGGTCGTGCCCACAACGCCGCCCCCTTCATTGTTTTAAACAAAATCGAGCCACCAGTCGTACGAGTTTTAATCGCGTGTTTTCCCGAGCGTGACCACGAATAATAAAACGCCATGATAAGTTCATTTTTACTACGAACGACTGATTTTTACAGAATTGTTAAGTACGTTTTAGGGGTTGAAGAATAGAATAGTAAATCCAACGCTTCTGTGAATACCTAATGGCACATTACAATTTTATGCCTTAAATGTTTATTGGCACAATTCTTGCGTGATAATCAGAAGGAGATCTATAAAATGGCGGCCAAGAATATACAATCAAATGGTATTTAGTATATATAAATATCATTTAGTTGTTTAATATTTACGGGTTTGAAGGTAATCAATTAACAAAATGCTTTTCGCATCTCAAACATTTGATGCCATAAACTTTTTGGTCGATTTTGACCACTTTGGCTGCTTCGGAGTGAAACAGTTCCTCCGGGCTCAGTTGCATCTGTGATTTATTGTCGCAATTCAGGATCATAGAGGTAAACCCAAGTCTCATCTATAGTTACAAAACGACATTTAAAATCCATTTTATTCTTTCGAAAAAGATCCAAATGTTGGTTAGAAAGTTTTATTCGGAGTTGTTTTGGATCAGAATTTAACAAAACCTATCTGGTACATAGCTTCCTCATGCCCAATTTCTTTTTCAAAATATGAAACACCCTTTCAGTTGAGATATCCATGGCCTTAGCAATTTCACCCAAAGTTCATAACCATATCATGTATA